>CM046438.1:51037572-51120072 GCA_025506505.1 Flaveria sonorensis | reverse complement strand
TCGATGATGTTCATCATCAAAATGCAAAATCTTCATCTAATATTCTCTTATTCTTGGTTTTGGGTGCTAGATCGTGAAGATCTAAGCGTTTCGATTGTCGGATTCGCCATTTGGTAAAAACCCTAATTCTTGGACTTGTATATTCTTTGAATCTATCAAATTGGGTTGTAATCTTGATTGACCTACTCTAAATCGACATCTTGGACTTACAAAACGTTTTGGAGTCATTCAATTTGTTTCTTGAAGGAATAGATGTGTTTAATGATTGAAACAACGAAATTACCAACTACCGTTGTAAACGGGAGACTTGGAACCCAACAAACTGTTTGGGACTGAAAATTTAAGTAAACTAAGTGTTTAATTGAAGTTTTGGACAACTAGAACTGGAATGAAAGTATTTTTACATATTTGGGTTGTTAACGAGCTCATGTTGAAACTTGGGACGCAAAGGAACGAAGCTAACGAACTGGACAGCTTGCTGTCAGAAAAATGGGTCATCTTGTAAATGTGATAACTTGGTAGAAATACTCCCAAATGGGGAAAAATCTGGGTCTGACTTAAAGCCCTATGATTCTCTAACTAACCCAAGTGGTCTCGTGTCGTTTCGACATCGTTTGGTCCTCCAAACGTAGCAAACAAAACTGAAGGTCAGAACTGACGAACTGGGCAGCAGATTAGCCTGTATTCTTCGAGTCATAACATTCTCATATTTTGTCAAATGGATATTATTCTTTTTCTGGAGTTTAATTAAAAGTCTCCTCTTTCAAATGATACCTTTTACGCAATGGCTCGTTATCGTTTCGATCTCCAAACAGCTTATACAAAACTGATGCGCAGTCAGACATATGTGCTGAATTATCTTGGTAAACTTAAAAGTAAAAGTTGAAACTAAATAATCTAAATAAAGACAAGTGTTGCCTATAAAAGTGATTAAATGATTTTTTTTTTTAAAAGATTAAATTAATAAGAGTGTTAATGTAAAACCTTGATTAGCGTTAAGGGCTGGGTTAAAAGGATTACACCCATGTTGGTCATTTTATCCTATGGTAATCCTTTTGTGTATTGTACTTCTAGTGCTTGCTCTTCGAATTATGAGATTGGACTTTGGGAAATTGCTACTTTGAGGTGAGTTTCACGGCCCCTTTTTAATATATTTTACTTGGGGGAAAAGCATGCTCATGGTTTTGGACTATGCCGTGTTTGATTTTCTTTTGAAATATTGTATGTGGTTTAGGTCATGGTATGAGTCTTGATATTCATTCATGAGTGTGTACTTGTGCTTGTTCTTATGCTTCAACTTGTGTACTTGGACGTTATGGAGAGATATTGTTAGTACTAACGGGTTGACACCCCCACCCATGTTGTCGGTATACTAGTCGAGACCGACTTGGCCGGGGCTTGCCCTTGGGTGAATATAATCCGGTTGTGTGCAATTTTGGAATGTCTTGGACTTGGGTTACTTTCGAACTTATGTTGATATCTTGACTGCTATGTATCTCTTCCACATACAATTTTCTATACATGTTATACACGGCAAAATATTTGTACTTATAAACCTGTGAACTCACCAACGTATGTTGACCTTTTTAGAGCATGTCTTTTCAGGTAATGAAGTCTAGGTGTATGGCTGTGGACTTAGACGAGACCGCTCCTCTAAGAGCTTTAGACATTTCAAGAGATTTTTTTGGGACATGTTATGAATGTTTGGTTTTATGGATTGTAATTTTGATGATTTTGAGATTTTTATTGTTTGACAATTATGTTGATTTGTTTCTGTATAGAGCTTTGGTATGATTATGCATTTTTGTATGACGTTCTGTTAGTGACTATCCTTGACATGTGTTCCTATGTGTCGGGCGACGTCATGACCCATGTACAGAGAATACCTTTAGATATTCTCTTGAACCCCCAATGTGTTATGACGATCCCGTCCATCGCATCCTCGTGTTTCCGCTTTAGCGAGGGTGTGACATTACGGGATCATGTGCTGATAGTGGATTTTTGGTGACTTCTTCACCAGCATCAAATTTGACTACGGTGAGTACTTTATACATCAGCATCTTGGGCTTGTCATACTTACATCCAAAGATGCTAAGGTACAAAGCAATTTGCTCTAGGATGTCAAGGGGTAGATCAAGTACCTCATTCTTATGGTCATAGTAAATGATCTCTCTATTGACCCTCTTGACAGCAAATTTCTTCATCTGAGCAAGATACCCAGTGACCAACACTTTGGTTCCTAGGAGTATCTTCTCCTCGACTTCCGAATCAACAATCCATGCTTTTATTACTTTCTTTGGAGCTTTTTTCTTCTTAGCAAGGGCTGAAGAGATGAGCTTCTTATCATCAAAGACAGTTGATGAAGAGTCAGGGGATGATGGAGGCCTAGTCGGCAGATGGGAGGACTTCTTAGTAACTTTCTTTGACTTGGCCTATTGTCTTTCCTATTGCTCCTTAGCTTGTTCAAGCTTTAGGAGTTCTCCAGCAGCAACTTTCTTCTTGATTCCTCTAATATTCAGATAAAGTATTGACATACTCATTGGTCCAACTTGTCTACTAGAGAAACCATAGTATCTAAGGAATTGCTTCATCTACTGCTTATCCTTGAACTTTTGCTGAACTCTTTCTCCTTTCTTCTTTTCTGATTTAGCCCTCTTTCTTCTAGCTGACTTAGTTGCTTTCTCCATTTCAGCATGAGTGGCAGCTATTAGTTTAGACTTGATCTCAGCAGTGCTCCATTCTATGATCTCATCAAAATTGTATCCTTTCAACTCAAGTTGAGCTTCTAGGAGACATTTTTCTTCATCTTTCTTTTCTTTCTTTGCCGATGAGATCACAGGACTAGATTCAATAGTTGTGGCTCTTGAAGCCTGCTGAGTAGCTGACTTTTGAGTGCTTTTGGCAGTTGGTCTGGATGACTTAGATAGCACTTTCTTGACAGCTTTGGTATTTGATCTAGGTGGAGCTTTTGAGATTGTTCTGCTAGGTTCACCACCATGGTTGAAGTCTCTAGTTGTAGTTCTTGCAGCTCTTGAATCCTTTACACTCTTTATTAGTACAATGATGTTCTTTTTTCACAGGGGATTTCTAAGTTCTGCCCGCCTTTAGAACTACAACTGCTTCTTTTTCCTTTTGTGGGAACAGCTCCACCTTCTTAGTCATCAGAAATCTGCCTTCAATTTTCATGCTTCAAATTCTATCTCCTCTTCAGCAGTCATAGGTCTCTTACCTTTGTTAGAGGTAGAGACTTCAATAAGTCTGACTGTCGAAGGCTTGAGAGTTACACCTGATGCCTTACCAACTGACTTGGGATCATCGGCAGTTATCTTTGCTCTCTCTGCCTCATTAGTGACTTTTGGGTCATCAATCTCCTTGTTTACCTCAGAGTTAACTAGGGCTTAAGTTTCAACCTCCGGTTGACCAAATATCACTTCAGCTAATTTTTTGAGTTTAGTCTTAGGTGCATCCTTATAAAGTTTGGTAGGTTCAGCCTTAAAAGTTACCCCCATGCCTTTTAATACTATCATCCATGGTATGGGTGCCTCTTGTGTAAACCACCATCTTTTCTAAGGGATCATCTACCGAAGAAGTCTCTTGTATGGTACTTTCAGCAGTTGCATCAGCACCCGATTTATTCAGTGCTTCAGTAGCTTCTGAGAGAACTTTAGAAGTGGTGCTTCTTCTTCAGCAGATGGCTTGGGAGAGGCTTTGAGTCCTAGCACTATCCCTCTCTTTGATGATTCCTCATCATTTCTTTTCTTTTCGGAGAGAGTTAAGAAGAAGTATTGGATCTTTTAATCATGGCCATCTTCCTCTTCCCAAGTAGAACCTTTGGTTTATCCTCCTCATTATCCTCCTACCTCCATTTCTTTTTCCTCTTCACTATCATAGCCATACCTATCAAGAAGCTTATTCAAGTTGACTTTAGCTTCTGATAGAGGCTCATACTGATCAGTCCATATCGTGAAGAGAGGAGATTGGTTATGTTGCTTGAATGACTTGAGTAGCCAATCTCTAAAGAATGTCCTCAGCTTCTTTGGGTTCATCTTCTCCCTTTTTGGTAGCATCATCTGAGATTCTAGATGATAGTAAGTTGATGGAGGAAGGCACATCTAAAGGTTCTTATGGTGCTAAAAGTTGAAGGCCGATGGATTTTTGAAGGTCAATGGTCTTTTGAGGATGTTCGACTCTATTCTTGAGATCCATTGCCCTTGAAGCATCTTGCTAAAGAGTTGTGAGTTGTTCTTCAAGGGTGACAACTCTTGCAGCTTGCTCTGTAGAGTTCTGAGTTGGGTTTCCAACTCATATACTCTATCTACCAAAGACTTCAACATACAATTCTCAAATACGAGAACCTTTTGTTCTTCAGCATAACCCCTCACTCATGCATTTTCTTCTTGTAGGAATGTCAGTCTTTGTGCAAGATCAAGGTTGTGGCCATCAATTCATCTATCTGTTTCATACTTCCCTCATCTATAGGTGTGGAATCCTTAGGAGATGAGGTACTAGGCCTAGCCTCTGCACCCTCACCACCAGATATGGTTTCTTAATGCCCTGGATTCCTCTCCTCAAAGAATGAATCCAAGGAGACATTCTCAAGGTGAGTTGTCGTGGTTAAGGTATTAGTTATTTTGTCTCTGTCCTATTTTAGTAGAGTCAGCCTCGTCCACATTGATCCTTTCCTTCCTAGGATCAACCTTTTGGGATAAAGGATGTGGATTAGATGTTACTCTAAACACATCATTCTCCACTGTCTTTGTTATATGAGAAGGGGGAGACAGTGGTTCATGCTGATATGAGACACGGACATCATCATCATGGGTGGTAGACACGTGTGTTGGAGAGAATGAAGCTGTGTCTATTGGCCTGGGATGTGAACCAAATCCTAATGAGACTTCTTCTTTAGAAGTTGTCTTAGTAATGTGGGTATCCCTTTTGGTTTTCTCAATGGAGGGTTGGGACTCCAGTTGAGGGCTTTCAGTTTGGGTATGGGTCTGCATAGAAGAAGGAAGAGAAACCTTCTTCTTTGAGCCTTGCTTAGGTGTGGCTGACACCTTTGACTTGACTAGGACCCTTGTTTCTAATCTTGTCTTTTTGAGGGGAGGTGACATTGGGGCCTGCATCCTCTCAGTAGAAGATGCAGTCATTCCGCTTGTAAGATTTTGGCTTTGAAGTGGAGAGTATGGGATCAACAATGGTGGGTGTGTCCATGCTACCACCTTGAGGCTTAGTAGCCTCAAGCATATGACCAAACAAGGGAGTTACCTTCCCTGAAAAAGATTTTGGAGTTAGTATAAACTTTGAAAAATTACTTTGTTTAAAGTTTTTAGAGCATTAATGACTCCACTAAGTTTCAGTTTATCTCTTAATTCTTCTTGTAAAATTAGTTGTAAGAATGTAGGGTACATTAAAACTTATATATTGCAGCAGGAGATATGTTTTTGCAAAGATGTTGAAAACCATACTTCTGTTGTTTGACCAGACCATGGATAGGCCCCTGCTAGATCTAATGGTACTGGGTCCCATCCTCCCGACTTATTAGACAGACAGCGTAGGAAGATATGAAGGATAATTCTCCAGTGGTGACAAACCATTGATTTGGAGAATGTGGACGTCGGGAGGGTTTCCTTCAAATTCCATCTCCTTGAAGGTGGCACTGACCACTTCTTTGGAGAAAGAAGATTCACCATCTGCATCGTTCAACTTCAAATGTTGACAAAATTTTGGCACATGATATGGTGATCTTCATCCCTTGCACAGTCACCGTGAGGACCTGAGCTTTATAAATCACAAGGTCTATCGTGATAACAAAGCAATAATTGCTATTCCTTAGAAATTAAAGAACAGGATCATAGACCTCATCACCTATGTGTTCAAGTGATGCATTGATGTTGTGGTTCGAATGGAAGTTTAGGTTCTAAGCGGCCATTGAAAGTTGGTTGATTTTTGGTAGACTTTGAGAGATTGAAGGTTTGAGGGTTTGCTTTATGAAGATTAAAGATGAAAATGGTGGGAAACCTCCGATTTTAACAATTACAGATAATATAAAAATGAGAATTCCAAAATATTTATCACTGTAACAGTTGAAATCGATGGCATGAGATGATGAAACAGTATTTTCAGGTAACTAATCCGGTGCCACTACCTACCGAAAGATGAAAGTGTGCCAATGGCATGAGATGATGAAACAGTATTTTCAGGTAACTAATCCGGTGCCACTACCTACCGAAAGATGAAAGTGGGACCTACCGGATCTTTTTCAAAAGCATGTGTTGAATTCATCCTATCTGCCGAATCTTCCCATTCGGCATATACTTGCTTTATCCAGTTATCTGCTGAATTACTTAATTCAACAGATACCCAAATATCTGCTGATATTTGGCAGATATCTATTTACCTGCTGATTTGTAAATTTCGGCAAATATGCAGTTTTTCCCATTTTATCAAGAAAAGCATTTCTTTAAAAAATTTCAAATATCATTAATCTAAATCATTTAATTATTCAAAGTTCATCATCCCAATAGCAGATACAAGATATTTATATCTATATTCATCAAAAGATTTTGTGAATAAATGTGCATATTGTTCATTTGTATGGACCTTAATTAATTTAATAATTTTCTTTTGTGCACGGTCTCTAATGAAATGATACCTGATATCAATGAACTTTGTCTTTGAATGCTGAACAAGATTGTTGGTGCTGGAGATCGCACTGTTATTGTCAATGTGAATTGGGGTGTTCATGAATGTTACTCCATAATCTCTAAGTTTAGTTTCGATCGATAGCACTTCAGCACAACCACTTGATGCAGCAATGTATTCTCCTTCAGCAGTTGATGTAGAGACATAAGTTTGCTTCTTGAATTGCCATGAAACCAATCATCCCCCTAGAAATTGACATCCTCCTATGGTGGACTTTTTGTTGATGTTGCATCCCCTATAGTCACTATCTGTATATCCATAGAGATTGAAGCCAGCACTCTTAGGGAACCATAATCCCAACTTAGGTTCCCCTTTGAGATACTTTAGAATTCTCTTAGTAGCCATTAGATGTGACACCTTTGGAGAAGCTTGGAATCTTGAACATAGGCATGTGGCAAATATGATATCTGGTCTGCTTGCTATGAGATACAAGAGAGATCCAATGATGGCTCTGTACTATTGCTAATCAACTGCTTCCCCCTCAAGATCAAGAGTTAATAACCATGTCTTAGACATTGGGGTTTTAGTAGCCTTAGCATCAGTAGCTTGAAATATTACTAAGATGTCCTGAAAACACTTAGATTGATTTATAAAGATGCCTTCAGAGGTTTGTTTCACTTGTATCCCTAGAAAGAAGGTGAGTTCTCCCATTGAATTCATCTCAAATTTTGACTTCATGAGACTTTCAAAGGCTTGCACAAGCTCTCATATGTAGACCAAAAGATGATATCATCTACATTACTTGTACAAGATAATATCCAAATCAACCTTCTTTTTGAAGAGATTTTGTCCATGGATCCCCTGATGTATCCATTTTTTAAAAGAAAGGTAAAGAGTGTCTCATACCATTTCCTTGGTGCCTAATGAAGACCATAAAGGGTTTTATCAAGTTTACATACATGATCTGGATACTTGGAATCTTCAAATGGCTAACATAAACTTTTTCATCGATCTCACCATAGAGGAATGCATTCTTGACATCCATCTGAAACCCCTTGAAGTCTTTGGAGGTAGCAAATGCTAGAAAAATTCTGATTACCTCAAGCCTCGCCACAAGAGAAAAGAATTCATCATAGTAAATCCCTTCTTCTTGTGTGTACCCTTGTACCATAATTCTGGCTTTGTTCTTGATATAAATGCCTCTATTATCTTTCTTGTTTCTAAAAACCCATTTGGTCCCTATTGCAGTTTTCCCCTTTGGAAGTGCATTAAGTTTCCAAACCTTCTGCCGAGTGAATTGAAAAAGTTCTTCTTGCATTGCTTCTACCCAGCTGATGTCTCTTAAAGCCTTATCAACTTTCTTTAGTTTTTTGAGAAAGGAAGCATGAAAACAAACAGTTGTTTGCTTCATTCACCCTGCTTCTTGTCTTGACACCCATCTCCATAATGCCAATTACATCCTCAACTGGATGTTTTTTATGAATTCTTAGTCTGGGGATTACTTGGAGAAGTTTGATTCAGGAAGTTCGGCAGATAGATTTACTGGTTTATTTGCTGGATTGAGTCTATCTTCAGCACTTGTCATAGTTGGATCATTTTTAGGAGATTGTCTAGTACCAAAATGATTATGAGTCTCTTCATCATATGAGCCATAATGAGTAAGTGATCGATGACCCACATTGTTTATGGTACTAGCATCTACCTCTATTGAATGTGGTTGGACTGTGTCAGCAGATGATCTATTGTGACTGGGTCTTTGTGGTAGATCTATCCTATGATCTTAAGTACTTGGAGCTTGTATGTCTGCTGACCTGGTAGGAGAGTCTCCAAAAACATTCTCAATCAAATGATTAAATGCATTTGTGAATCCATTTAGATCAAACATCCAACTTGGAGTATTTCCAACACTATTTGAAGAATTTTGATTAAATATGACATTTTCAGATTCCTCAATAGTATGGTAAACTTTTTTATATACTCTGTAAGCCTTAGCTTGTGATGAGTATCCAACAAAGAATCCATCTACTGATTTCTCAGCAAATTTGGATAGATGATCTTTGGTATTTAGTAGGGTGCATGGACATCCAAAAGGTCCGAGGAAACCTATCAATGCTCTTATCTTATGCCACAACTCATAAGAGGTTTTTTCATATGTCTTGACTATCAACACTCTGTACTGAACATAGCACACAATGCTGACTGCTTCAGCCCAGAATATTATAGGAAGTTTGGAGTCGAACAACATGGTCCTTGCAGCTTCAATAAGTGTCCTATTCCTCCTCTTAGCAACTCTATTTTTCTAAGGAGTTTTAGGAGCACTATATTACCTAGCACTACCTTTGGATTCACAAAGAATCAAGGGTGTGGTTTTTGAATTCAGTACCCTGATCACATATGATTATTTTGACTTTTTGATCAATTTGATTCTCAACTTTGATATAAATGATTTAAAATCTCAGCAGCTTCATATTTAGTTTCTAAAAAGAAAATCCATGTGAATCTTCTAAAATCATCTATTATTACCAAGCAATAAGATTTTTTACCTAAACTCTTTACACCTGTTTGTCCAAACAAGTCTATGTGTAGTTGGTGAAAAGGAGTTATGACTGAATTCATTTCTTTAGACTTGTGAGAAGATTTATGTTGTTTTCCCTTTTGACAAGCAACACAGTGGTTAGCACATACGAACTCTTTGTTTAGTAGTCCAGTGAGTAACCCATTCCAGCTAGTCTGTTCATGTTGAGATTTACATGTGCTAGTATTTTGTGCCAAAGAGAGGATGCATTTAAGGAAGCTTTGGAAATGAAACAAGATACATTTCCTGAAGGTGATGCATTTTGCGTGTTGAGCATGTACATATTGTCTTTTTTGGGAGCATTTAAAAGTATTTTATCATTTGGAATTTCAAACCCAGGGGATAAGACAATACATTCATGCTCTATGAAAAGAGTGTTATGCTTTTGGTCACACAACGGAGACACACTCAGTAGATTATAGTTTAACTCTGCAGGACCGGTGAAGGGGCTCAATGCAATAGTTTCACAAGGTTGGAGAGAGAGATACTCAACTTATATCAAATAGGAAACCAGCTTAAAGTGAAACTATGAACACAAGTAAAGAACACAACAAGAACATAAGTATATGGTTTTCAAGAATGATGTATATTGCTCTCAAGTGCTTTTACAAATGTTACAAAGCTTGGTTCTAATGACTAGTAATTGAGACACTTTATACTACATCCTACAGCCGGCCATACTTTGAAGGCCAGCTGGAACACTATCTAGATAACAATATCAATGTAACATCAAAAGGCAGATTCCCTTTTGACTAGTGACTATGACATGCCATAGCTCACATCCTTATCTATTACAAAAACAATAAGAGTACAAAGGTAGAAAGTTACAGACTCTAAGACCTTATTTACAGTTGACAAAAGTATGGACTTTTCACCAACTTGTATAAGTTGGTGAGTCTTCAGAGATGGAAGCGAAAAATGGTTCAGCTTTTGTCAAAAGCATGTCAGAGAAGACCTGTCTTCTCTGTCTTCATAAGAAATTAGTCTCTTAGCTTCAAAAGACTTTGTGTTGAAGCTTCGGAAGACTTAATCTTTGGCTTCGGAAGAATTGGTCTTTTGGCTTCGGAAGATTTGATACTCAGTGAATTTCATTTAGTTGTATCAAATCTTCCAAAGTAACTTTCCTTGTACTTCACATGTGCCTCCTGAGAGAATTTTGGTTGCATCAGCCTCTAAGTATAACTCTTACAAACTCTGTCACATAATTCACCTTATCAAAACTTACATTGCCATTGCTAAATGTCCCCCTGCCAGTAATGTATCCTCATTTTGTATCACTGCCAAAGGCAATAGATCCACCATCATATGGTTCTAGATTTAGCAGGCATGATCTATCACCTGTCATGTGTTAAGGGCATCCATTATCCACAATCCACAAGTTAGTTTTTTCCTATTGATGATCCTGTATAGGATCTTCTAGTTTTTAGCAATTTTAAGTCAATGGTAACTGCTGAAGGGGTAAGAATTGGTTTTGGGTCAACTAAGGATTCAGCAGATGTCTTTGG
Organism: Flaveria sonorensis; assembly: GCA_025506505.1. Taxonomy (NCBI): domain Eukaryota; kingdom Viridiplantae; phylum Streptophyta; class Magnoliopsida; order Asterales; family Asteraceae; genus Flaveria; species Flaveria sonorensis. Next base: position 51,109,350 of record CM046438.1, on the reverse strand, counting down.
TTCCTAAACTTTTTTTTTGTCTTTGCCTGATTCTTTAACATCATCCTTTTTGTTATGACCCTTTGAAGCTTTGGAGATGGTAATGAATTCTCCAACTTCTTCCTTTTCTTTTGATCTACAATCTATCCTCCCTTTATATCACTACCAAAGGCAACAGATCACCATCATATGGTTCTAGATTCAGCAAGCATGATCTGTCACCTGTCATGTGTCGGGGGCATCCATTATCTACAATCCACAAGTTAGTTTTGCCCTGTGGATGATCCTGCATATAAACAATTTGGTTAGTGATGAATATCCACAAGTTAGTTTTGTCTTATGGATGATCCTGCATATAAACAATTTGGTTAGTTATGAATGGGGACCCAAGTCAGTTTAGTCTAGGGTCTTCTAGTTTTTAGCAGTTTTAAGTCAATGGTAACTGCTGAAGGGGTAAGAATTAGTTTTAGGTCAACTCAGGATTTAGCAGATGTCTTTGGTTCCTAAACTTTTTGTTTGGCTTTGCCTAATTCTTTAATATCATCCTTTTTATTATGACCCTTTGAAGCTTTTTGAGATGGTGAAGAATTCTCCAACTTCTTCCTTTTATTTTGATCTACACTGCTAACTTATTTGGCATATCACTCATGGGTGCCGAATTTTTATTGATTTGGCACATAAGTGATTTTATTGTTGAATATGTTCTTTGATAGTCGTTTGGCAGCTGCAGACTTCTTGGAGGGCTTGGAATGTTTGAAGGAGTGGGATAGGGGATTATATTGACAGTCTTTAGCAAAGTGACTGTCTTCCCCACATATTAGCCATGTGATTTTATCTTCCACACATGCCTGATCTTTTATACTTCCTTCTTCATCTTCTCAGTCTTTCCTCCCTGGTTCCACTCATCTTCTTGTTTTTCTTTTGATCAGCATGAGTGGACAAGTCTATCTTTTTCTTTGGAAACCTCTTGTTGTGAATTTCAATTACTTCAGAAATGGAATTTTGAATGTATGGTTGAGGTCTTATTTTTGAAGAGTCTGAGGTTCTAGCACAGCAACTTCTGGTGTGGTTTTTCTTGTTGCAGCTATGCTTTGAGTGAAGCTTTATTTTGGTAGAAGAATCTGACTCAGCAGATAGCTAAGTGATTCAAAAGATGACTTTTCTTTTACAAATTTTATCTTCTTAATCACATTTGCCTCTGATTTTGCTTTCAGATCGTCTTTCCTTCTATCCTTTTCTTCCTTTTTCTCCTCGTTCTTCTTTTCCTTCTTCTCCTCCTCTTCATATGCATCTTCAACTTTCCTATCTTTCTCTCCTCCTCTGCTATCTCAATCCTTTTAACAGATGTGTTTGTATAGATGGTTCGACTGATGCTTATTTACCTCAAGGATGCACTTAGGGGATATATGGGAGTTATGTCGTTGAGGCTCCATAGAATTATACCCTAAACTTGTCTTGGCTTGATATGACTTTTAGTTGTTTTCAATGAATGCAAGTAATTTTTCAAACTTTTTAGTCTAAACATTATATTTATTAGCATAAGTTTTAGCTATGGCTAAATCACCTTGTGTTGATTTTTAATCTGTTCAGGAGATCATCAATTTGGGTCTCTAAGTTGGTGTGTTCATGTGTTAGTTATGAAACAATCTTTCCTAGCTCTATTATTTTGTCTTTTTGAGCTAGGTTAGTTTTCTTAAAATTAGTTTTAAGAAGATTGAGTGATTCTACATCTTTCATGATATCCAAATTATGATTTTGTACAAGTTAACCTTAGCAATACATTCAGGGGTATAGCAGGGTTCACATGTTACCTAAGGGAAGGAGGTTGAGCTTCCAGCCTTCAATGCATTGTTGATGGGTGTGACATCTTCCACTTGGAAGCTCCAGTCAATCACCTCTTGTCACACCCTCGCTAAAGCGGAAACTCGAGAATGCGACGGACGGGATCGTCATAACACATTGGGGGTTTAAGAGAATATCTAAGGTATTCTCCATTCCTGGGTCATGACGTCACCGACACATAGGAACACATGTCAAGTATAGTCAATACCATAACGTCATACCATAAATGCATGAACAAAACCAAAGTCCCATTCGGGAACAAATCAACACAATCGCCAAACAATACCAAATACAAAACCAACAAAAATTACAATCCATAAGGCCAAAACAATTAAAACATATCCCCAAAGTCTCATGAAATGTCTAATGCTCCCAGAGGAGCGGTCTCGTCTAAGTCCACAGCCAATCACCTAGGCTTCAGTACCTGAAAAGACATGCCCTAAAAAGTCAACATACATTGGTAAGTTCACAGGTTTAAAAGTACAAATAGTTTGCCGTGCACAACATGTATAGAAAATTGTATGTGAACAGAGTACATAGCAGTCAAGATATTAACACAAGTCCCAATTCAGTCCAAGTCCAAGATAAGTCCAAGTCTAAGATAAGTCCAAGTCCAAGATAAGTCCAAGTCCAATATACCCGGATTATATTCACCCAAGGGCAAGCCCAGGCCAAGTCAGTCTCGACTAGTATACCGACAACAAAGGTGGGGGTGTCAACCTGTTAGTACTAACAATACCTCTCCATGACGTCCAAGCCAACAAGTCCAACAACAAGCACAAGTACAAGTAAACACTCATGAATGACTATCAAGACTCAAACCATGACCCCAAACCACATACAATGTCCCAAAGTGATTTTTAAAACACGGCATAGTCCAAACCATAAGCATGCTTTTCCCCCGAATAAAATATATTGAAAATGGGCCGTGAAACTCACCTTGAAGAGTTATAGTTCAAATCCCACAATACGCAGAGTAAGCTCTAAAAATATAATACACCAAAGGATTAATATAGCACAAATATAAACGACCAATATGGGTGTAATCCTTTCAGACCAGCCCTTAACGCTAATCAAGGTTTTCCATCGTCGCACCTATTAGTTTAATTCTTTTGTAAAGAATTTTAAATAAATTTTATATGCAAAACTTGTCTTAATTTAGATTATTTAGTCCCAACCCTTACTTTTAAGTTTTAACGAGATAATTCAGCACATATCTGATTGTTCATCAGTCTTGTATAGACTGTTAGGAGATCGAAATGATAACGAATCATTGCGTAAAAGGTATCATTTGAAAGATGAGACTTTTAGTTAAACACCAGAAAAAAAAAATCACATCCATTCGACAAATTATGAGAAAGTTATGACTCGAAGAATACCGACTAAACTGCTGTCCAGATTCGTCAGTTTTTGACCTTCAGTTTTGTTTGCTACGTTTGGAGGACCAAACGATGTCGAAACGACACGAGACCACTTGGGTTAGTTAGAGGACTCATGGGGCTTAAATTTAGACCCAGAGTTTTCCCCAATTGGGCTTATTTCGACCAATTTATCACACGAACAAGATGACCCATTTTTCTGACAGCAAGCTGCCTAGATTGTTGGTTTCGTTCCTTTGCGTCTCAAGTCCCAATATGCGCCCGTTAACAACCCAAATATGTAAAATGCTTTCATTCCAGTTTCAAGTTGTCAAGAACTTCAATTAACCACTTAGTTTATATAATTTTTCCAGTCCCAACCAGTGGTTAGTTTCTTAGTCTCCCGGTTTGCAAGTTTAAGTGATAGTTTCATTGTTTCGATTTGTTCAACCCATCAATTCTTTCAAGGAACAAATTTAATTATTACAAAATGTTTTACAGGTCCAAAATTTCGATTAAGGTCAGATCATCCAAGATTACAACCCAATATTTTAGATTCGATTACCATACAAGTCCAATAATTAGGGTTTTTACCAAATGGCGAACCCGACAATCGTAACGCTTAGATCTTCACGATCTAGCACCAAAAACCAAGAATGAGAGATTATTAGATGAAGATTTTGAATATAGATGATGAATATCATCGATTCTGGAGTAAAACTAGAATTAAAATTCATCAAAAGCGATTTTCGCTTACCGCAGCTTCGAAGACGAATGTTTCTAGCCGAGTTTAACGTTCTTGGATGACTTGATTGCCAAAAACTCTATGGATGCACAAGTGATTTCAGAATTTTTGATGGCCAAGTGGAGAAGAAGAGAGGATTTTTTTGAGAAGGTGGTGGCTAGGGTTTCAAGGGAATTCTAAAATTTGTGAAAGCGATGCCAAGGCAAAGGGGAATACCCCCCCTTAACACTTTGCGGCCGCAAAATAGGAGGAAAAAGGCCTCCGGGCCCTTGGCCCGTCTCGTGTATTCTGTCACGTCTCGAACCGCGCGTCGTCTAATTTTTACGCTTTCAAATTCCGCGCGCAATAACGGTTTCAACGAACTATCACATGCCCTAGGATTCGGATAGTTTATATTTTTAGAACCTATTTAAGTTTATTTACCAGGCTTTAGGCAAAGCCCATGGATGTATAGTTAATTTGGTTATGGTGAAGTTTTGTGTTTTACATTTTAGGAAAAACCTCGATTGGGCTCAATGCATAGGACCTCATACAATGACAAGCCCAATAGTCACAAAATGATATAAACTCCAGGCCCATCATAAAAACATAAGCCCATTAGACCAAAATTTAGGCCCAACAAGAAAAGAACCATAAATCAAGACCAATACCAAATAAAGAAAAAAGTCAAAGTAAAAAGTCAAAATTCAAATCAATGCCAAAGCCAACGTACCTATTTTGGTGACAGATGTCACACCTCTTTTCCTGAGGCTACCGCTATTGTATTTCTCTGATTGAATAAAGAAGAAGAGCCTTGATGGGTTACGTGTTGTTGATGGTATGATGAGCTTAAAGGAGATGGGTTAGACTTTGATGCTTTGCATTCCTTGGAAAAGTGTCCTAGTTGGTTGTAGTTAAAACACTTTACCTTGCTTTTGTCAAACCCAAATCCTGATCTTCTCTGCTTCAGGAATTTTCTTCTAGTTCTCTATTTAAACTGCTTGGTCCTGAAGGATATCATTGCTATCAGGTAGTTGATATCCATTTCTTCAAGGTCATCTGGATCAATACTCTCCAGATCTTCTCCAGAGAGTTGAAAAAAGTTGTTTTTGTCACTGATGAAATCAGAATTTATGGGATAGGATTGTGAAAAAAATAATGAGGTTGGCTGATTCCATCTGCTGAATGATCATGATGATTAAGACTCAGTAGTTGGAGATTGTGGGTAGGTGATCATAGGTGCTTGTTGAGTCACCATGGAAGTTTGATAAATTTAGGAGTGATTGATAATGAACTGGCTCATGAATAGGGGCCATGAGAGCTAATGACTCTGAGGGTTTTGAAGATATACTCACTGATTCTTCATCTGCATCCATCTCTATTTGATAAGCATTGAGGATATGATGCCATATAACTCTTCAAAAGTCATTGTCTTTCGATTCTCAGTTCTTCTGATGGACACAATATAAACTGTCCATGTTTTTTGTAAGAATCTTAAGAACTTTTTGAGAATATCATTATTCTCCATCTTCACTCTAGCTTCATTTAGAGAGTCTAGAAGTTTAACATATCTAAGATATGTAGCAGTCATGGCTTCTCCCCTTATTAAACCAAATTTTCAAACATCTGTTTAAAGAAATCTCTTTTGTTTTCCTTCATGTCTTCTGTTCCTTCAAATCTGGCTTTCAAAGCTTCCTACAACATTTGAGCAGTTGTGAATTTCTTAAAGCCATGCATGATTCTATTGGGTATACTTATTCTAATTAGCCACAGAGAATTTGAATCCACATCCATTTTCTTTAGATCTTCATCTAAGTACTTTTTAGGATCTTTAGGAATCATGGCACCTTCTTCACTAGCAGCTTGGACCATGGGGACATATGGTCCATATAGAATTGAGAGCCAAAGTCTTATGTCTTGATTCCTTATGAAATCCTCCATTCAGAATTTCTAGGTAGCATAGTCATTTGGAGTAAACATGGGAGGTTTGGTCTGATTCCTATTCCCTAAATCATGTTTACTAGAAATGGCCACAACAGTCATTTTGAAAGGGTAGAGAGATATGAGGATAGGTGGTTGATGTTCTTTAAATTATACATAGAAAACCTATCAAAAGTGATCGATTCAGCTTTGTTCTATGAAAAGAAGGTTGATCTCCTAATGACCTTTTTAATCTCTCAAACAACAAATCAATACTCAAACAACATGGTACGGAAACCCATAATGTGTGATATGATCTCTAATGTGTGTGTATGATTGTGTGATTGTGTGTTTGTATGGTATGAATAGTAAATGCTTGATTGATTGATAATCTATTTAAAAGCTTACAAAGGGTTAGGGTACATGGCTATTTATAACCTATGCACATCCTATGTATAATTACAAAAGTACCCTTATGTAAAAACAAATTACATATAATCTTAAGTCTAAGTGTCATCCACTGTGGATGATGACTTGTCCGTTGTGGATGATTGGTTTTCCGTTGCGGATGATTGGTTATTCGCTACGAATGATGAATGATTTGTCCGTTGTGAACACATGATATCTGTTATGAACACTTTGTTGTCTACTGTGAACACTTTGATATTTGCATTATTGTTATTAACTATGTAGTGTTCATCCATTTTGGATATTGAACATCTGTTAAGGACTAGTTCATTAACTGTGAGTTGTTTGTTCATCTGTTGTGCATCTGTTCATCCGTTGTCTACACTTGGACATCTTTATTCTTCATCCCCTGCTGATAGTTGGTCATCCACTATGGGCTTGCTTTCATCCGATGTCTACACTTGGACATCTTCATACTTCATCCGCTGCTGATAGTTGGTCATCCGTTATGGGCTTGCCTTCACTGCTGCCAACACTTGCAAAATTTCTTTATCTACAAAATCTGTAAAAGAAATTTAAAACAATAAGGGTTTGAATGTTACTAATGATTGTAAGTTAGTAAATAGTTGTTTGAATGTTAGAACATATTTTAATTGATTATGGCAGGCATTATCCTTCAATGATCTCATTGAGTCCAACAATACTCCCCCTAAGGATGATGCTGCCAATCTTTGTTATGTTTGATTGTTAGTGATTTTGTCTGTTAGACATGATATGTTTGATTTTATTTTCTTTAAATAATTGATTGATTGGTTGCATGATTACTGATTTTGAATGATTAATCAATTTAATGATGGAATTGATTGCATGATTTGTCTTATTTGATTCATATGTATGATTGAATGATGTTATGTTTGATCATATGAATTTAGAAATGAATGATTGATGTTATGAGTGTTATGTGTAGTTAGATATGGATGTTTGTTACTTGTTTTGATTGTTTGATTGTTAGTGAACCTTAATCATGATTGATATGGGCCCGCTTCATCTTGATTCTTTGGTACTTCTGATGAGGCTTTGATTGGATCTTGGATCTCCTCTTTTATGATTTGATCTTTTTCTGCTTCTTTTATTTGATCAAGAAATGGTACAACCTTCATTGCATTCAAGCAGTTCACTATGTGTTCTGTGAAGTATTCAACAACACTTGTCTGATCATTGTACTTGTAAGTGATTGGAAGTTGAACCATTCATTCTAGGGTTGATTTATCTAAACTTTGTACTTTAATATTGCTATCCAATATGGTTACAACATGATCAACCTTCAAAACTTCTGGATTATTATTTTCTGAGATTCTTAACTTTTTAATTCCTTCTATATGTGTCAATGACTGTTGATGTGTCTCTAACCATTGCTTCAAAGCAGCATTGACATAGACAGTTCCTAAAATTCTCAACATGTGAATGAAATAATAACAATCACCCTTGCATGGTACATCTTCAATCTATGGGAATGACTTTGTTCTTAAGAAGGAGACATATGATGGATGTAGTAGCTTGATCTCAAAAGGATCAAATAATCTGATGTCAGCTGCTACTTTTCTTTCTAATTTCCTTTCTAATACAACATCAAAGTGGCTTGCATCATAAAACCTTCTTGTAATTGGATGATTGTATTGATTTCCTTTAATCTTCTTCATGATCAATATGAGATCAGTTGGTCTCATTGGATAACTAACTCTGTTTAGTAGATCAGAATCAAGGCTTTCATCTTTTTCTTCACCTTGAGAATGTTTCTTACCTGCTATTTTTTGCTCTCTTCTCAATTTATCAAAATAAAGCTTGTCTTCTCTGTCAGCTTTTTTTTAACTCATGATGTTGTATATTCATGTAAGATCTAAGGATGTGAACAAAATCAGCACCCCTTGGGTTGTTTGTATGATTCACCATCCTCAACTACATTAAGTCATGCCTATCTTTATAAGATAATGATCCCAATTGAGATATGTATGATAGATATTGAAAACAACCTCAGTTGTTCATTAAAAACTGATCTTCGTAAGATAATGATCCCAATTGGGATATGTATGATAGAATGTTCATTATAAATAACATCAGTTGTATACTTTGTATGCTTTAGAGCTTCTAGAGTATCCAACAAAGAACCATCGTCTGTTTTAGGAGCAAACTTTGATAGATGTTCTCTTGTGTTTAATATAGATACTAAACAACCAAACGCATGAAGAAATCCAATACATGGTTTTCTTTTAAACATTAGTTAATAAGGAGTTTTAGTGTGTTCTTTGATGATTAGTGTTTTGTTTTGTATGTAGCAAGCTGTGTTTACTGCTTCTGCCCAAAATGATATAGGCAATAGAGAGTCTGCTAGCATAGATCACGCAACTTCTATTAATGTTCTATTTCTCCGTTCAGTCCAACCATTCTACTGAGGAATCCTTGCTACACTGAAGTGTTGACTTATTCCTTTCTCTCCATAAAAAGAAGAAATAATGTCATTCTTAAATTCTATACCATTATAACTTCTTAAACTTTTAACTTTAAGATCACATTGATTTTCAATTTTAGTGATAAATGATTTGATTATTTCTGCTGTTTTTGACTTGTGTAGAAGAAAGGATACCCCAAGTAAATCTGGAGTAATCATCTACTATCACAAGACAGCATTGCTTCTTGACCATGCTCAAAATGTTTGTTTGCCCAAATAGGTCCATATGAAGTAATTTGAGTGGTGTTTGATTAGAGTTTACCAATTTAGACATATATGATACTCTATATTGTTTGCCTTTCATACATGTAGTGCAGTGGTCTGTACAAAAAAATTCTTTTTAAGGTAGACCTAGTATTAGATCACCTTTAACCAATTGATTCATTCTATGAAAGTTAGAGTGTCCCAATCATCTATGCCATAATTGGTAAACATCTTCTGATGCTTTTGATAATAAACAAGTTTCAGAGGTTGAAGCTGAAACTGTATTCATATCAACAATGTGTGTGTTTTTTTTTTGACGGGGAGTTTTCAAAAGGATACAATCTTCTGGTATTTGAAAAAACCCGTCTTGAGGATGTAGCATTTGTTAGAGTCGAAGAGTGTGGCATATCTCTTGTCACAGATCTAGTATACATTCAAAAGATTAAACTAGAAGTTGAAGCAGTAGTTGGCATTTTCAAAGCCAATCAACCAGTTTTATATTATTCCTTCACCAATAATCTTTCCTCCTGTCTTGTCTCCTCCAAACGCTACATTTCTTCCATGTTTGCTTTTAAAATCCCAAAGGAGGGAACAGTTGCCAGTCATATGGCAGGAACACCCACTGTTAACATACCAGATGTTGTCAGGCCTTCTTAGATGCCCCTGCATAAACAATGAAATTAGTTAGATGGTGCAACCCAAACCAAGATGGTCTTGGGTTTTCCTTCTTTTCCCCAGCGGGCTTAGGAATTCTAGACAAACTAGACTTCTTGTGATTGGTTTTTGCTCTGTCAGGAGAAGTGCTTTGAGCTCTTCTCCTTTGAGTGTTAAGGTCTATTTGTTCTATGTTTTAAGACTTATGTCTCTTGTTTGTTTGCTTGTTTGAAGTTCTCATAAAATGATTTGTCATTTTTTAAAACAACTTTGGTATGTGGAGTCTTTCTTGGTACTCCACTCTTGTTCTTATTAGGAACAACTATTTGTTTCTTAGTTGATTTCTCAACCTGAGTTTGTTTGTTTTTCTTTTTATTCTTTTTGTTGAAAAAGCAATTTGCGTTATTGTGATTATTTCTATCACAAATTGAACAATAATTATGAAAATGGCATTTTTTAGTACTGTGATTGTTCATGCCACAGTATTTGCAATACTTTCCATATTTACACTTTTTTATGTTGTGAGTGTATTGATCATACCATTCATAGTATGGTAAATCTGAAGTATTTTGATTGTTGACACTTTTTATTTTAGATTTGATTTTGGTGGGATATCAAAAGTTACTATTTATTCCTTTGGCTGAGTGGGCATTTTGCCCTTTCCTTTGGTTGGTCTTTTGATAGGGGCAATGGAAGATTCAAACTTTCTTCCACCTGAGCAAATGTCATACATTTGCTTCTGCTTTATTTGTTTGGTTGATTAATCAATCGCATTTGAAACTTTTACAGCTTCAGTAGGTGATTGATCAGTCATCATATAACATATTTTCATCATCTTCATCAAATGTATAGATATCATATTCATTCTTTTCTCCTTGATAAAAATCAGTTGATTTGATTTGTGTTGGATTTGACTTTTAACAAATTTAATCAATAATGACTTTGATAATAGTGACGACTTTGATGATGATGATGATGATGATGATGATGATGATGATGATGATGGTGATGATGATGATGATGATGATGGTAATGATGATGATGATTATGGCTTTGAGTCATCTGTTCTGTCATAAGGATCAAGTGAATCCCTATTTTTATTGGTCATGTATTCAGGCAATGGGATATAATTATCATTATATGGTGGGTTAACTTTGTTATACCCAAGGCCTGAAGGGTCTTTAAAGGCCCTTTGTCCAGCAAGAAGTTCTTCAAACTTCTTGTTGCTCAACTGAAACTTCTGAAGTTTAAATTCAGTTTCAGCCTAAAATATTTTAGATTGAGTCAATGATTCAGAGAACTGCTCAACCTGTGCTGTTAGTGTTAATTTTTCAAGTAAAAGTTTGTCTAAGTTATTTTTAAGTTTGTCTAAGTCATTTTTATATGACAAGGTCTTGCTTTCATATTGTTTCTGTTCAGATTTAAGACTGTCATTTAAAATATTTGTTTCAATAACTGTCACACCCTCAAAATCCGCATGCGGGGTTTTACCGCGAGGCGCGTGACATACCAGGATCTCAGTCATTAGTTACTCAGAACGACTCTATATGTACAAACATTTAAAATCAAAGTTTAACTTTAAATACTGCGGAAGCGTTAAATAAACCAGAAAACCCAAAACAATGTAACATGATCTAAAATGCACAAACAAACGAGCCCAAGTATTATGCAAAACCAAAGCATAATGTTTAAACAAACATAATCCCAAAAAAAAACATTGTTTCATAACATGCTAACAACACCATGATGCTGACCCGTGTAATGTGCTCCTAGGCAATAGCAACCTTAACCTGAGAATAGCATACTAAAAGAGTCAACGCAATGGTTGGTGAGTTCAAGAGTTTGCGTTAAACATAAAACAGTAGCAGTTGTAAAATATAAGAGGTGTATTGAAATAGATAGCTAGTCTATATTCATCAGTAATAATCATAGTGATTCCACGATTGAAGTTCACTGTGTTTCGTTTGTTGCCTCCTGCTATGACATACCAGGTCGTGACAATGTTCGTTAGGACAAAATTGCTCCCGTTTGACCTCGAGTCGCATAGGTGGGGCTCGTCAGACCCAGTAGTACTACCCAAGATTTCCCGCTAATTATCATTATTAACAATCCGAAAGTGTGAGGATTTTCATGGTATTCAGCACTATATCATACTATACACAACTCATATAAAGTAAGCGTTTATAAAACCAATATGCTATCTCCCCCAAAAGAGAGTATGTAAAAGAGTGGGGCATGAACTCACCTGATACGCGTAAGAAATTACTTAAGGCTTAACTTGACAAGAAAGAGTGGATAGACAACCCTCAGAGGTCACCTAGAACACATGAGTACATAAGTACGTGTACACGGAATCATAATGAAACCCTAAGTGCTCTGCAAACCAAGGAACTCAAGGTTTTAGAAGACAAAACACATTTGACCCAGTTGACCCGTTTGACCCGTGGGTGACATTATAGGTGAAATTCCATTCAAATAAGCATAACAGTACATTACACATGATTAACATACAAACTGATCACATATGACACTTCATTACCCACATGTACTACCTAGATCATCATACAGCCAAATACCATACAAATCATGCGAATCTCAAACAATTATCACGTTCAACATAGTTACAACACAACCAATGCATCATACATAGAATCAAATCATGCACGACATGCCATGTGAAGCCACTCAATACTTCACACCCTAAACCCTGCCAATCCTACTAAGTAGGGGCCTCAGATTCGCACGCTTGTATGATGACCATCAACATACCATTTAACAGAATTCTTATCACCCAAGATGTTCAACCATGATCAACTACAATCCAAACAATAGCCTCTCATAACCCATATGACCCATTACCATAAAATCCCACAAATAGACCAAACCTACCAATTAACCCAATAAACATTCATACACCCAACCAATACATTCTACTACCTTAGAAACCATCCATGAACATACTAGCATGATCCTAATGTCCCAAACATACCCAAACCATCATATTAAAGAATTTGTGAAAATAAAGTTTCCCTTTTGGGAAAGCACATCCCAAAATCTATCAAACACCCAATACATTCATGAATTCATTACTAATATACCAATTCAAGCTCATGTTAACATCTAGACATGATCAACAACATCCAATCATCATAATTTATCAATCCTCATGAACAAAAGTTTCTACTTTTGGTAACCTATGAACTACAACATTCGTTCTTAGGTTTCTAGCATCTATATCATCAATCTAACACCCAATTATCATCATAAACACATTAACAACATCAATTCATCATCACATCATAGCATTCATGCAAATAAAGTTACAATTATAAGTAACCTATGAACGACACATCAAAATCAAAGCTTTCTTGCATAATCAACGTTAACTAACATATATACAATCTAACTAGCATAATATCATCAACAAACAATCAAAAATCTACATTCAACACCCAAATTCGAACCTAGGGTTTCGGCCATAAGTAAAAACCACCAAAAACATGCAAAAATCTAACCTTTAAACTTGTATTGGCTTGGAATTGAAGATTCTAACTTGTTGTAATGCTTGAAATCGATCAAATCCATGGTTTATTGCTTTGTTCTTGGTCGAATTTGAAGTGGAGAGGGGAAGAGAGTGTTGGTCGCGGCCGATCAAGGTGTGGGGGCTAGGGTTGGGATTTTTGTTTTATTTAATAATCCATAATTACCCTTTTAACCCTTATAATTTGAATTTTATTAAAACTCTGCTTTTAATTACTTTTTAAAAGGTTTAAACTTAAAATAATAAACATATGAACTAATAATAACAATTATATGCTTTTACCTTTACTAAATACAAAACATACGGATTAAACACACACGTTTCCACGTTACGCGACAAAATTTACATTTAATATTTAAATCACGTAAGCACATAAGCACAACTTAATAATCACATTATTAGTTAAATTATTATCTGTATATCATTGTTAATTATTATTAAGTCACCAACGTTTGACGACAACTAGTGTGTGCTCACGACAAGTGTATGCAAGACTTAACGGAACTAACGGAGTTTGGTAACGGAAAATTACCGGATGTCACATTATCCCCATGTTGAAAGAATTTTTGTCCCGAAAATTGCGTTACATGATATGTTCCATCACTGGTCTACTGCATTGGCACAAAGTAATCGAGTGAGTTTCGGGTGAGTTGTCATATTATCCCCGTGATGAAAGAAATTTCGTCACGAAATTTAATCAGTACCTTCACCGGCGGACATCGGCTTTTTGAATAGTTGAGGATACTTAAGCTTTATTTGGTCCTCAGGCTCCCACGTGAATTCTGGTCCACGTCTCGAGTTCCATCGAACTTTGACAATGGGTATCTTGGTTTGCTTAAGTGTCTTCACCTCACGATCCATCACTTCGACTGGTTCCTCAATGAAGCGTAATTGTTCATCCACTTGAACTTCTTCCAACGGTACGACCATCATTTCATCCGTAAAGCACTTCTTCAGATTTGAAACATGGAATACATCATGGATTCCACTTAGCGAATCAGGTAGGGCTAATCGATATGCCACTGGACCTATTCTTTCCAATATCTCAAATGGTCCAACATATCTCGGATTTAGCTTTCCTCGCTTACCAAACCGAATCACGCCTTTCCACGGTGAGACTTTCAATAAGACTTTGTCACCAATCTGGAACTCTAGAGGTTTACGTAGCTTATCTGCATAGCTTTTCTGTCTGTCGCGCGCTGTAGCCATACGGTTCCTTATTTGTACAATCTTTTCAGTGGTCTCGTGTACTAACTCAGGACCCATTAGCTGGCTGTCACCAGTTTCAGCCCAACAAACTGGTGATCTACATTTTCTCCCATACAATGCTTCGAAAGGTGCCGCCTTTATGCTAGTGTGATAACTGTTGTTGTAAGAAAATTCCACCAATGGTAGGTGAACTTCCCAGTTACTCCCGAAGTCAATCACACAAGCACGTAACATGTCCTCCAAAGTCTGTATAGTACGCTCGCTTTGACCATCAGTCTGTGGATGATAAGCAGTACTCATATCCAATCGCGTACCCAAAGATTTCTGCAGTGATTGCCAGAAGTGCGATAAGAAATAATTGAGATCGGTACTCCATGCCTCGAAACGATCTCCTTCACATAGAGTCGGGTTAATTTCTCCGTCTTGTCTGTTTCCTTTATCGCTAGGAAATGAGCAGAATTTGTTAATCTATCCACGATAACCCATATTGTGTCGCAACCAGTAGAAGTTTGAGGTAACTTAGTAATAAAATTCATTGATATCTGATCCCATTTCCACATAGGGATCTCGGGTTGTTGTAATATTCCAGACGGTTTCTGATACTCCACTTTTACCTTTGAGTAGGTCAGACACTTGCTCACATAGGTAGCTACATCCGCTTTCATATTAGGCCACCAATAGTGCGCCTTCAGATCATGATACATCTTGCCAGATCCAGGATGTATAGAGTACTTAGACTTGTGTGCCTCACTCATGACCAAGTCTCTCAGATTTCCGTGTAGAGGTATCCAAAGTCTATCCATGAAGTAACGAATTCCATCCGCTTTTACTTCCAATTGTTTTTCCATTCCCCTTAAAGATTCAGACCCAATGTTTTCTCCTGTCAGGGCTTCTGTCTGAGCCTCTAGGATTTTTTCCGGTAACCGTGTGCTGATAGTAAGTTGCAAACCTCGCACACGTCGAGGCTTAGCAGTTTCTTTCCTACTCAGCGCGTCAGCAACTACATTTGCTTTCCCCGGATGATATCTGATGGCACAATCATAGTCGTTCAGTAGCTCTACCCAATGTCTTTGCCTCATGTTCAATTCCTTTTGCAAAAAGATGTGCTGAAAACTCTTGAGATTGGTGTAAATAGTGCATTTGGTACCGTACAAGTAGTGTCTCCAGATCTTTAAGGCAAAAACTACCGCACCCAGTTCCAAGTCATGGGTGGTATAGTTCTTCTAATGAACCTTTAGTTGCCTAGAGGCGTAAGCTATTACCTTATCCCGTTGCATCAATACACACCCAAGTCCTTGAATAGAAGCATCGCAGTAGACTACGAAGTCATCACTTCCCTCTGGTAACGCCAATATCGGTGCGCTACACAGTTTCTGTTTCAGCAATTGGAAAGCAAATTCCTGACTCACACCCCATTTGTATGTTGTTCCCTTGTGAGTCAAAGCTGTGAGAGGTTGTGCAATCTTAGAGAATCCTTCGATGAACCATCGATAATATCCCGCTAATCCAAGGAATTGTCGTATCTCACTTGGTGTCTTAGGAACAGACCAATTCTTTATCGCTTCAATCTTTGCAGGATCAACATGTATTCCCTTCTCATTGACAATATGACCCAAGAATTGCACCTCACGTATCCAAAAATCACACTTAGAAAACTTGGCGTACAATTGTTCCTTTCTAAGTAATTCCAAGATTAAACGTAAGTGCTTCTCATGTTCTGCCTCAGTCCTTGAGTATATCAGTATGTCATCAATAAAGACGATAACAAACTGATCAAGATAGGGTTTGCACACGCCATTCATGAGGTCCATGAATAGTGCTGGTGCATTCGTCAACCCAAATGGCATGAACAAAATTTCATAGTGACCATATCGTGTACGGAAGGCAGTCTTCGAGATGTCCTCTTCTCGAACTCTCAGCTGATGAAACCCAGACCTCAGATCAATCTTAGAGTAATAGCTTGATCCTTGCAGTTGATCAAACAAATCATCTATACGAGGTAAGGGATATCTATTCTTAATAGTAACCTTGTTCAGTTCCCTATAGTCAATGCACATTCGAAATGTATCATCCTTCTTCTTGACAAACAGAACTGGAGCTCCCCAGGGCAACGAGCTCGGTCGGATAAACCCTTTATCCAAAAACTCTTACAGTTGAACGGATAATTCTTGTAGTTCGTTCGAAGCTATCCGGTAAGGTGCTCTCGCAATCGGAGCGGCTTCTGGAGTCAACTCAATTTGGAATTCAACTTGACGATGTGGCGGTAACCCAGGCAGGTCTTTCGGAAACACCGCGGGAAACTCGCGAACTACGGGGATATCCTCTATCTTCTTTTCCTCGGTCTGTTTATCTGTGACGAGTGCCAATATGGCCAGTCGACCCTTTCATAACAACTTATGTGCCTTCATGAACGAGATGATGCCTATCACCACACCACTCCTATCACCTCTGACCGTAAAGACGTCTTTGCCACTCCTATCACCTCTGACCGTAAGGACGTCTTCGCCAATAGGAATCCGTATGATCTTCTTATGGCATATGATTTCCGCTTGTTTACCGGAAATCCAATCCATGCCTACTACTACATCAAAACTTCCTAGTGTAACAGGCATGAGATCTATGGCGAATGTATGACCAGCAAGCTCTATCTTGCAGTCTCTAAGAATATGCGTTACGTGAATCTGTGTACCATCAGCTAGCTCTACGCTGTATTTAGATTCTAAGGCTGAGGGCATATCACTTAAAATACTACAAAACTTAGTGGACACGAAACTTCTATCGGCTCCGGTATCGAATAATACGGTAGCAAAACGACCATTAACCAAAAATTTACCAGTTACAGTTGTAGGGTCGTTTAGAGCCTCACCTGAACCAATGATGAAGGCTCTCCCTTTGGCTCCATTATTATTCCACTGTTGTTGTTGCCATTACCATTGTTGTTGTTATTGTTGTTGCCGTTGTTATTGTTGTTGTTGTTGCCATTGTTGCTGTTGCCATTACCATTCCTCCTGAGCTGGGGACAGTTGCGTCTCTAATGGCCTTCTTTTCCGTATTCAAAACAGTCTTTGGGAGTTTCCTGGGACTGTTGTGGCTTTTTCATCAGCTCACCACGGCAGTCTTTGGCTACATGACCAATCTTCCCACAACGTTGGCACTTGAAATTGTCACATCGACCCACATGGTGGTAGTTACACCGGTTGCACTTTGGCTGTCTTCCGCCATACCCACCAGGTCCTTGATTTGAGGGAGTCGCCTGGTTCAAGCTTCGATTATTATCGAACCTCCGTTGTTGTTGCTGATTTTGCTGCTGTTGCGGAGGTTGAGATTGGCTGCTTGATGACGATCCCTTGTTGCCTGAACCATCCCACTTGCATTTACGGTCGGGCACGCTTGCCACCGCGCCCCGCTTGGGTAATCGTCCTTGCTTGACTGCTTTCTCAGTCAGCATGTGGGCTGTCCGGATAGCTTGTTGTATGGTAGTAGGGTTAGAGGCAGTTACCATACTTTGAATTTCGGGGCACCAGTCCACGTATGTAGTGCCCGACTCTCTTGTGCATTTCATTGACCATTGCAGGGCATAGTGTGGCCAACTCATGAGTACAGGTCGTGTAGGCTTCAATCTTTGAGCCTTGCATTTTGAGTTGCCAAAACTCAATCTTCAGCTTCTGTACTTCATTTCGAGGGCAGTATTGTTCAGTCATGATTTCCTTGAATTCATCCTAACGTAGTTCATTGGCTATAGCTTGACCCAGCATTTGAACCTGTCGTCATCCGTTTCCTCCGGTTCCTCCTCCTTTGGGGCATCCTCGGGGTCCTCCTCCTCGGGGTCTTCTGCAGGTGCAGGAGCTATAGCAATCTGGAGTATTGCCAGTTGTGCCACTAGAGCAGCAAACCTATCGTTGGCCATCACCTCCCGCTGCTCTAATGCATCCACGCGTCCCGTAAGCGCTCCCACGCCGTCAGCCATCGCATAACACCCATTAAGGGTTTTCCCATGTTGCTCCTCGAGTGTATCCACTTGTTGTCGCAGTTCTAGCACCTGGTGTCTAAGGGTAAAATTCTCACTAGTGAGTATCCTGACACGTTGCTGCTCGGTGTCCAGTGCAGCCACTAGTGTAGCAAAGGCTTGCTCTTGAGGAATACCCAGGGTAGGGAGTGTGAGAGATGGGGTAGCTGTCGATGACCTCGTTCGTGGTCGGGTAGAAGCTATCGGTGGTACTCGCTCCTGATATATCATATGCCGTATGCAGGTAGTATAGTAATCCTAATCTCGCGGAGGATCACGTTCAGGTATCGCGAACGGTTGATCCCAATCAACCTTTTCATATGGATACTGATGTCGTGGCCAGTCTGATCCACTGTCCGGTACGGGTGAGTAAGGAGGTGACTCAGATCTCGCGGGCCTCTTACCCAAGTCACGCGACGACGATGCCATGCTGTGAAGTACGTGATGCTTATGCCAATGAGTATACAGTAAGGAAGTAAGCGACAAGCAACCAACAATTGTGCGGTTATAGTCTAGTGTGTGTATGCAACCTAGTTCCCTATAACCAATGGCTCTGATACTAATCTGTCACACTCTCAAAATCCGCATGCGGGGTTTTACCGCTAGGCGTGTGACATACCAGGATCTCAGTCATTAGTTACTCAGAACGACTCTATATGTTCAAACATTCAAAATCAAAGTTTAACTTTAAATACTGCAGAAGCGTTAAATAAACCAGAAAACCCAAAACAATGTAACATGATCTAAAATGCACAAACAAACACGCCCAAGTATTATGCAAAACCAAAGCATAATGTTTGAACAAACATAATCCCAAAA
Organism: Flaveria sonorensis; assembly: GCA_025506505.1. NCBI lineage: Eukaryota > Viridiplantae > Streptophyta > Magnoliopsida > Asterales > Asteraceae > Flaveria > Flaveria sonorensis. The sequence goes on along the minus strand of CM046438.1, from coordinate 51,090,180 downwards.
AAAATATTGTTTCATAACATGCTGACAACACCATGATATTGACCCGTGTAATGTGCTCCTAGGCAATAGCAACCTTAACCTGAGAATAGCATACTAAAAGAGTCAACGCAATGGTTGGTGAGTTCAAGAGTTTGCGTTAAACATAAAACAGTAACAGTTGTAAAATATAAGAGGTGTATTGAAATAGATAGCTAGTCTATATTCATCAGTAATAATCATAGTGATTTCACGATTGAAGTTCACTGTGTTTCGTTTGTTGCCTCCTGCTTCGACATACCAGGTCGTGACAATGTTCGTTAGGACAAAATTGCTCCCGTTTGACCTCGAGTCGCACAGGTGGGGCTCGTCAGACCCAGTAGTACTACCCAAGATTTCCCGCTAATTATCATTATTAAAAATCCGAAAGTGTGAGGACTTTCATGGTATTCAGCACTATATCATACTATACACAACTCATATAAAGTAAGCGTTTATAAAACCAATATGCTATCTCCCCCAAAAGAGAGTATGTAAAAGAGTGGGGCATGAACTCACCTAATGCGTGTAAGAAATTACTTAAGGCTTAACTTGACAAGAAAGAGTGGATAGACAACCCTCAGAGGTCACCTAGAACACATGAGTACAAAAGTACGTGTACACGGAATCATAATGAAACCCTAAGTGCTCTACAAACCAAGGAACTCAAGGTTTTAGAAGACAAAACACATTTGACCCAGTTGACCTGTTTGACCCGTTTGTGACATTATAGGTGAAATTCCATTCAAACAAGCATAACAGTACATCACACATGATTAACATACAAACTGATCACATATGACACTTCATTACCCACATGTACTACCTAGATCATCATACAGCCAGATATCATACAAATCATGTGAATCTCAAACAATTATCATGTTCAACATAGTTACAACACAACCAATGAATCATACATAGAATCAAATCATGCACGACATGCCATGTGAAGCCACTCACGACTTCACACCCTAAACCCTGCCAATCCTACTAAGTAGGGGCCTTAGATTCGCACGCGTGTATGATGACCATCAACATACCATTTAACAGAATTCTTATCACCCAAGATGTTCAACCATGATCAACTACAATCCAAACAATAGCCTATCATAACCCATATGACCCATTACCATAAAATCCCACAAATAGACCAAACCTACCAATTAACCCAATAAACATTCATACACCCAACCAATACATTCTACTACCTTAGAAACCATCCATGAACATACTAGCATGATCCTAATGTCCCAAACATACCCAAACCATCATATTAAAGAATTTGTGCAAATAAAGTTTCCCTTTTGGGAAAGCACATCCCAAAATCTATCAAACACCCAATACATTCATGAATCCATTACTAATATACCAATTCAAGCTCATGTTAACATTTAGACATGATCAACAACATCCAATCATCATAATTTATCAATCCTCATGAAAAAAAGTTTCTACTTTTCGTAACCTATGAAGTACAACATTCGTTCTTAGGTTTCTAGCATCTATATCATCAATCTAACACCCAATTATCATCATAAACATATTAACAACATCAATTCATCATCACATCATAGCATTCATGCAAATAAAGTTACTATTATAAGTAACCTATGAACGACACATCAAAATCAAAGCTTTCTTGCATAATCAACGTTAACTAACCTATATACAATCTAACTAACGTAATAACATCAAAAAAAAGTCAAAAATCGACATTCAACTCCCAAATTCGAACCTAGGGTTTCGGCCATAAGTAAAAACCACCAAAAACATGCAAAAAATCTAACCTTTAAACGTGTATTGGCTTGGAATTGAAGATTCTAACTTGTTGTAATGCATGAAATCGATCAAATCCGTGGTTTATAGCTTGGTTCTTGGTCGAATTCGAAGTGGAGAGGGGAAGAGAGTGTAGGTCGCGGCCGATCAAGGTGTGGGGGCTAGGGTTGGGATTTTTGTTTTATTTATAATCCATAATTACCCTTTTAACCCTTATAATTTGTATTTTATTAAAACTAAGCTTTTAATTACTTTTTAAAAGTTTTAAACTTAAAATAATAAACATATGAACTAATAATAAAAATTATATGCTTTTACCTTTACTAAATACTAAACATACGGATTAAACACACACGTTTCCACGTTACGCGACAAAATTTACAATTAATATTTAAATCACGTAAGCACATAAGCACAACTTAATAATCACATTATTAGTTAGATTATTATATATATCATTGTTAATTATTATTAAGTCACCAACGTTTGACGACAACTAGTGTGTGCTCACGACAAGTGTATGCCAGACTTAACGGAACTAACGGAGTTTGGTAACGGAAAATTACCGGATGTCACAATAACCTTTTTAGAAAGTTGATTGGCATGCTCTCTGTATCGAGTTACCTCATCAATACATGCTTGTGTGCAGTGATTTTCTTTCACCTCTTTCGGGATTTCAGTTAGTTTCTCCTCAAGTTGTGCCATGAGGGCATGATCTGGGGATTTTATCTCTACCTCATACATACTCCAGTTACATTCTCCATCTTGTTTGATTGTCATTGCTAAAGATTTGGTGTTGAGTGGGGCTGTATTGTGTGATTTAAGGTGGTGTTGGAGTAGATGGAATGCTGATAGGTGGTGGAACTTGTCTATTTTCTTGATAACCACTTGATGTTTGTGGTTGCTGATTGTTTCTATCTACTCTTGGTTTTTGACACTCTCTGGAGAAGTGTCCATACAACTTACAGTTATAGCACCTTACCTTTGTTTTGTTAAAACCAATCTTGTTCTTTTTGTCCATGTTCAAACCTTTGTTCCTTTGAAGAAATCTTTTTTATCTATATGCAATCATTGCCATAGACTATTGAAGATCCATCTCTTCAACCATGTCTGGCGGTAACTTATCAAAATATTGTTGGATGATTTATGATGGTATAAGATTGGCAACTAGGTATGACTCAAAACATTTTCAAAAAGGCTGCAAAGGCTACCTTTTGCTCTTCACTTTCAAGAATGATTCTGAGGGCATCCATGGGTTTGTCAACTTTACGTATGTTTTGGCTTTGTGAGTGATGTTGTTTGCTTGAGCTTGATGTATGTTGGTGTTGCTATTTTCTTTGAGGTGTTGCTTCATGGGAAGCATGAACTCCAGGCATTTTAGGCTTTTGTCTTTGCTTTGGTGATTCAGGTGCAGAGAATAATGATGTGTCACTAGAATCAAAAAAATTCATCTTTCTCATCTTCTCTAGAACATGTTAAGAATGCACTGTCTGTTGTTTGCATCTCTTTGAACTTGTATGATTCAACATTTCTCACTGAGCCATTGCTTCTGGATATTTAATCAAGTTCTAGTGCCTCTACCTTGGCAACTAGAGCATATAATAACAATGCTTCAAAATCCAATGTTGCTTTCATCAAAGAGACAGATTGAGTCCAACTCTCTGGAAGAGTGTGAAGCATCTTTTTGTTGATCAACAATCATCTCATTTAAAAGTTGTACAAACCTATGAAGCTGTTGTGGCATGGTTTACCTTGGACATGATGGAAGGTTTCATATTGTGTTCTAAGTTTTTCTTTCTTGATCTCCCTGATCTCATCACTCCCTTCACACATTGTGTGAAGAACTTTCCAGAGTTCATGTGCTATTTTAAAATTTTCTACCCTGGTCAAGATCTCAAATGGTAGAGTCATGGCCAAGATACTGTATGCTTTCATATTAGTTTTGACTTTCTTTAGGTAATCACCAGCTACACTTTTCAAGCTTACTGGCTTCAGGATGTTATAGTCAGGACCTAAAGTCACTGGAATGTATGGTCCCTCAGTTATGGAAGTCCATAAGTCTGGGTCTTAGAAAAATATCCAATTTCTGACCATGATTTTCCACTGTTTGAAATCAGCCTTGTTCTTCAACCTTGGTGGTTTGACACCACTATTGGATCCGGATACTTCATCAGATATGTTTGTTAATTATTTAACTTAACAGTTTAAGTTAAACAGTTTGAATATTTAGCTTGGTTTTAAATTGTTTTTATCCTAAGGTGATTATTTGTCTAATGTCCAATTAGTCACTAGGATTTGTTTGATTTTAACATTGACTTTTAATTTACCGAATTAAGGAATTTTAATGAAATTGAAATTAATTAAAATATTCCTAAGTAATTTCAGTCACGACACAATGCTGATGTTTTAATGACGATGGAATATTCCGTGAAAGACTACAAAAGTCAAAACCCTAAAAGCATTTCATATGTTTTAAATGAGGCGGCTGATGGATCAAAAAGTCAAAACTTAATGATTTTTGAAAAATCCAAATGAAGAACGTTCTTCACTTGTTTTAATGATTAAATCAAAAAAATCACCCAGTTTTTGAATATTTGAAGATGATGATGAACTAGGGTTTTAAACCTAGAACAGTTGCGGCTAAACAACCTGAATGAACAACAAATGGTTTTGTTGTTTTGATGACGATTAATGACTGATTCGAGGGTAGAACAACTTGAAAAAGATGTTTAAACACAATGTATGGATTGAAATCAACCAAAATTAGTGTTTATGTGATGAAAATCGTAAGAACAGTACCCATGTAGTGTTTTATCCAAAAATCTCTTAAAACAGATTTGGTTTTGTGAATCTTTTGATGATTCTATTTAAAAACAGTGTGTGGATGATTTTAGGAGCTTTGTTACAAAAAAAAACATATATTCTTCTTCAAAATGAACCAAAACAAATTGTTAAGTCATGTTTTCAAACTTTTGATGAATAGATGATGTAGAAGAGTGTTTTTGTGTGGTTTTATGCTCAACATGTATGATTTTGAAGCTAATGAATAGTAGAGATCACCGTATTGATTGAGAGGATAAAAATGAATGTATAATTTGAGCCATGGCTTTGATACCACCTGATGGATTTAACTTTGTTGTATGAAAACAAGGTTGATCCCCCAAGGACCTTTCTAATCTCTCAAACAACAAATCAATACTCAAACAACATGGTGCAAAAACCCATGATGTGTGATATGATCTCTAATGTGTGTTTGTATGGTATGTATGCTCAAAGAATAGAAAATGCTTAATTGATTGATAATATGTTCAAAAGCTTACAAAGAATTAGGGTACACGGCTATTTATAACCTATGTACATCCTATGTATAATTACAAAAGTACCCTTATGTAAAAAGAAATTACATATAATCCTAAGTCTAAGTGTTGTTCGCTGTGGATGATGAGTTGTCCGCTGTGGATTATGACTTTTCCGCTGTGGATGATTGGTTATCCGTTGTGGATGATGAATGATATGTCCACTGTGAACACATGATGTCCGATGTGAACACTTTGGTATCCGCTATGAATACTTGGATTTTTGCTTGGTTGTTGTCCGCTGTGGAGTGTTCATGAACATCTGCTGTGGACTAATTCATCAGCTATGAGTTGTTTGTTCATCCACTTTGCATCAGTTCATCCGCTTTGCATCTGTTCATCCGCTGTCTACACTTGGACATCTTCATTCTTCATCCGCTGCTGACAGTTGGTCACACTATGGGCTTGCATTCATCTGCTATCTACATTTGGACATCTTCATACTTCATCCGCTTTTGATAATTGGTCATCCGCTTTGGGCTTGCCTTCATCCACTGCCAACACTTGCAAAATTTCTTTATCTACAAAATCTATTAAAGAAATTTAAAATAATAATTAGTGTTTGGTTTGATTATTACTAATGATTGTATGTTAGTAAATGCTTGTTTGAATGTTAGAACATATTTTGATTGATTATGGCAGGCATTATCCTTCAATGATCTTGTTGAGTCCAACAAAAAGCACATGAATTATTCCTTAATATCTTCCTAAAAATGATGAAAATAAGCTTAAAAATGTTAAATTGTGTTTTCAGATGTTCAAAAGGGTAAGATGGACAAAAGAACCATACTTAGCAAGAATTTGAAGAAAATCGAGCTTTGATCATTAACAATAACATAACTAATAAACTTATATCTTTAATCACACCATGATACTCATCATAGTTATATAAGTGTAATCTAATTAGGAGGATATCCTTAGTTTCCTCTTTTAAAACCCAAAAGTCTCAATCTTACTTTTACTTTTATTTTAATTATTGTTTTTGAACTCTAAAAAATTTGGTTACATCAATGCATCTTATCATTTCCGAAAACAAAACCTAATCTGATGGTCAATTATAAAGATTGTTGAGTAGGCTCGGTGTGTCCACGGATTGATGCTCGATTCTTACCAACACTATATTACCACATGAGAAGTACTCTTGCATTTTGTGTGCGTAGTTTAGTAGAAGTAAAAACCATTTAAAACTTGATCTGTGCTAAAATTTCTTATCAGAAATATATACACCTTTCACATGCATCAGTGGTGTTTGATAGTGTGATAAAAAGAAGAAACAAGTGATTTTGTTGAAAATGATTTCAAGCAAATCAAGAGCCAAAGCTCTGATATCACTTGTTGGATCGGACTTGTTTAGACAAGCAAGAACTTCTTCTAAGATCAGTAACTAATGAATGCGGAATCTAAGATAGTTACTTACTATCACAACACAAATACTTTGAGTAAAGATAAATGCATAATAAGTTCTTTCAAAGTATTCACTTGATTAATCTGTTTTGTACAGAGATTACAATTTGGCAGATACAATCACATGTCTTAGAAAGCTTGCGTCTCCTATACAAGTTTGAGGACTTTTATACTAAACAATGAGAATAAAATATTCTATGTTCAGATGCTATAGTTGAATAGGTAATCTATGTATTGCAGTTGGTAGCTTCAGTACTATGTTATCTCCTAAATGTAAAACACAGCAGCCATCAAAACAAACACACTTGTTCTCAGCAGCAGTCGATTAGCAGATCATGGAGTTAACTTCTGATCGGCAGTTGATCTGCATGTGCTGATAAGCAGTCTTTTAGCACATGTAGTTCAGCAGTTGCCTGGGATATTCTCATCAGCAGTCATTCAGCATATGCACTTTGGTAGTTGATTCAGCACTTGGCCTGATTTGGCAGTTGAAGGACAATGCTGAAATCAAGAGTTTTAGGTAGTTTCATCCTTCATGTATTTGTTTATATAAAATTTATAAACAATAAAAACCTAGTATTTACATACCTATCATTATTATTAATATATAAGATCGTTAAATGAACTTATATGTGTTAGTTTACATGTATTTGTTCATATAAATATTTATATATGTGTAAGTTTATCATTTACGCATATGTAAGCTTACCATTTAGACATATGTAAGCTTACTATTTACACATTTGTAAGTTTTTACCATTTACATATGTGAAAATTTTTAAAATATATGAATACATGTAATTATCACATATAAACTCATATAAAGATATTATATATATATATACACACACACATATAGCGGAATGTTAGTATACAAAGTGACTTTTCCGTACGAAGTGAGCGAAGCTTGGGGTTAGTATACAAAGTGACTTTTCCGTACGAAGTGAGCGAAGCTTGGGGTGGAATTCTCACACAATAACAAATAATATTCACATAACATGGATTATATTTGCGTGATATTATCACGTAGGGATGAAACTATCACACACGAGTATCTTCATACGTTATAATTCAACATTTACGTGATAATTCTATCTTTGTGTGATTAATTATAACACTTGCGTTATAATTCTACTGCAACGTTTCTTCTTTCGTGATTACTTCACACACTTCACACGGAAATATCATTTTGTACGGTACACTTTCTCTATATGTACATATAAACAAAAAATAAAATAAAACAAAAAAAAACTATTAGTGGCAAAGACTAGTAGCAATGACTACTTTTTTGGTTTTGTAAAGTATGACGGCGTTTTACTCATAGTTTCGGGTAAATTAAGAAAAAACACCCCTACTTTTGAGCTATCTTAAGCTATATTGAGTGTTAGACATGTACTAATATCGTGTCAAAAGGAACTGATACCGGCTGAAGAACATCGTTACCATTATTGTTATTATGGAAATTGTGATAATATTTATTTTTATGGTTTTCGATAGTCGTAGAATATTAGGCTTCTTTTCAAATATACATTTTATCTACAGTTCAATCTAAATTTTACTCAATACACAAAATGTCCTTATTTTAATCTACATTTCCTAATAAAATATCATTTGTATTTAAATTCGCTTTGGCATTATGATTACTTTTACCCCTATTTTATTCGATGTTCGCTAGTTGTAGAGTGATGGTACTCATGGCAAACTGTGGCTTTCTTTTTTGTTATCTGCTAAAGTATTGGGTTTCCTTTCTTGTTATCTACTAAGGTATTGTAATCATCAATGTGACATCCTCGTCCATATTTAATAGGTTAATTAAAATGTATCATGACTTATGGTGTGAAAAGCTAGAACCGAAGACCTCCATATGTTTAATTTTCTTGGGTACCTTACGTCAACTATTTGGACTGATGATCATTAGTCTTATTTACAACATTTAACATGACCATGTGTTTGATCCATCATTTTCAAGATTTGATCTATATTACTCCTCTTGTGTTATGTACGTTACTTAAAAGTATATGCATAACACTAGTTAACTTAAACTAAGTGTACTTTTAATCTATATTTCACATAACCCTATATTGATAAGCCTTTACACAATACATATGATTCTCGGACGGGAAACTCTCATTTGAGCCCAATACTTACACTGACAATGAAACTCACATGTAGTCTAGTTTCGGATGAGGAAACTCTTAGCTGAATCCAATATCCAACAGATCCTGAATCCCTTATGCAATCTTATATTGAACTAAAAAACTCTCATATGAGTTTAACACTTCTCACATATACAACAATTCAAATTCTTGTAATAAGCCATTACATAATCCCATGTATTCACATTTTCTTATGATTTCTCATTTCATATAATGTTCACACATTGCACATAAAACACTATACTTTCAAGCGGTATGTAATCCTCACCAAAATGTTCATTCACTTATACAATCCCATAACTTTCTTCCTTTTAAGGATCACATATACTCTTATGATTACATTACCTTATATTAGTCGGGTACTAACCTTCATTGATATAAGGTCTGAAACTCATCACCATAGGGTCTTCACCATATTCTATCCTCGGGTGACTAACTCATATCCCCAAAGGTATCTCACCCATACCTTACAGGTATCTTAACCACATATACCCCAAATTTATTAGAGTTAGGGTACTTCACTTGCCCCCTCAGGTTTCTTACTGAGGTGCCTGTATTAGAAGGCAAGAAGAAGGAGATCTTGACACTCTAGTATTAGTCCTATTCTAAAAGGAACTTTTACCTTACTCTTCACTAATATTCTTCAAACTCTGATAGAACAAACCTAACTTAAGTTAGTTTCAACACTAATTAAAGTGTTTAAAACATGTTCTAAGTTCTGAAATGCACATTCAAATGAGAGGTAAAAGACCTCAATTTATAGCCTCTACCAGCATCTTTACGTACTATAACATTTAAGGGTTATGGTCCATAACCATTTTTTTTCAGCTTAGTCATAACCATCTCAATGTTAGATTCTTAAAAGCTTAAATCTTTTTCACTTCTTTAAAGAGGATTTAGAAATACAACATTAACTAGATTCTTACAAGCACAAATCTTTTTCACTTTGATAAATACTACATTAATATTAATCAACAATCTTTTCAAATTATAAAGGAATGCAATGGAATTTTCTACCACACAATATCAACACATCCTCCATCGCCTGTTATCGCTTACGCCTTCGTCACCCATCGCCACCTCACTGCCCTAACCACCGTTCAAGGTCGCCTTTGCCATCATTCTCGTCATCTCCTGTCACCACTGACGAACAATAGATACTGGCTACCAGTAGGAGGTGGTGGTAACAGACTTGTATCCACTACAGCAAGCACAGCGGTCTCCACAATGACGACAAACGGTACATGGTGGCGGGGTGATAGATTCCAACTTTTTTTTTATTATTTTGGCATGAAAATGAGTTACAACTTGTAATTATAGATTTGGTTTCTTTAAATTTTGAATCTTTTAACAAATTCAAATTTCAAAACCTCTGGCAAAATTCTAATTCCTTCAAAAAAGTACGCGAACCAAACACACGCTTAGAGTTCTCATTTGAAAAGTGTGAGGATTTATTGGAAGTCATTAGAATGATATATAATATAAAGTAAGTGTAAATAGGATGTGCCTTGTTCGGCATAAAACACCTTGAAAGTAACTTTGAACTCACTTGTAGGTGTCCTCTCACACAATACATAATGATGGTAAACAAACTCGAACGCATATAGTAAATCCAAAACCCAAAACACTTTGGCTTGCATTCAGATATGTGACGGGTTGTTAGATCATTATTAAATTTTTTCATGGGTGTGAGGCTATTATGGTATTGGGCGATATCAAGCCCGGTTACCCGAAAACAAACATTTTCGTTTACCAAAGCCATACTAGTTAACATTTTAATTTTCATTTAAGTTTTCTTTGTTTGTGGGTAATTGAGTAATCTACTAATAGACTTTAGCTTTTATATTTCAAAATTCATTAGATAATTAAATGATACAAAAAGTAATATAGTACGAAATGCATTTTGAACTTCCAACACGTGATTTTTAATAAAGTACTAGATAGACCTAATACCCATAGGAATACTCGATGCTTGATGGATAATTATACGAGAGCCATCGGGTATGGACCAGGTATGGGACACGGGTTTGACAACCGACTTTGAGATCGAGTTTGGACACCAATATTTCATTCACATATGGCACTCGATAGATATTAGTTTGTTTCTTTGTTTTGTTAGATCATCCTTTGACCGTATTATTATTCATGATATCAGAACTAATGTTCCCTCATCTAGTAGTGAAAATTTTATATTTGTCGGTTATTTTATATATATAGGGGAAGGAAACGGTTGTTAACCCACCTTTATTGCGATAGTCCGTTAACTAAATTATAACCATTGATATAATGTATAATATTCAAGATACTAAATGGATGTTTAGATCAGATCTAAGGGTATTTTAGATATTTTGGAGTAGGTACTTTTTGATTTTTGTCAACAACCATTAATAAATTACATCTTCTTCTTTCTAAAACAAAGTCTTCCCCCCATCTACTAGCCCTTCAATCTTCTTCCAAATCGACATCAAATCATCTACACCAGGTATGTTTCGCATGATTCTTCTTCTTCCTTATCGTGTTTTGAGTGGTAAAACATGGCTTAACATTACGAATTTTAGGCAGAATCTCATTTGGGATGATGATGTCGAATATCATGGAACAAGCTAAGATTGTTTTTTCTTGCAAATCTAAGGTCATTTTCTTGTTTAATCTACAATATTCTTCTCGATTTACATGTGAAACACTTCATCAGTGAACAGATTTGAGTATATTGATGTTTGAATGGGGTAACTTGACAATATAGGGTTTCTTTCTAGTCAAGACACAATTATCTTAGATTATTAAGCCTAATTTCATGTTGGAAATACGTGTTGGGTACTCTCTTGCCTTGAGCATGGCATTCAGGTTTGTTTCCACCTTTTTTTTTAATAGATCTATAGTGTATAGCTTATAATTTGTAGTGGTTCACTAGATCCGGTTGTTTTACAATGAATTTACTTTACAGATCTATTTGTTTATGTATTGGACCTGTGTTGTGTGTTCAATACTTTTGTTGATCTTGTAGTTTTGAATGAACACATGGAGGTTATCTCTTTCTTGGCACTATAAAGTTACACTCAAAAAACAGCAGGTGGTCAATTGGATTTCTTAGTTAATGTAATATCATATTACGTCAGTGTAATATTTTCTTACATTACTGTAATACTCATATAACACTTTCTAAAATTATTATTTTATTTTTTTTTTTGTTTTAATAATGCGATTATTTGTATACTAACATATGTAATTTCTTGTTTTATGTAATGGTGCAATTTTAATGTCATTACATCAATGTATTTTGCTTGTTACGCCCATGTTTTTCTATAGCGTAAGTGTGCGTTACAATGAGTTTTTTTGTTTATTATATGTAAGTTTTTACTACAGTGGTGTAGTTACAGTGTAAATGTTTGTTACACTTGACGTTACAACATATGTGTTCATCATGGTGATGCAACTGTTCTTTACCTTTACCTTGGTCAAAATTTTCTTTTTTTGGCCAAGACTATAATGGATTTAAAGAGAAAAATATGATTAATTCTAGGGTATAATTTTTATAAAATTATAAAATACTATAAAAAAGTTATGAATGCATAAAAATTTAAGGGGTAAACTTTTAAAAAAAAATGAAAATGTAGGTGGTGACACTCATCACCACAATATTAAATTTGACTTTTTGAGTGATAGTAAAATGTTCAAAATACCATTCTCATATAAAATAAAGATATGGGAACATGGCAACATCTCATACAACTTGAAGAAGATCAAATGATTATGATTTGATTAGGGGTTATCGTAATAGAGGTGGGTTAACAACCATTCCTTCCCCTCATATATATATAGTAGTATTCATTTGAGAATTAATTTTAACTTGAGAACTTGAAAACTACTCCATTTTTAAATTTAAACGCCTAAAATTATTTCAGCTGTTATTATTTTTTTTAATTATACCATTAAATCACAATTTTTTTATCTTTAATTTGCATATAATATTGCTATATCAAAAAGAATATTATAAGAATATCAGTAGTATTACGATATATGTAGTATTACAATACAATATAAATATAATATGATTTAGTGCACATATGTAGTTTGATATATTACATATATGAAGCACATATGTAATATAAGAATATTATACTCAGATTAAATATAAAAATAATTCTTGATATTATGGTGCAATTTATTTTTTAAAATTTTCATTGTATGAAAAATTTATAGGCATTTAAAAAATATAATTAGTTCTCAAATTCTCAAATTAAAACTAGTAAGTTTACTATACAAAGTGTTGTTTGTACGAGAAGAGTATGAAGTAATAATAATCATTGACCTTAAAGACAAACTGTTTAAATTAAAGATGGAGTAATCACACAAGGTAGGAATCTTGACATGTAGATTTGAAAATAGCTTACAATTGTTGACTTTTTTCAAATTCCCTCTGTTTTTAAACCCGTTAGCTTTTTATATGATATTATTTTTTAAAAAAAATTTACACCATAAATTGAGCATTTTATTCTCTTTAATTTGAGTATAGTATTGTCATACATTTTTAAAAAAGAATAAATATTATTTTTAAAACGTCTATGTGTTGTGCGTATTACTTGCATAATTATGAACATTACTCGCGTAATTATAAATATAAATTGCATGATTATTTTTTATAACATAAATAAATATACTTTTTGTAATAATGAATATAATTTACGTAATAATAAATATAACTTGCGTAATTATATACCATTTATCCGTAAATGTGGCGCGGACGAAATTATTCATCCGCAAAAAAATATATGTCACGCTTTAGCGACTTCGTACGCTTTGCATGAAAATTACACTTTGTATATTAACTGACCCTTTAGAACATCACATGCAATTCACATGTCATTTTCGTCTTTTTTAAAACGTTTATAACTTTTTTTCACGGTATTATTTCTTTAAAAAAATTTCACCATAAAACTCAACATTTTTTTATCTTGAACGTCTAGCGTATTGATATACTTTAAAATAATCATGCACCCATTATTTACACATGAGTAAATTAGTCATTACACATGTGTAATGCAAAGTTCTTTAAAAAAACAAGTTTTTTTAATTTTTTTATGAATGAGGGAAGCATTTTCATTTTTTTATTTTTCATTTATATTTATGTTATTTTCATTTATAATTTTTATGTGTCTATTATTTACTCTTTTTTCATTGAAAACTTATGGCTCACACTAGTTTCTAGAGTTCTCATAAAAAAGGGAATTCTCGTATGTGCGAGCTTGAATAATTACAGTAGGATGTTGAATGACCGGTGCATTAACCTGAGCCTTAGCAGCATTCTTAAACACGTTGAATTATAGTAGGATGTTGAAACGACCACAGTTGATGCACTAACGGCACTGTGTTTGAGCAGGATGGTGATACTTGCAGATGTTGTACTGTGAAAGGGTCCAGTATTAGGTTTCTCTGGGGCTTGAATATTGAAAGCCAGTTGGTAAGTCTGTGCGACTTGGTTAACCGAAACAGCAGGGGTAACCATAGCAAAGTTTTGGGGCTTAGCCTTTCTCTTCTTGTTTTAGAAGACTCAGGCTTATCCTCTTTGGTTGTTTCAGAAGTACACTTCTCGATTGCTTTCTTACTGCCTTTTCTTGTCGGTTAACAGGGCAGCCAAACAAATAATGTCTTCCAGTGTTGTAGGGTTCTTACCCCCTCCACCCAATAGTATCTTGAATTTGCATGGGAAGGCCACCAATCTACTTCTTTATAGCCCGAGGTAAAGAAGTAACCAAATGGGGAACCAGTAGACTTAGCATCTGGAAGCGGTTGGTATAAGCTAAGTTCTCACCACTTTCTTCAGCCAAATCCCAAAATTTGGCTTCCAGCTTCTTGATTTCATTCAACAAGCAGAATTCTCGAGTCATGAGCTCTTTGACTTTATCCCAAGTCAATGCCATAGCAGCATCAGTCATAGAGGTTTATTTCCCCTCGTTCCAGCAAGTGAGTGCTCTTTTTTTAAGAACACTTGTAGCATAACAACCCTTAAGATTCTCGAGACACTCACTGTTGAGGAAAGTGTTCTCGATACTCTCAAACCACTATAAAAGACCATTGCCTACTTTGGTCGCGCTAAACTTAATGGAATTGAAAGATCTAAAGCGCTTGTAAGTACAAGTTCATGGAGGATTAGGTACAACTTGGTTTTGAACAATATTGGTGCCTTGATTCAAATGGGTAAGCAGAGTTGGGATGACCACAACAACTTCACGTGCCATAATGCCGGCAATATTGCGGCCCAGAGTTTGCAGAATGGGATAGGTTATGACGAGAAGAAATTCTAAAAGATTATGAAGAATTTTTATAAGAATTGGATAATATGAGTTATAATTTCTAGAATACAAAAATCAAAGATGGGATGTTTCAAAATAACAATGAGATGTTCCAAGTGTAAACGTTCAGTTCGTAAACCAATGCGAATACGTATTAGGTCAACCACAACCTTAATGAAGACATACATACCTATAACGGAACATTCACCCCAAGGGTTCCCAGGTAAGGTAAACAGATCCATCGGTTGATTTGCATTTATATGAATAACTTACCTACACAAAACACCTTGAGATACAAGCATCCCATTCTTTCCAGCACTACATGTTTTTAGTTATAGGACTCGGACTTTGATGGGATTTGAAATACATGAATAACAATTTGGAATTTGAAATTTAAAAATCATTTTGGCACAATACCTTAGAATATGATTTAAGAGTTATGTATGCATTGATTATAATCAAGGTATAAGGATAATCATGTAAGGCATATCACATAAATCCCTATCTAAACATATAAGGTACATGAGAGGACTCATTTGTGAGGTACGTAGTTATAGTCTAGGTCATTTCATTTTTAATAACCTAATTCCCTATAATCATGGCTCTGATACCAATCCATCACACCCCAATTAATGGTGGAATCATGGGGGCGGAATGTGAATCGATTGCTCATAGCACATGGTATTAATGCGTTGAAATAATATTAAATTCAAATTATCATTGATAAATCAAAACATTAATTAGAAACAAGTAATAATCCAACTAAACATAACAAATTATCTTTTATTTTGACTAAGTCCATATCCTAAATGAGCATGTAGAAATCCACTAGATTGCTTTTCCTGAAATCATGTTTAAAATAAGATGTTAGCTATAGAATTAACCGGTGAGTAAACACAGGTTTTGTATAGATATATAGATTGATCAATATGATTGAAACAATTCAATTCATATGGCAATGTCAACAGTTATAATGCAATAGTGTAACATAAAAGACAAGCAAACACAATCAAGCCTAATGACTAAATTGACTCGGTCTGTAGACGAAGCCTTGTGATAGAATATATGTATCTGATTCCAATCACCACTCGAATAATCATATGGGGTTGGTTTGTCAAACCAATAAATCTATCATTGTTACCGTGGTTGTTTGAATTAATGATTGTGTTAACATCTAGTTTATCTAACTATTCACATATATTTACAAGTAGTAACATCGCATGTATAGAATTAAATTTTGAATTTAATATCAATGCAGAACAATGATTGAATATATATATATATATCACATGATTTCCCCAAATATTAAAACATGAAAATGAGCTATAAATACTCACATTGATATTAGAATATGATTTGAATAATAATATGCTAGATTAGATCCTAACGGTTTTAACCTAAGGAATAGTGTCTAGATGCTAAAATGGTAATATGATTTAAGGACTATGTATGGATTAGGGTTTTAATTGGAATTTGGGTTTGACAAATAGTTTCAATAATTTAGTGTAAGGTAATCTATATAACTTTATCAAATAAAATATAATTAGTTAAGTAACTGAATTTGAAATAGTATTCAGAGAATTATTAAATATAATTAAAACAGATAATTTATAGCACTTGAATGAATAATGTGGGGAAAATAAAATATATGATTTAATAATTAATTATATAAAGCGTTAGTCAACATAATTAGTTGGATAGTTAATTATTTAAATGATTTGTAAAATAATTATTTAAGATAATTTCAAATGATTTATGTTTGATTTAAAATAATCTATATCTATATCTATACTACATATAAAGCATTTTAGATGTATATATTTGTAATTTTGCATAAAGTGCAAGACACCTAAAACATTTTTTAAGCATAGATTACAAGTGTTTAATGCAATAATTCCTAATTTACCATCATTTAATAAACTTCTCTTCATTAATACATTATTTAGTACACATTAGATTATTTAATTTAATTCATTGAGTATTATTTTATTTATTATATTTTAAATTAGTATTTAAATCTGCATTTACTTTTTATATGCTTTATAACTAAATACAATTTTAATCATATATTATTTTGTTTAAATACTTTACTTTATAACCATTATATACAATTTAACTTATACTCTCAGGTTACGTCAAATTTACACTTAATCTCCTAAATTTAAGAAAAAAAATTATTCTATTTTTTAACCAATTTACAATATAACACATTAACTTTAATAATATTACCATTTACATATTCGCTATTATTTTCTTTTGTTTCTAGGATTCATTTTCTTTTTGTTATACTTTTTTTTATCAGCATTTTAAGTGTAAATTTTTTACAGCTGGTTAATACTAACGTATAAATCATCAGAATTAGCATTTTCAAATTTTACAATCCCGTGCATAGCACGAGTCACTCTACTAGTTTTATAAAATTTAGAGTTAATCTCAGTTTTAGTACCTGTGTTTTGCAAATTGACTGCACTTGAGTACTAATGTTTATTTTGTCTCCACTTGAGTAACAACTTTTAAAAAAGTTGTCTGTTTCAGTCCAAATTTCGAACGACGTGAGAATGTGCCTTTAAATCCCACTCACGTTACTCGAGTGGATACTAAGCTAAACACACACTTACAAATATAACATTTGTAATCTTAAAAATAAAGTAAACAAAAAATTATAATTCTTGAAATGATTCAAAAATTAATAAATAAATTTTGAATAAGTTTTTATGAACAAAACAATTTTTATATTAATCTAATATTATAATAAAAAAATTTGAATTTTAATTTATTTGAAAAATATTGTTTAAAAGGACTTGAGGGTTTGAAAAACTCATAACCATTAGTTTCCCCGATTTGTATAAACCCTAGAATCATATTGATCCAAATTGAACCCCGATTTGATAATGTTAAACGACACAAACATGGGGCTTTTGCTGAGCTGTAGGTTGTAAGTATATATTTATAAAAGGTTTACCTGATTAAGATCGATAGGGTGATAAAGAGAAGAAAGAATAGTCGCTACGGTGGTTGAATTGGTTCGAGATGGTATGATAATGATAATCTAATTCTTCTTTAAATAAGCTTCCTTAGGTGATGGTGATCCAAAGCCCTCTATTAGTTTCTGTTTAAATAGCCCGAAAAGTGGACTTTAGTTGAGTTGAAGGTTCGAGAGGAAAGTGGCGATCGAAAGGAATGTGTGTGTTGTAGGTGCAATTGACAGTTTAGTGAGATTAAAGGGATCAAATAAGTTGTTTCTCCTCGATTATATAGTGCCCATTTTGCCTGTTTCGATTTGAATGGGTTGGGGTTATGATTGGGGAGTTTCAATTCGAAATGTGAATGATCCACACGTTTATTTATTAAATTGATTCGAGTATAATTGTTACAATAATCGTATCTACGTCTCGAATCATTTTATTAACCAATTCTTGGAATTTTTTGATCTGAAACAGTTTGGGTTGAATGTGGTTTCGTTTTTTATTCGAACACCTCACAACAGCCGTAGTAATCGTATTAAACCATGGCCTTGAGTTCGAAACTAATGCGCGAGAAGTTTGAGACGGTTTAATTGAGTTTGATGAAAAGGATTCGATGGATTGTGGCTAGGCCGGAGCTCGGCCGGAAACAGGGAGGTCAACGGGAGGTGGGTTGGGTTTTAAAACAATTTATGGTTTGGCTCCTGAAGTTTATTGTTGTTATTAGTTTATGTTAAAAACCTTTAATTTAAGTTTTAGAATTGACATTTTTAGCCCAAAACTTATAAAACCCTAATTTTAAGAAAATAAATCAAATTGTTTATAAAATAAATTTTATAAATTTATAAATTTTGTAAATCTTTGAAACCGACTTATTTATTTTAATTAAATGATTAAAATCTCATAATTTTTAATAAATCTTATGAACCTATAAAAAATATTCTATATATTATGAAATTATCATTAATTGAATAAATGACGTAATAAGTAAAAATTGAATATAATAAGTCATAATATTGATTATATGATAAGTGTTTATTACATGAATGACCCAAACGGGTTCGATTTTCAATACACATGGATCAAATGTTACAAATAGTAAGTAGAGGTGAAACTCAAGATTATAGGGTTTACTTTTTCTTAGAACAATGAAAATCCAATGCATTCAAAACACAAAACTAGCAAGAAGCTGGAATCTGCAGTCCACGAAGAAAAGAAAAAAAAAAAAAAAAAAAAGTAAAACACCAACTATCCTAATCAAGGGAGACCAATTTGGACCTATTTTTTACTAACAAGAAATTAGTACTTTTGATTTCCTCCACCAACGGGATGATAAGGACTCGTTTCTTGTTGAAAACCCCCTCGTTCATGGCTTTCCAAATACCCAAATGAATCTTGATTAAATCCCAAATGGAGAAGGTGAAGATGGGGGACTGGTTGCACCAATTTATCACAAGTCAGCATATTATAATCGCCATGTAACAAGAAGTGAAAAGATGCCCAACAGTTTTTAGCCCATCGTTAAAAGCAGACACGAAGTTGAGCTGATTGCCACCTGCCTTCGAGAAGAGCGTTCGAAAATATCCAAATCCGAAAATCCGAATCCTAATCCGAAAATCCGAATCCTAATCCGAAATAACTGAAAATTCAGATTCGGATTCGTATACTGATTTTGAAAATTTATAGATATTTGGATATCCGATTATCCGAAAACTTAAAAATATATTGTTATTTTGTTAAATGTTAAATATTTTTTTTTTATTTTAGGTTGGAACTTGTTAATGTATGCTAAGACTTTGTCAATTTCTGTTGGTTTTTTTACTATTTTTCTAATTAATATATATCTAATTATTGCAAAAAATTAAAAAAAAGAAAGTTTAGATATCCAAATCGCTATCTATATCCATATCTGAAAAGTAAATTTTGATATCCGAAATTCGGATATCTGATTTTGAACACTCGTAGCCTATGAGACAGAGCAACAACCGTGGGAATTTAATTCATTTGGGCACGCCACATACAAAAATTTACCTTTAGAAGCATCCATTTACACTGTTGAAATACATCAATCCATTATAGACCGGATACGAAGCCTAAACCTCAAAAGGAGCATAACCATTAACTCCAGTGGCTTTTTCATTGGGAAATCACGCTTAATGAAGTTGACGGTTTTTTTTAACATATTATTCGACTAGTTTTAGGGTTGGATGTTAAAATAATAGGTTCTCTACAAAAATTAATAGCTCTAATCAATAACACAATTTTATAGATCATCTGAGCACTTGCTATCTCGAGCCTTGTGGTGTTTTAATTTTGTTTCTGTATTGTTCTATTTGAATGAATGGTTGTGCCAAAGATTACAACAATTTCAAAATATAAATAAAATTGCTTTAGGCCTTAAGATTATTAAAACAATTGAAAATATTCATACTGCATTAAAGCAAATTCACTACTATACTAAAAGATTTTATGACAACTTACTTTAAAAGGACAAACACAACATAGTAAAAGATTTTATTTTTCTCAAGCAATAAGATAATAAAATACACTCCGAGTATTTTCAAAACATGAAAGGGAAGAATCTGTCCAGATTGTTTAGACGTAAGAAGATAAAACAAGCTTCATGTTCAGCAATTTGAAACTATAAAAGCATTAGATACAACTATTATGAGGCTCCATGTTATCAGGTACATTTTGATTCGTACGTTCCAGCAAATACAAAACCAAGACTGCCGCTTACCAATCTATCAATAATTGATGGGGGGAATTCATTTTAAAGATGACTGCTTCTTCATAGGACCTCACAAACAAATAACAACAGCTTCCTGCTCCCCCAAATTTTGTTAACCACCAACTAAAATCATGTAGAAGATTGTTCGTGAAATTGTTCCCAATTTCCAATTACGCGTAATTAGATAACAGACCCAATTCCTGAAACAAATCATCTCGATATTCAAAGGTTTCATTTTCATTATAAACCGTAAGATCTGGCTTATCAAGCAGCAGCAATGTTTCTATGTAGGTAGAAACATAAAACGAGAGAAACGATCTATCAATCCCAAGATCAACAAAGTCTTTTGAGTAGGGCTCATAAACGTTAAGTTCCGAAAGATTAGAAGCATTGACAACTTCAAATATAGGTTCACCACTATTCCTAAATTCATGTATACATGCTGCATATGTGCCCGTGCCCGTGTCAATAGTGAATAACTTTGTAAATGATCTTGAAACACCATCCTCCTCCATCATCCATACAACAAGAACTTTCATACTGTGATCAGTTTCAAGCACAATAAGAGACTCCCTTAGCTTGGAAATTAACAACATTTGATTAGGGAGTGCTAAACTATCTGGGAGGTTTACTTCTCTAAACTCTTCACTTGTAGTATGAAATGACATAATCACATTACAAGTGCTAGATCCAGGTTCCACATCAGTAGCTAGCCAATAAGGATGTCCATCCACAACTACCGAATAATGAGAAAATCTAATTGATTTACGAGGGAGATTGCCATACGGACGTCTCCAAACCCCTGAGCTTAATGTAAAAACCTCAACTTGGCAAGGGATGCTACTTATACTTTCTCTATCAATCCGCCCGTTCTTATTATGACAAGTAATTTTGATGATCTTAGGGTCGGTAGTCTCATGACAAACCCCAAAACCTAAAACAGTATCAAATAACCCATATCCTACATCAGGCACAACAACAGCAACAGCTTTTCTAATCGAAAAATTCCAAAGAACAGCAATTCCCCTTACAGGGATGTGATCCTCACGGCCCGTGAGATGACGCACGTACAAACATAACAAACCATGAGAGCTGCCGATTATGCTAGAAGGTTCAAGCATGTTAACCAATAAGTGAACAGTCACGGGAACTCTTTGTTGGGGAAAGTATCATCATCAACAATTGAAACATACTTTCGCTCAATATTATTAACTGACTCAACATCATACCTTACAATTATATGTTGCAGCTGGCCTCGATAATGAGCGATGAATTGAGAGCTATCGACGAGAGACTTCCATGCTTTGGAGACGGATCTGAATCGAATCAATGATTTGACAGGAAGCCTTTTGATGATTTCAATCTGGATTTCGAAAGGAATGTTGTCTGACATCTTGATTTTTTATTGTGATTTCTAGGGTTTACGACGAATGGATGAAAGGGAACTTTTAGTGTTGGGCTTCACAATTGGAAGGATGTTTGTAATATTTTTGCCGAACTGTTTTAACGTATTTTTAAAAGAATTATTCCTAATATTTTATTTAGAATTAACTTTACATGAATTACAAAGGAACCTAAATAGTGCTCTAATCTTTTTTTTTTCCCTCTCTGATGCTGGCCACGCCATCGTCATGCGTCTTTAAGACGCCTAGTTCCACGCCCATATTCCTTTTATAACTCGAGTTTTAGAGAGAGAAACACAAGAAAACGAGAGAATTAAAGGGAGAGGGGCTGAGGGCAGAGATTCGGTGGTGTTGTTGGGAGTTGTCGTCTCCAACATTCTCCCATGGAGGCGGCGGCAGCGACCTTAGTTTGTCTCTCTAGTGTTTTCCCATTGTGGGGATTTCATTAAACTTAGTCTGTGTTCAATAGACAATAGAAACTTAGAGAGTGAGAGAGAGGAGATCTAGAAGCGTTGCCAGGAGTGCCATCTCTAGATTTCTCCACGACGACGACCACATTGATGATACTCTCTCTCCGATCTATTTTTCTTATCTCACAATTTGGGTTTTTTTTTTCTTTTTGTGGTTGTTTGGTTGATAACAGTGGATGGTTGTTCATCCGAGAGATGTTGAGATATGTAGTTTGATTCTAATGTGTGTGTTATTTCGTGTGTGTTAGTGGGTCCATCATGTTGACCCTATTTTCATGTGGTATGTTGTTCTAGTTATCGTATGTGTAGAAGATCTCTTCTAATTCATTTTAACTCAACGATGGTGAACTGTTGTTCATACTATATGTGTTTGGATTTATGGTGTGGCTATCATGTTTGTGTCATTATGCATTTGTTGTTCAGTCGATGAAGTTGAGCCTCTGCTCATATAAGACATTGTTAAATCTTTGATACGATGCTCATTACTTTAAGCCCAAATTTGTTTTGGGTGCTTGATTGGGTCGATGATGATGACTCTACGTTTGATCGAGATGTTGTTGTTATCATCTGATTCTAGTCATGATCGTTTATAATTCATGTTAGGTTGATAATGATGAATGACTATTCATCTTAGACGTGTCGTTAGGTTTGATAATGTTATGCCTATGTTCATCTAAGACATTGCAGAGGATGTCACATGATGTCGATTCATTCGATTGATGATTTTGACTCTTTGCTCATCAAAGACGATGTTCAGTCTATGATTTGATGTGACTACTTGAAGACCTAATCTATTTTAGGTCCTTGATCTAATTGATGATGGTGAGTGTATACTTGAGTGAGATGTTATTGAGGTTGTCATCCGATTCTAGGTATTACTTTTCATGATCTTTTTAATTTAAGCTAGGTTAGTAGTGATGAACGGTTGTTCATTTGAGACATGTTATTGGGTCGATTATTTTAAGCCTATGCTCATCTAAGACATTGTAGAGGTTGTCATGCTGATTACTTTAAACCCTAATTTATTTTAAGGCTTTAATTTGGTTGATAATGGTGAGCCTATGCTCATCTGAGACGTTCTTAAAGATGTCATGCGATGTTGCTCGGTTCAAACCCTAATATATTTGTAGCTTCGATTGGCAGTTGATGGTGAGCCTAGCTCATTTAAGATGTTGTATTATGTAGTTTGATGTTTATTAGTTTACACCCTACTTTATGTTAGGTATTTAAAATTGCACTTGTGAATAAACACCCATTCTTCATCATTTGCAATACATATAGAGTTTACTATAATCTCGATGATGGTAAACTTACACTTATCTTAGGGGCATTCAGATATATTGTCTGTTTCTAATGTGCAGAGTCCTAAGATTTCGCTTTAGTGTTGTTATTTTTTCCATATTGTTGGATATGTTAGTTGGGCTTAATGCTTTAGCCTTCTTTTTAGCGTTCAAGGGCTGTGATGATAAGACTTGTCTATTTTTAGTCATTGTTTCAAAGATTAGCAATCGATGATTGCACAACAAAATTAGATGTGCTCGTTGTTTCAGCGTTGCAATGGTATTATTTGCGGCCGCACTAAACTAGCATCTACAAATGAATTACAAATGATTATGAATTATGACTTCTATATATTGCTTGTTGAAAGTACCCTTGATCTCATTGTTTGAGCGACTTTATATTAGCTATCTACATACCTAGTTCTGTCCAACGCGTCTTCGGTGATGTTCATGTGCTTTTAAAACACATTGCTAGGACTATTTACCCACGGTCTCACCCCACGATCGTTATGATGTTCTATGTGTTGTGATGTTAATACAAAAAAAGTATTTTTTGTTATGGTGTTGCAACCATTTCTTGCAGCCACAACACGGGACTTATATATCTACGCATTTTTTACCACACTAAAAACTTTATAATTTGGTACTTGAACATAAATTGTAACAATATATTCATATAAGTTTGAGTTTAACAATGAGGTCCTGTATCTATCATTAGACCAGCATCAAAGGATTGTGTTTGTATCAATTGTTGTTTTCGTAGTTCTACAAATGTATAAGTTAAATTGCTAACATCTAACCAGGTTTTGAGGAATTTATTTGGTCTCGAGTTGGATAGGGATTGTTGGATGGAAATTGCTTTGGTTGAAATCTAGATCGAAAAGCAAGAATGAACGAAAAGACTTAGAATGTAGGGGGGATTGAAGACGAGACTGTTGGTGAAGGGCGGTTTGCTTAATTACATAGTCCTCAATTTGTTATTATTATTTTAATTTTCTTATGCTTTTATCCATGTGGTTTGGTGAAATTCTCAGTTTCAGTCCTTATACTCTTTATTTTATCTATGAAACTTTATGATTTTCATTTTTTATCATCTCATTCCCTAAGACTACCATTGTTTGTTTCTTGTTAGATTTTTACGAATTAACAAGAATACCATTGTGAAATAAAAAAGTAAATTAACTGCAGAGACGTGAACACATCTAACTAGATGAGGCTCTGCCCCCATTTCCTTATCAATTCTCCATTTCTTCGCCCTACCAATACTCAACTAGAGCACCTCATCAAGACATATTATGGCAATCGGAATTGACAAGTTTACAACCCTAAACACCATTGCTCCAGACCCGAAATCTGTTGGGGCTATGCCCTTATTCTTCTTTCTTTATGTACAATTAGGTTATATAATCGTCTATGATTTGGGTTTCTCTTTACGATTTCATGGAGGGTGTTGCTTTTAATTTTGATAACATGATGAAATTAAGGTCTTAAGATATAAATACTTTTTAGCTGATATTTTGAAATCCCTTACTCTCCTGATTTTAATTTATACAACATTTATTAAATGTCACTGCTTAGAGGGTCACAAGACCTCATGAGATTTAGGGAATGAAACAATGTTTTGGTCTACCCAGGGCTCTCTAAATCTTTTAAGGTCTAAAGCAAACTCTTTATTTGGTCTTTTTTTTTTTAAATTTCATTAATACAAACCCTATCATGTACCGAATCGTACCAATAGTTCAATTTAATTACATAGTAACAAAGTTATGATTAAAGAATAATAAAGAAAAAAAATCAAAAAGAAAATACTTTGTACTATGTTTATATTTTTATTCATTTTAAAGAAGTGAACTGAAATTAAGAAGGAAAACAAAGGAAGAGAAAGGAAAATATATAATGTAATTTAACGTTACAGAGTTTGAAGGAAATGAAAAGTAATAAAATATGGGTGTTAAAGGGATATATAAATCTTTATTTATCTTCGTTCAATTCAAAAACACAAATTTTTTTCACTTCGCTCTTTAAAGCAGGATTTGAGAACAAAACATTAATATCATTTAACATTCTTCTCAAATTGTGAAAGAATTCAATGTAATCTTTTACCACTCACTATCAACGCATCTCCCAACCCTTGTTGCCGTTAACACCTTTGCCACCCGTTCGCCACATCACCATAACAAATACCATTGCAACTGTTGCCTCTGCCACCACCCCCGTCATCTCCCACCCCCGATGGCAAATGATAGATGCTGGATCCTAATAGGGTGGCAACGGGAGACCTCTATCCATCGTCGGCAATCACGGCGGAAGCAGCAACGGCGGCAACCGGTGGATTATTTTAAGACATGTTATTGGGTCGATTATTTTAAGCCTATGCTCATCTAAAGCGTTGTGAGGTTGTCATGCTGATTACTTTTAACCCTAATTTATTTTAAGGCTTTAATTTGGTTGATAATGGTAAGCCTATGCTCATCTGAGACGTTCTTAAAGATGTCATGCGATGTTGCTTGGTTCAAACCCTAATATATTTGTAGCTTCAATTGGCAGTTGATGGTGAGCCTAGCTCATTTAAGATGTTATTTTATGTAGTTTGATGTTGATTAGTTTACACCCTACTTTATGTTAGATATTTAAAATTGCGCTTGTGAATAAACACCTGTTCTTCATTATTTGTAATACATACAGAGTTTACTATAATCTCGATGATGGTAAACTTACGCTTATCTTAGGGGAATTCGGATATATTGTCTGTTTCGAATGTGCAGAGTCCTAAGATTTTGCTTTAGGGCTGTTATATTTCCCATATTGTTGGATATGCTAGCTGGGCTCAATCCTTCTTTTTGGCGTTCGAGGGCTGTGATGACAAGGCTTGTCTAATTTTAGTAATTGTTTCAAAGATTAGCAATCGATGATTGCACAACAAAATTACATGTGCTCGTTGTTTCAGCGTTGCAATGGCATTATTTGCGGCCGCACTAAACTAGCATCTACAAATGAATTACAAATGATTATGAATTATGACTTCTATATATTGCTTTTTGAAAGTATCTTTGATCTCATTGTTTGAGCGACTTTATATCAGCTATCTGCATACCTAGTTCTGTCCAACGCGTCTTCGGTGATGTTTTTGTGCTTTTAAAACACATTGCTAGGGCTATTTACCCACGGCCTCACCTTGCGATCGTTATGATGTTGTATGTGTTGTGATGTTAATACAAAAAAGTATTTTTTGTTATGGTGTTGCAACCATTTCTTGCAGCCACAACACGGGACTTATATATCTATGCATTTTTTATCACACTAAAAACTTTATAATTTGGTATTTGAACATAAATTGTAACAATATATTCATATATGTTTGAGTTTAACAATGAGGTCATGTATCTATCATTAGACCAGCCATCAAAGGATTGTGTTTGTATCAATTGTTGTTTTCGTAGTACTACAAATGTTTTAGTTAAATTGCAAGCATCTAACCAGGTTTTGAGGAATTTACTTGGTCTCGAGTTGGATAGGGGTGTTTGGATGGCAATTGCTTTGGTAGAAATCTAGACCGAAAAGCAAGAATGAACAAAAAGACTTAAAATGTAGGAGAGATTGAAGACGAGACCGTTGGTGAAGGGCGGTTTGCTTAATCACATAGTCCTCAATTTGTTATTATTATTTTAATTTTCTTATGCTTTTATTCATATGGTTTGGTGAAATTCTCAGTTTCAGTCCTTATACTCTTTTTTTTTATCTATGAAACCTTTTGCTTATAATTTTCTTATGCTTTTATCCATATTGATGGCTTCAACCCGTTCAGTAACTTCTCTCTTTCTTACACTATGTGGGCGGTAGTGTCGACAACATATAATGCACACCATGGGTATGGGGTATTTATGAAAGAATATTTCATGTTGACAATGTTAATACCCTATCATACCCTGGGTTTGGGTCACCCCGAGTCAGGTGAACCAATCAAGATAGTTTTATTATTTTTATTTGAGAACTCATTTTCAAAAATATTTTTGGCAGTGGCAATTCATTTAATAATAATGTCGTAATGTTATTCAGAAATTAAGTTAATCCTCAAAACTGAATCATTTATTGATTTATAAGATTGTTTTACAAAATCATATCTATATTTACAAGCCATAAGATTTCCATCCTAGAGATGCGTCCATCTCAGCTCTTATCTTGTGATTTTTAACATTTGAAACTAGATACACTTACAAAGTTGATATGTAGCATGATCTAGTATCATTCTTAATTCAATCATTATTTACTTGGAAAAGATTTAAAAATTCAATATCAACGATCATGCTAATGAATAACGTTTATCAGACCCAAACCATATAGTACCCTTTTCAGGGTCCTATATGTCACATGTGCATCATTTTCGATAAGACCACACATACAATCTTAATTTGATGCTTGTCTTGCATTTCACCAACATGTGTTAATAAGTTAACTATTACTCGTGCCATTTTCAAGTGTAAATGTGAATCTCAAGGATTCATGGGTTTCGCTTTCAAAGACAAACGCATTATCCTTTCAATTAAATAGAGCCTTTCCTATGTTCATAGGATACGTCCAGATAGCTTAAACAACACCTCGACTATTTGCTATGCTAGAAATGTCTTCTAGAAGCTTCTCGTAGCTTTGAATCTTCTAGAATCGAGCGTTGGGTCACGAAACGAGTCGAGGAGGAGTTTGGCATGCAAACCAAGGCTAACTATGTGAGAAGTGAGGTGTGAGAGTATGGAAAACAAGCTAAGGACTCACCCTTATTTAGGTTAGGTCAGCTAGCCGATACGGCCCATGTGACACATGTCACGCATGCATTACCTCGAGCCCCGTTTGGCAATGCAACCTGCATTCAAAGCTGATGCGATCCGCATTAGTGTCCATCTTTCCGACATCTACCCATTAGTCACCATCCACATGTCGTATTCGTATTGTTTCCTTAGGCCGCTCTATGCACCCTGCATCCCTTCTCAATGCAGGTTGCATCAACCCTATTTTTTCCAAAATTTTAATATTTGTTAAATTTTCTCCACTATACTACTTCATCAAAATAATTTTTTTCCGAGATGACCTAGGGTTTTGCTCCTTGGACCCTACTAGGGTCTGCCGCCGCTTGGACCCCGCTTTTAGGGGCTGCCACCCTCTAACCCCCGATTTCCAACATTTGATTTATGTTTGGGTTTTAGAAGTGTTACATACCCAGTCCTAAATCACCCTTAAGAGATATTGATGTTTTCTTATGTCCTTTGGTGGATGATTTGAAAATGCTCTGAACTGATGGAATCCAAATGAGAGATGCGTCATCCAACATTGTATTGAACATGCATGCGGAAATATTATAGACAATTAACAACTACCCTTCGTGACGGTGTGCAGTAAGATAGGGTATGGTGGTCAGAAGAGATTTTTCCTTAAAGCGAATCGATTGAGGAATAATCTCTTGTTTTACAGAGTAAGGGAGACAAAAAGTCGTCCTAAAAGATTTGATGAAAAGGAAATACTAAAACAACTAAAAAGGCTCCCCAATCTTTTTCCACGAAAACATTCTAGCTAGGGATCCGTGAAAAGAAAGTGTCCTAAGTACAATTATAACTAGACCAAAAGTGGAATCTTCTTTGAGCTGGATTACGACTTCTCATGAACTAAAACATAATCTTGATATTATGCACACTGAGAAAAATACTTGTGAGAGTTTGTTGGGGTACTTGGCTTATGAGCAATCAATCAAAAGAGCAAATGTGGATTCGGTAAGTAAAAATATTTCATATATATATTTAGTATATATGTTATAACATTAGAATAGCAATGTTGAAAACCCCGAACAACAACCCTTGCATTAGAATATTAATTGCTATTATAGTTAGGTTCATTGAAATATTATGAATTGTTGTTTATTACGTTTAATTGAACATGTTGGTTATCCAATATACAGCAAGTATGCTGTCGGAATTTTCTAAAAAAGTTTGATATTCGTATTGTATATGTTTAATGTAGTTGATGAGTTGTCAGGCATGGTTCGATGCCATTGATGAGGTGGAATGCCTACGATGTGTGTTAGGTGAACAAAATGGGCATACATGGGGTGTTAATAACACGACACGACATGGCGTCTTCGTCTTCATCAACACCACATGACCTTTCATAAGAAATGCAACAAGTCCAACAATACCCCCCCAATTGAGTGTTGATAATTCATACACACATCTTCAATATTTAGTTTCACGTCTAGTGGGTCTGTTATACACATAATTTTTCTTTAAAACTATGTTATAAATTAAAACCATAAAAACCAGGGGTTTCGTACATGTAGGGCTTATGTATATGTAAGTACTTGTTACCAAGTGTACAACTAAGAGTTACGTACATGTAATTCATACAAGTTATATATATATAATTCGTTTTGTCATTATCATTGTTCCTTGGAGTTTAAATAAATAAATATATAGTGACCTAAAAATAAGGTTAAATTTTAATCAAATATACTTTAAACAATTAAAAAGTTAAATCAATTATAAATTATGTGATTGGGAAGTGACGGTTTTCACAGTTCTCAATTATAAACATGGTTTTTATTTGGTTATGTAATTTACACATAAGTCCATGAAATGTTAATTATTGCGATTAAAGATAGAGAGAAAAGAGACACAATAAGAAGGAGGGAGAGAAGCAGATGGAAAGAAGGAGAGAGAAAGAGAGAGAGAGAGAGAGAGAGAGAGAGAGTATGTGTGTGTGAAAGAAGCGTGAGAGGTAGAGAGAGGGCGCGATGGCAGGGACTGCCTCTCGCTGGGTAGCCCTCCGCATATGTCATGGTTGGTTTAAGATATTTCATTTTCAGGTTCATTCTTACCACCTTTATTCACCCCGGTGGACAAAGGCAGGTTGTTGGTGGCAACATTGTCGGAGCTCTAGTGTTGCTCATTGATCTTGATAGAAGAGTAGGAGAAAGATTAGAATCTTGAATAAGGAAACTAAGCACTCAGTTACAAAAGAACCCTGCAACAACGTGTGGGGTTTAAATTCCTGTTATCTTTATGACAAAAAATATATGATCAATCTACCTACATTCTAAAACTACGACATAGTTTTCATATCTTTTAACCTTTTCTTATAGGAACACCACAAAGAACAAGTAGAAGATCAATGATTACAATGGAGAGACCTAGCTTGTGGAGTGATTACAAAATCAATTTTGGTGTTTAAATATTGTATTTTAAAGAGATATACAAAAAAAGAATGTAAAATCACTGAACCTTTAAAAATAACCGGTAGTTAATGACGGAACCTAACATGCAATGTCTCAAATATTGTATTTGTAATTTTTCATTTCTGAAAACTAAACTTTCACTTCAAACAAACCATATGGGTTATTTATAAATTTTTTTCTTTTTACAAGAAATAAATACGACTTTATATAATACACTTTTGACCTGATCCAAGAAGCATTTTTTAAACTGTCTTCTTCTTTCAATAGCACAATACATATTAAAATTCATTGAAATATGAAAACATTGCAGTGGAGTAATTTAACAAATCCATTTTATTGCATTAGTAATAATTTTTGCCAAGAAACACATCATCATCATTAAGTACAAAAAGACATTCTGTTGTATTACAAGACAAAAACATTGTCTCTGCAAAAACATAGATGCCAATCTTTATTTGCCAAGTAGCTCTATCCTCATGCCATCCCCAGCAACCTCATTACCTACAAACTGATATGCATATAAAAAGTTAGCATTGCTAAGTGAGTTCTAGTTTTGATAATATATATAAAAAATATACATTTTGAAAACTTCTTTTAATGATCACCCATCCATAATACATAGGAGTCAAATGACTGATAACATTCATTAAGGCTTTTATTATCTTTCTTTCTTTTATTATCTTTATCTTTCATTAACTAGGATTGCACAAAGCAAGAGCCTACATCATATGGTTGGAAACAATTGCCGAACCCCTGCCAATACACATTTATAAGTGGTAGCTAATCCCTGACAGTTGACCCACACCGCTAGGCACGAAGCCTGCTTATGAATACAGGTTCCATTTATTCATTCATTGGTCAATCACAACGATTAGACCCCAGATGTGCATCCTCATGGGCTGCAACAGCCGCACATCAGTTGAGCTAACGACAACAAGGTCGTGCACCTACATTCATTTTGCTTGCAAGGCTATTCATTCATCATAAGGGCCCGAGGGTAACATTCATTAGGTTCCACTGTCTTCTTTTATTCCTTTGTGTCCACTTGATTATGAATAATACTTTTAAAGTATCCATTGTCTTATAATCACATAACATGAAATGGTAATAATTATTCATAACAGTAGCCCATAAAAAGAGATTATAGCATTAAAAACATATAACAATCATATTCTTCCATTAAAACTTAAGTACTAATCGCTTAAATCCCTTTGCCCAAAATTTAGAATAATTCTAACTGTTTACAGTGCATACACAAGGTTCACAGCGGATGACTTAAACGCTAAATGTCCACAACGGACAGCTAAAGTCCACAGCGGACGACCAAAGTCCACAGCGGATGAAGTAAACACTAAGTGTCCGGTTCGGGTCAAATCGAGTCGGATCTGGTTCATTGTCAAAAAAGCCTCATTAAAACGGTTCCCAAACTTGTATTTGCGCGCCTGCGCGCGCGCACACACACACACACACATATATATATATATATAGTTCTGTCACTAACATTGTCATTTTTATGAGTATAGTTGCTTTAATACGGTTATTGTCTTATTGATATATATATATATATATATATATATATATATATATATATATCAATAAGACAATAACCGTATTAAAACAACTATACTCATAAAAATGGCAATGTTAGTGACAGAACTAGAACTTTTCATTTGAATAGTCTTGATAGAAACTTTTGCAAAATTGTGAAGAGTGTCAAATAGGTTTTAATATCGATGATGTTTAAAATGTTTGAAAACAATGTCATCCATTAAATATAACATTTGATCTCTCATATGTTGGAAACAACATAAATTTAGTATGTTTTATTGTCATAAAACAATGATTTTGATATAAATTTTGCAATCGACCCCCTTTTTTATCTCAATATAACTATTTTATTGTTTGAGGACAAAAATACTAAAAATCTATTTGGTTACAAACCCTAATAAGTAAGAAAATATTGTTCGTCGGACTGTCAGAGGGTAATTGGACCCATTATAGTCCCACACCTGACAATATGTTTGAGACAAAATCTTGTTCTTTCTTCATTTTCAAAAGTTTAAGGGGAGCGAACGAGATTTTCACGTATACATAACAATGGAAAAAAAAAAAAATCGGGTGGGCGGCTGCCTCCCCTCCTCTTGCCTTGGGTCCGCCCCTACTTTTCACTAGATCTGTTTACAAAATTTGGGGAGGAGGAAGCTGATGTTACCTTTTTGTGAGGTAAGCAGTAACCTACATGAATCCCTATCACTTATTGATAGATTGGTAACTAGCAATGGTTTTTTAAGTGTTGGTGCGTACAAATCAATACCTGATAACTTGTATCCTTAGTATGTATGGTTAGAAACACCAACAATCTAGTTGTATCAAATACTTTTGTAGTTCTAAATAGCCAAAGATGAAGTTGGTTTTGTCTTTTTAAATCTTAAAAGTCTGGACAGATTCTTCCTTTTCACTGCCATGTTTGTGGAATATTAGAATGAGATAAATGTGTCCGTCCCCTGTCCTTTCTTTTTGAACGCTCAAACCATTTCGGTGCAACCTTGGTTAAGGTTTTCCAGTTGAATATAGACCGGTGTAATCAGTTGGTATGCTTTTTAAAACATATTTGAAAATGGTCGGAGTGTATTTTTTTTATTATAATTATTTTAGTACTTTAGACATGTTCTCATCTTTAAGTGTATAGTAGTGTTTTGTCCTATAATTTTTCAACAAGTTGTCATAGAATCGGCGTAAATGAAATGAATTAATATTCTGAAGACCTGTTGGAAACTTAATTATATTTTAGTACGTTTGCAAATTGTTCATTAATTTATGTTTATTAACGATGAATACACACACTCTTCATTTTATACCTACTTTAATTATAAGATCATCACATCTGCACTCTACAAGATTTGAGCCAACAACCTTTGGTTCAAATTATCTATTATGTTGTTTGGAAGAAAAACTGTTGCTGCTGAAATTTACAAGTTCCAGAAGAAAATTTGCACAAGTTCTTGCAGACTTTGAATAATGTATTAATGATACAAAGATAGTAGGAGCAGATATGAACTTGTGCAGTTAAAGAACATTGGTGCTGAAGGAATAATCTTGAAACGAAATAAAAATGAGGGTATTTAGCTGTTTGTTTGGTTCTTTCTAGAAGTTGGTTATAAGGAAGGAAAATAAAGAATTGAAGGTAGAGTCAATAACAATTGATGAGTTTGCTGCTAAGTTGAATGGAGTACAATTGAAATACAGAGTATAGGAGAAACACTTGAGGCTGAGGTTATGATTAATATCAATGCCTGATAAATACTTTCCTGTAGTATCCTCGATTGAAGAATTTGCAGAGATAAAAAAGTTGACATTTGAAGATGAGGTTGGGTGATTAAAGATATGAAGAGAGAAAAAAGTTCAAGACAGTGATGGGAACTTCATCCCAAGATAAACTCTTGTTCACTCAAACTGAAAAAAAATTGAAAACTACCATTACTTGGTAGAGGACGAGGAAGACAGAATCGAAGGTAGAATAATGATCGAGAATCTAATCAAGATGATTAGGTGAACCGTACGAAGAACCTGAAGACTGACAAGACAAAAGAAAGAATATAAGATGCTATAACTGTGGTAAAGCTGGACACTACTCGAGCGAGTGTAAAGCTCCCAGCAAAGGGAGAGAAGAGGCAAACTTGATAAGAGGAGAAAAGGATGATGAACCCGCTTTGCTTATGAACAGGATGGAAGAGAGAAAGTAAAGAAAGTAAATCTGAAAGAAGAAAGTCTTACCTCGTGAGTATGAACAGGATGGAAGAGAGAAAGGAACGTGGTACATAGACAACGGAGCTAGTATCTACATGACAAGAAAGAAATAGTTCTTTCACATATTTGAATGAAAGAGTAATGGACCAAGCTTGTTTTGGTGATGGATCTGTTGCAGAGATTGAAGACAAAGGGATGTGACTGTGCAATGTAAGAGTAGTGAGAAAAGAGCATTCTGTGATGTGTTTTACATACCCATGCTAAGCAACAATATTCTGTGTTTGGGTCAATTGGATGAAATAGGTTGTAAGATTGAGATAGCTAATTCTGTTTTGATGCTTTCTGATCAGACCGAAGCTAGAACAGAATGTACAAGATTAAACTTCAGGTATGTTCTAACTTCTAACCCCAACAGCCTTCAAGATGAAAAAGAAAGAAAGTCCAGATCTGAATGTAAAGAAAGCTCAA
Source organism: Flaveria sonorensis (assembly GCA_025506505.1). Lineage (NCBI taxonomy): Eukaryota > Viridiplantae > Streptophyta > Magnoliopsida > Asterales > Asteraceae > Flaveria > Flaveria sonorensis. Next base: position 51,054,905 of record CM046438.1, on the reverse strand, counting down.
GGTATTGTAAGTTCAGTGATGATGAAGAAACCGGATGTGAGAGTAAGGGGTCGAAAGATTGGATCAGAAGCCTAGTTGGTAGTCACAGGTCGAATGTAGATTGCTTTGGAGAAAATGGAAGAAATCATGAGCTTTTGGAACATGAAAGTAAGATAGGAACAAGCTGGAAGAAAAATAATCCGTCAAAGGAGCAAGAGATGCAAGAAGTGATTAGCAATAATGAAGTGCAAGTGAAGAAAGAAAATAAGAACATTGCGAGTAAGATGGATTTGGAAGGAAAGAACGAAAAGTATGAAGAAGCAGTTAAGCAAGTTTGTTATTCACAACTGAGGAGAAGGAATAAAGCCAAGAAGAATACATTTCAATAATAGGGGGTGATGGGTGAATGAAGGACTAATCTTGAAATTAAATAAAAATTATGGTCTTTAGTTGTTTGGTTTGGTTCTTTCTAGAAATTGGTCATGAAGAAAGAAAATAAAGAAAAGAAACAAATGATTTGACAGATCATAGCTTTCTAAGTTAGTTTAACTTCTTTTCCAAGTTGTTTAGATTCTAAACAGATTAGAACTTTCATTGTCATTTGTATCCCAGTTCTTGGTTGATTAATAGAAGAAAAGAGTCGGGTTGTTCTACTATTTGTTGTGCTCTTGACTTGATGGCTTTGCCGTCTGGGCCAACAGTTGCAAACAAAAAATTCAAAGAAACTAGGACATAACAAACAGCAAGAAGTGGGCAAAATACTTTAGCCGTAGCTTCTTAAATACTGCAGATGATATTCCAATCAGTTGTTACTATTGTTGCAGCCAATACTGTTTAAAAGTTGGTGCTGAACCTCGGCTTTGAAATTGCAAAACTTCTTGTCAAAGAGAAAATCCGCTGCTAAACTTCTAATGTAAAAAGGTCAGTCATTGTAGTTGTTGCTGAAACGGATCAAGGTTGCTTAAAACATTAGATAAGTAATGAAGAAGTATACAACGCAGGCAAGCTTTAACAATTGATGCCATTAGTTCTTATTTTCAGCAATCTTTCATTTTAGTCCGTTGCATCATCAGCTGAACGATCGCTTCTTATTTTCATCGATGTTTATTTTCGATCAGCCGCAAGCCTACAACTTACAGGTCAGCAGCATCACCGTGGATACATCAGCTCTTCTATTAATAACTGCTCTATTAATGGCCACTGCAGCAGCAAGCAAATTGATTAGCCATGTTTATTGTTCAACAACAAACTAATCAGTTCCATTGATCTGTATCAAAGTCATCAATAGCAAAGGAGCAGCCGCATGATTCGAATTCTATTGTGTCAATTAATAAATAAAAACCAATGGGGTGAGATAGCTGGTTATAGACACAATGGCATGTAAGGAGAACACTTGAAATTCAAGCCAGCTGTGAGGAGAACATTGCGGTAAAATAGAAAAATATAGTTGATGAAACAATCTTTTAATAAAACTAGTTTATAACCCGTCGCGTGTTGCGGCGGCATCGTACGTGTCTGTAATGTATATACTACAATCGACGCGACTAGTTTCCAAATTAAATTTATGTCAAAACATAGAGTAACTTAAATTTATACCGTTGAATGAAAACGTATTATATTTGTTTCGACTCTTTTTCAAACAAATTTATGTCGAAACGTAGGCCAATTCAAAACATACATAAAAAAGCACGTGCAGCGCCGCTGATATCCAGAGACTTAAATTTTGAGTGTTTTAATGGGAATTAAACAACGGTTGATCAACGGATAGCTCCGGGATACAGAAATTCACCACCGGAACTATACGCCGGGCAGCCCAATTGAACAACGATACAGCAAACACCACGAAATTCAAATGGGATTCCACAGTCACCTCTTAATTGGCCAAGAAAAAGATAGCAGTGGAGTTATTCTCTTTGACAGAGAAAACAAAAGTTTAGTAAATTCCAGTCTCTGGATATGATTCCGTATCAGAGCCGAAACAATCTGTTTCGACTCGCTATCCTCATAAACTATTTACTTTTACTCGTTCGGAGTTTCAGAGAACCATACAAGAAAATGTTTCATACTTTACTTGTCAAGTCTGAGTTTTATGAGTTCAAATCTGTTGGAGATCCCTGTTATGCAGAAGCACCAAGGTATGATGAGGACGGAACCGAGACTGATGAAAACGAGTGTCTCTTTGTGAAGCATGTTCTTAACGGGACTGTCGTTCGGGAGGAGAACCGTTAACGTGTTCGGATCAGAATTACATGGGTTAACGACAGGCTTAAAGTTATGCCCGCTTGGGCTCGACAAAAGGAAAGAACCTTCTCCCATGGATCTACACATGTTAACCAATTATGAAGGTGAATGTGTTATTAATAGTTTACATTACGAAGAGAAGGAATCTGCCTTATTGGTGACATCCAACCCATTGATTAAATGGGCATTTTGGCAGCACTTATGCACGTCCAACAACACCCCGCTTTTGGTTCAAATAAGAGACACCGTGTATAACAAGTCACCCTACACACGTGTCGAATGGGATCCTAACCACCATACATGTTCAAGTCTCTATGCACCATTGGATATCCACCGGGAATACCTCCGGAGCCACAACCTATGATCGTTTTTCTAAGTTTGAGGACAAACTTCTCTCAAGCAGGAGAGAATGATAGCCAAACCATCACCGGTTCAAACTTGCAAGATGATACGGATCCAACCGGGTCGGTTCAAGTCGACCCAAAGTGGTCCATGAAAAATAGAAATAGTCTCTTGTTTGTTGCCCACGTTCCACCATCTGCAGTTTATTTTAACATGTAGTTAATTGTATTTTTATGCTTTCTTAGTTTGTACTTTTTGCATTGTAGGTAGCAATTAATATTTGTGTATGTTGATAGATTAGATCGTGGGTTAGTGGATATTGGTAGGTTAGCTTATCTTTTCTTTATGTACAGAATGGAGAAGAAATGAAAGTAGTGTGTGTTTGAATATGAAAAGCTTTTGTGTTGATTTATCTTTTGAGTGTGAGAGTTAAATTAATTTTTTTTGCTAGTTTAATTTTGGTAAATTGAACGGTATTGTTAGATACGATTTCTTAACCGGAGTGGTGTAACTGTATCTTCGGTTGGATATTGCAGCCCTATTGTTTGTTTCGGTGGTAAATCTGTATCCGAAACAAACCGTAGATCTATCCATATTTTGATCGTTGCCTTTGAACCACTGTTATCCGGGCGCACTCTTATCAGCTGCCTTATACGACGTGATAAAGTATATAATACAGTTGCGCGGACTTGGATTTACGTTGAAACATAAAGTAACTCGGATTTATACCGTCTAATGAAAACGTATTATATTTGACCCAATGCGTTTTTTCAAACAATAAACAAAATACAATTGAAGACAAAATATAAGTGTTTATTTAGTTTCTAAATTAACATAAAAATATACTTGAGGGACCAGAAAGACAACTCCATCAAACTTTTGTGGTCAAATATAAAAAACATAAAACTCAATTGTAGCAATCATGTTGCTTTTTAATATAGTATATAATGTTAGAGGAATGAGAACTTTTGGTCTGACTTCTCTTTAAAAAAACTTTGGATTGTGGAGTGAAATTGTGCATGTTTGGATTTAAAACCTAGTTTATAACTTATAAGTACAACTCCATATGATATATTGCATATGAGCAATAATCAGTATAGATATTCGGGTGGGTGGGTGGGTGGGTGGGTTGGGTTGACTTGTACTTAATTAATTCACATATTAGTTGAAAATGAGAAATCTTTTTTTTTTTTTACTAAATCACATAAATTGTCTGGTATAAAAAAACCATTTTAATTTTACATGAGAAGCATACGCACATGTCTAACTTTAAACATAGACGGTCGTTAGTGGAAAGGACGAAAGTTATTACAATATATAAACATAAAGTACAGTTTCTGTTATTTTCTTAATTTAAGAATATTTTTTATCACAGACTAATCTTTAATACATTAACTTTTTAGGTTCGTCGAGAACATTGTCAATTCCAAATAGAGTCTTATCAACAAGGACTCACCACACCCATTTTGTGGCTTAAAAACTTTGGATATCACAACAGACATTGAGTAATAAGCACTTTGTTTATGTGAATTAATGGACGTCCACAGCTGTTGATCAAGGCACTCAAAATAGGACCAAAAGTGACAATCAAAATAGCAATATACGAGCCAATTAATACTACCTGGTGTTGCTTGCCATCACATTTGTCTTTAAATTAGCTTTTAATCTACTCCTGTGGACTATACCCACACTTGCAGGTGCAGTTTATAGTTAAATCGTCAACCTTTTATATATAGAGAATACACCTTACCGTCTGATTGCCACTAGAATTTCACTTGCAAGATAGCAAAAAAGGAAACAAACTAGTAACTAACAGACATCCAAATCTCAGTATATATTATAGGCTTATCCTTGTATATATACATATACCCTTTCATTTGTACAAATCAAGTTGATTTGTTAATCGATTTGAAGTGATTTTCGTTAAAACAAAACCGTCACCTATCGAAACCTATTAGTTTCTCCGGCGCTAATCGAGTCGGACCTCATTTTCAAACCACTTGAAACGCAGCAGCTGTGTGCCCTACCAGCAGCTTTGTGGTGGTTTCGCAACAACAATAAAAAGTGGAAAAGAAATGATGGGAAAAATATATTATTTTGTATAAATATTATACTTATTTGTAAATTAATTAACATTTATTTATTAAATAAAAAAGAGGGGAAAAGATAATAACTATTATTATTTCATTTTTTAATATAATGACATTCTGATATTTTCTAACAGAAAAAATTAACAATTATCTATTACAGAAACCAATGATGTTACATTTATATGAGAAAAACAATAACCATAATTTCTCAAATTTTAGGATCATAGATGTTACAATATGTATTATATGTAATTAACTCTTTCATTTAATTTTCAATTAATTCTTAGCTTTTAACGGATATTTATCAATCTTGAGTTCGGTTCTAACGGAGAATTTAACATATAATACAACAAATATTTAAAACGGTATATTACTATACAACACAAAATACAAATGATCTTTAGTACATTCAGACATGACCTAGATGTTGTTGCTGCATATGCTCAACTAGCTTCCACCCATTAGAATATGGATCCAACATCACAAGTAACAAACTTTTGTTCCAAAACCACATATTATTCTAGCATTAATCGGCCACCAAAGCCGAGATGATATCGAGTAAATTAAAGATATATGCACACCATAAAAAATATTTATAAAGAATGAAGAATGTGGAAACGAAAGAGCATCCTCAAGTGTATATTGAGAACGAAGAATGTGAAAACTCGAGAGCAGGATGTTTGTAAATAACTTTTCAGACAAACAACGATGAGAATATGCTGTCACAATTGTTTTCAATCGACGATAGCTAAGAGCCTGAAGAAATCTTGTCTTCATAGATTATGAGAGTCACCAACGGATATTCTGCCACCAATATGATCGACTGTTCCTTCGTTGATCTATCGCGGATAACTGATTATCAACGACACCTCTTAAAATATAATTTTCATTTGGATTGGAATCTGAAAGTCAATTTTGGATTCATCTATATGTTCTTGTCATAGTATTTTATTACAAGACTCATCAATACTAAGGATTATTATTTTTAATCTTCTTCCTCTTTATCATCTTTCGGTATTATTATCTTTCAAGCATTTTGACGTTTTGACCTCAATAATGATTCTAATATATTTATAGGACAACTATTAATCCACTCTTATGAACCATCTATAACTGCACCTCGTAAGATTTAAACACTCGATCTTCTGGACTGAAGAAATATACCGTAACACGATATGTCTCCATAGTTACAATAATGATTCTCTAACAGATACTCTTAATATATGAATATCAATCATTATGAATATATATCATATATAACGGGCGGCCAAATTTTCATTTTATATATAAAACTTTGGACAACACAGAAACACAAAGTTAGATTAAAAACTCAAAAGTAAATTATTCCAAACCAATATCTTATTTAACTGTTTTAGAAAGCCGTATGAGTCCATTAATAACAACGTACACAGATACCAGAATCCAAAACAAGTATCTAAATTATGATTAACTAATGAGTATCCTAATGTGTCCATTACCTGTTGACAATGGAACAACATTTTGGAACATTTTCTTTGTTTTTTGTCAAACCATTTAACATAATTGACCATTAGAACGGCCGGCACATGTTCACTTCTTTCCCTTCAAAAACTTTTAATTTAGAAGACAACATTGTTGTCATATGTATGTATAATGTATGTGTGTATGTCTATATATATGTCTATCTATATGCATGCTTGTGTGTATTTTAAGTACACAGTGAAGGAAACGACCCAGTTTTCTAGTAGTGATAAGAAGAGAGATAAAGAGGAGTTTTATTAATTAGTATGGAAGATCCTAAGAGACTGGAAGAAGGATCCCATCATGCTCCGATCACGGCTAGTGAGAAACACGAAGCTACGGTGATGGAGCTAAGAGTGGATGAAAACAAAATGGCAATGAAAGAACACGAGGAACCGCATGGTGGTGAAAACCTGATTTTGTTGAAGAAAAAGAGTAAGAGGGTCGCGACTTTGGATGCGTTTCGAGGTCTAACCATAGTAGTAAGTTGAACATGTTGTAGGGGTTATGGTTTTTAATATCCAAATTAAATAGTATATAGTAAGCATAACTTTTAAAGAGTACCATTTTTATAGTTAGGATTGAGTGACAAAAATATGTGAAGAAATGACATTTGGTTTGAAATATGCCAGCTAATGATATTAGTAGATGATGCTGGAGGCGTATACGAGCGAATAGATCATTCACCGTGGAACGGGTGTACCTTGGCTGATTTCGTGATGCCGTTCTTTCTCTTCATCGTTGGTGTCGCGATTGCCCTTGCTCTCAAGGTACAACTATTTACGATGCTTGTCGTCCCTCGGTCTTGTTACTTTTTAACAAATTGTCTCCTTCACAGAGGGTTCCGAATATGAAGTACGCGGTGAGAAAGATTATCATAAGAACATTGAAGTTGTTGTTTTGGGGAATTTTATTGCAAGGTAATCATCCTGTTAAAAATAAAAGGTATTTTAGTTATTTTACATCGTACTCATGTGAGAATACAACTGTATTTCTCCAGGAGGCTACTCTCATGCACCTGATGATTTGGATTATGGAGTAGACATGAAGAAAATCAGATGGTTTGGCATCCTGCAGGTGAGTTCCATCGGGTAACACACTTTTGAGCGCGTGTGATGAGCCTGAGTCACTCTTCGTGTGTGTGTGTATACACACACACACACACACACATGTTACACGAGAATCAGATACTGGATAACACTTTGGAGTGACTTGGCATCGGTACTCAATACTTTGGTCCACCTGGCACATGACCAACTAACGATAATATCGTCTTATTTCGCAGAGAATAGCATTAGTGTACATGATTGTAGCTCTAATAGAAACTTTCACAACAAAGCTTAGACCAACAGTCATAGAGCCGGGTCATTTCTCGATCTTCTCAGCTTATAGATGGCAATGGTAACTCTTAACATATTTCACATGTCATCTAATGTCATTAACTTTTTCTGGAGGTTTTTTCATATCTCGGGTTTGAAATTAGGCTTGGAGGTTTCATCGCGTTTCTTATTTACATGATCACAACCTTCACTCTTTATGTACCCGATTGGAGTTTTACGATACACCATGAACATAAATCGGAGACTTTAACGGTAAGATTGGACTAAATATATGGATTTGTGGGGAAAAAATTCAAACGATAAAGGCAAAGCATGTTTTTATTTAAAAGCTAATTCTTGTTTATGTTGTTTAAGGTTAAGTGTGGTATGAGAGGGCATCTTGGTCCTGCTTGTAACGCGGTTGGCTATGTCGATAGACAAGTTTGGGGTATCAATCATCTTTACAATCAACCTGTATGGATTAGATTAAAGGTTTGTTCTTTATATATTGATTAAGGCAAACACTTAAGAAACTCCTTACTACTAAAATAATTGAGTATCTTTCAGCCTTCGGTAATTACCAACAGACAATTTTTTAATAATAATACTGACGGATTACCAACAACTATTCAGGGAAGAATCTACTGATTTTGTCACATATTGGCAAAAATCATTACCAACTGAACCTGTCGGAAAAACATGTCCTAGGTTTTTTGAAAGAAGAACCCACATAGACTTTTTATACTTTTAGTGTGTTTATAAGGGTGGGGTGTTATCACTGCACCATATACTTACCAATTAAATTTTATCATGTCATAGTATATCACATTACATCACAAACTCAAATTTGGTGGTAGTGGTGTTGCCACATCATCACGCCACACTACACTACACACACAAACTCAAATTTAGGGGTGGGGGTCGGTGGTGGTGTTGCTGTGCGGCATAGGGGGCCGTTGCGCCCTCACGGTGGGTGCACCCCTCCCACTCTTAGTTACCGATGGCTCCCCCCCCCCCCCCCAAAAAAAAAAAACAAAAACCTCGCCATTTTATTATATTTTTGTGTAATGAGATGTTAGCTACGATTTGGATGAGCTTACACATGTTATTGGTGATCCCCTTGGTATATATGGCCATTGCTGATCCCTAGCTAACTTCCATTGGTAATCTATCACAAACAGGATTATCCACGTCTATTTTTTCAACAGATGAGTTTCATTGGTAACGGGATTTACCAGCAATGATCCCAACGGAACGGCCGTTGGTGATAGTCATTTGTTTAGTGCCGGCTATCCTTAAGAAAATTGATGGTTACTTTGATTTACAATTCACATACTTTTGGGATTTTTAATATAATCGCAGGCTTGCACTCTTAGTTCTCCCAAATCTGGTCCTCTCCGTCCAGACGCCCCTAGTTGGTGCCGCGCTCCATTCGAACCAGAAGGCCTGTTAAGGTACACACAAAAAGAAACAAACGAAAAAGTTCTTAAAACTATTATCGCAGAAAATATTTTTATGTCGTGTTTCAGGTGGCCTCAGGAATTACAACCCCTATTAACTATGACACTAATAATTGGAAGATTTTGTTTACAGTTCAATCTCAGCAATTCTATCTGGTGTGATTGGCATTCACTATGGACATGTGTTAATCCACTTCAAGGGGCATGCAGAAAGGCTGAAACAATGGGTCTCAATGGGAATTGCATTGTTGATCATCGCAATTGTTCTTCATTTTACTGATGGTATACATATAGTATTAAGTTTTAAGAACCCTAATTATTTAATCTCTTCTATATTAGTTCTAACATTATATGCGTGTTTGTTTTACGTAGCAATTCCTATAAACAAGCAACTATATAGCTTTAGCTATGTTTGTTTCACTGCTGGAGCTGCCGGAATAGTATTCTCAGCTTTTTACATACTGGTAAACAATATTGTTTAAATTTTATATATGCTCTTGTGCATGTAGATTTTTTGGTTGAGGTCGCGTTTGATTAGGTTATTTTTATTATTTTTGTGAATAACAAGCTAAATGTTATAAAGAATCTATATAAATTATCAAGAAAAGAATCTTAGCGATTTAATAAAATGATTTAAAATGTTGTAGGCATCAAAAATACACATCGGTCGACTTATAAAGAATCAGTATTAATTATCAAGAAAAGAATCTTATCTTATTAGTTTAATAAAATGATTTAAAAGTTGTAGGCATCAAAAATACACTTTAGCGGACTTTTGCCTCATTTGTTGTGTTACGTGGGATTGTGGGAATAGGATAGACTAAGTAAACCCTCTTTTTCTCCTCCTTTCTACATGCTTCTTTTGGATCCTTTTAAATTGCATTTTTTATTCATATCTCAACTTATAAAATAAACAATATCAAACTCATGCATTTCTTTCTTCTCCTTTTTCTTGCAAAACTATACCCAACGTAAATCATATTCACAAACCAAACTAGCGCGTTCATTTGGGTTGGAATGGTCACATCCAACATGTAATAAATCATGTTTCTTTAGCAATGACAATAGATGAACCATTCTAACTCGTAAAACATGTTTTCCAATTGGACATACTGAAATATCAAATGCATATTTTGTAATTCTGACTTGTGGGTTTGTCTCAATAAATCACACAGATTGACGTATGGGGAAAACGAACTCCGTTTTTGCTCTTTGAATGGATTGGAATGAACGCAATGTTGGTTTTCGTACTAGGAGCACAAGGCATTTTGGCAGGGTTCGTAAACGGATGGTACTACGAGAAACCTGATAATAATCTGGTAACATAATTATCTAAAAGTTGATTTTAGTTACCTAGTAATAATTTTCCGCACCAAACTTAAGACATATATTACCATTCTTTTTTAGGTAAACTGGATACAAGATCATGTTTTCATCGACATCTGGAACTCTGAAAGAGTTGGGTCACTTTTGTACGTGATATTTGCTGAGATTACGTTCTGGGGAGTGCTTTCGGGGATATTGCACAAACTTGGTATATATTGGAAGCTTTGAAAACCAAGTTGTACTTAAAAAAAATTGTGAATTGAGATATTTGTGCTTGTAAAAATTTCAGAATCGCCTAATGTATTTAGGAAAATTAGTCTTTGTACTTTTCTTAGAATTTAGGCTCCTTTAAGTAATTGTCTGCCAAAATATGTGACACGATAGATAACATGAAACAATACTTTTACCAAAATCTGTACACTCCAGTCTACATAATTTAAAGACTTACATCTATCAAAACTATTTAGAACCAAAATCTAATAACAACTATGATACTATACAGATTTAGATCTAAAACACTATTTACTCCATTCAATTCTGTGTGAGAGAATCGAGCTTACATATTTGAATTGAATAAGAGACAATAGCAACAGAAACCAAAAATTTGATATATATATATGTATATATATATATATATATATATACATATGTATATATATATATATATAGAGAGAGAGAGAGAGAGATAGCTAAGTTTTTGAATGATAAATAGGTTGATTAATTAGTTTGCATTTGTTGAATGAGAATCTAGCTTATTAAGTTTTAGGTATTGACGAATAATTAATAACTTGATGTAGTAACAACTGATCATTAACATGTCATTTAAAGAAAAGAAATTAGTTTGCATTTGTTGAATGAGAACAGCCTTTTAAATAGGCAAACAAACCCAACAGAAATAAAAGAAATTAAGCTATGCACATCCCCTCTATTACTACTTATACTCCACCTCTTAAAAAATAACTTTAAAATGTATCATATTTTACCTTGGAAAAAATTTAGTTAAAAAAGGCTTTTTTCAAAGAAAAGTTTTAAAAACACTTTTTATATAACGATATAAAAACATATTTAATTCGGAAAAAAATTTTCAATAAAAAATCTTAAAATGTATTTAGAGTGGGAAATACACCTAAACAAACCGAACTCGACCAACTTTTATTATTCATATGGATAAACGAACTGAATAAGCAAGATTTTGTGTGAAAACCGATATTCATGATTTGATTCTGGTTGTTTGATTACGCATACAATTGAGTTTTCAGTTATTTCTGTTTTTGGCTTGTTTTGAACATTCGTAATGACCACAAATAAAAACAATACAAGAATAAAATTAAAGAATAAAAGAAATAATAGTTAGATTAAACTTAAAAGTTTATAGTTTAATATATTAAAGGGTGATATGGTTAAAAAAAAAGTTAACTATATTAAAAACATTACAAAATACTAAGTTTAAAAATTATTCCAATTAGATAACTCAAGTTTAAAAGTTGTTCTAATCAGGTCACTCATATTTCATATTTTATTTAAATCATAAGTTTTAACATGTCTTTTAGTGTGCTTTTCTTTTTATTTCAATTACGAAATATTTTTTTTCTTTTTTTTGATGCTGATGTGAAACAATGTCGTAAATTCTAAGTATTTTCTATTTTTTTAATATAATTAACATGTTGTTTTATTTTTTAATATATAATTGAAGATTCCGACCCCCTTGTCTTCTCATCCATTATTTTCTTGATATAAGAAAATTCGATTATAACTTGATTTGATGGTTTAGTAGTTCAATTTGTGGAAAATTATATATGTGTGACCAAATTAAAATACTTTTAAAACTTGATATTCTATGATATTATTGTTTAAAAAGTTAAGAGAAGAGGTATAAGAAGTAAAAATAATTTAAAAAGAGGTTAAAACCTAAACAAAATTGACTTATAATGTGGCAAGAAGCTACTAATTACCAGCAACCAACTTGATTCATTCTTTTCTTCAACGGCTACTTTTTATTACGCATTAAACTCAAAACATATCGGGCTTTAACAACTCAAGTCTATTAGCCTAATCTTTGGGCTTTGGCTCCAATCGTGAATCAACTTTTTCAAAGGGCTTTAATGACTTAAGTCCCTCACCCAACTCTCATGAACATCCCATTTTACAGGGTATTCTTGGGTCGATATTTTTGTTGGACGTTCTCACTTCTCAGTTTCATTAGAATAATATTATAGTTTATTTTTCATTTCTTCGTTGCAAGGTAAATGTTGATAGGGACATACGTTTAACTTGAGAAGGAATATTAGAGCATAAAATTATCATTTGGGTAGTATAGTAATTTAGTTGTTGACTTGTTGGGGTATATTAGATTTCTGTTTGTAGATTTTACATTCACCTAGAATCACAATAAGTTTGATTTTTTGTTGTGTGCATAATTGAATAATCAAACGGAACCGATTATACATTAATTTCTCAAAGTTTAGGATAATAAATGCGTTGTGAACATTTCACAGGGACTATTCGTATAATTAACTCAAGTATCCGGTCAAAGTCAAATTCACTACCCCACGTTGTAAGACGCAGTCAGACACTTATTTTTACCATTAGTGAATTAACTGGTGCAAAACATCATACTTTGACTTCTAACGGTAACTAGTATTAAGGCACTCATGTTGCGACGGTGGTTAAAACAGTGTCAAGCAAACACCAATATCATATCACTGTCAGCAACCACAAACACCAGAAAAACTCGTACTAAAGAAAAAAAAAAAAAACTGAACGAAAAGTAGATGTAAAAACGTTGAATCACACATCTTAAATGTAAAACATTCAAAACAATAACTAAGTGGATCAAAGACCCGTACGTTGCGAGGGGTCGTTAAAAAGGGAAAAAATAGGTGTAACAACGTTAAACCACAACCGCATGTTACGACGATTAACTCTCAAAATTTGGACCGAAATATAAAAGAAAAATTTTGTACAAGATGAAAAGTATAAGAGATCGTATTTGAAAGTAAAAACTTATAGGGATTAAATGTAAAAGATGCAAAAGTATTGAGTTTAAAATTAAAAATTAAAAAAATTAGATAGTTATACTATATGCATAAAAACATATTCATAGAAGTTGATAATTAAAATATAAATAATTAGGATAAATGTTTTTTTTATTGTCTATGAAACTGTTGGGCTACAAGTAGTTTTAACCCTACCCAATAACCACAACTTTTAACATCAAAGATTTATCAAACAGACATCATGTATTTATTCATGGTCTCGTCATCATTGTATTAGAGCGTTCACGTCTTATTTGTTATATTCATTCTTATAATTTAATTAACAATTTTTTTTCTTAAATTAATCTCTTATTTTTTTTATAAAATCTCACGCGTCTCCTTCCTAATCTCTATTATTTGAATTTTTGTTATCATTTTTTCTCTCTCTTTATGAAAATATGAGAAAGAAACAATGGTGTAGCCTTAAAGAAACGATTCACTTAATCTGCTACGGCTTGAATTTTCTTTATTTTTTTTTTATTGAAATAGATATGCGCTAAAGAACAATATTATCAATACATAAATATTTTTCATTATTTTCCTTTCATGTTTATCTCCTCTATTATTGGCATGATTAATGGCCCTCAATCACTAGCCTAATTAGTGGCTCCTTTTTATGTATTTCTGATTATATATAGAGCTAATGGAGCTCTGATCAATTGCACTGACCAAAAAACTCATTCACAACAATATTAATCAATCTTTTACCGTAATGTTTTTTATGGTATCAGAGCGGTCGTAAACGATCCTCCGATCAAAAGACTCAGAAACTTAACCATGGTCGGCGATGAAGAAAAGCACAACAGTAATGAACATGTAAAGCATTGTTCGTTTTGTTGGAAGAATGGTCATAGCAAGGAAGGATGCTTCAAGCGCATCGGGTATCCCGACCGGTAGCCGGGCAAAAACTAAATCGTAAAAGGAAGGCCAAAGGATTCTTGTGTTGAGGGGAAGGCTAGTCCGAAACCGGGTATGACGGAAGCTCAATACCAACAGTTTGTGAAGTTTTTCCGAAATAAAGATAGGAACACCAAAGAAGATAATGCACCTGTAGCAAACATGGGAGGTAACATGGGTAAGGAAGGTAAATGGATCATTGATTCGGGAGCTACCAAACATGTTATTTATGACGATACCTTTCTTAAGAATAAGAGAAAAGGACACTTTGAACCGCCAATTACTATACCTAATGGTGAGGCCATCACCGTTGAAGGTAGAGGGGAATACGTTTTAGCAAACGGAACGAAATCGAAGATTTTCTCCATGTTCCTGAATTTAAATGCAACATGTTGTTCGTTAGTAGATTAACACGAGATCTACAATGCGTAATAACTTTTTTTTCCAGAATTTTGTGTGATGCAGGGCTTATGTGAAAGAACATTGATTGGAGTGGGTGAATACAAAGGTGGTCTATATAAGATGGGGATGATGGGAGGCAAGAGGCAAGCGATGATGACAACCCTTGACACGTGGCATAAAAGATTAGGTCACCCATCAAAAACTAAACTTTCTCATGTTGAGTTTCTTAAAAATGTTTCTTCGAACACCAATGATTTTTGTGACTCTTGCATTAAAGCTAAGTTTGCTAGACTACCATTTCCTATTAGCACAACTAAAACACATGCTTGTTTTAAATTATTGCATTGTGATGTGTGGGGTAAATACCGTACACCTTCTCTTACACGTGCAAGTTATTTTTTGATAATTGTTGATGACTTTAGCCAGGCCATTTGGGTATTTCTTCTCAAACACAAGCATGAAGTACGTGTCTTGAATATTTTCATAAATTTGTTCAAACTCAATTTGAAAAAAATATTAAAAGAATAAGGTGTGATAATGGAGGTGAGTTCATTTCAAACCATATGCTCGATTTTATGCTAAAGAAGGGATTGTGCTAGAGATGACTTGTCCATATACACTTCAACAAAATGATGTAGTGGAACGGAAACGTAGGCACTTATTAGAGACGGCACGAGCATTAAAGTTTGAAGCAAATTTGCCCACAAAATTTTGGGGGAGAATGCATTCTAACGGCCACACACGTTATAAATAGAATGCCATTGGAAGTCATAGGTAACAAGACACCTTATGAAGTTCTACACAATTCAAAACCTAATTACGAGTACATGAGGGTGTTTGGTTGCCTTGCATATTATAAAAGCATGGAGAAGAAAGGGGACATGTTTGAGATAAGAGGAAGACCGGGTGTATTCTTGGGTTATCCGCCAGGTACGAAGGGATACAAAATTTATGATCTTAAACACAACAAGATTGTGATATCAAGAGATGTCAAGTTTATTGAAAATGTCTTTCCTTTTGCTAATGATAAAACTGAAAAGGAAGATATATTCAATTTCCCTCAAAATTTTAAGGAAGAACTAGTAGTTGATGAAAATGATGGTGAGCCCCATCTCACTGTTGATGCTAGTGGAAATGCGAGACATGAAAGTCTTGGGCCTAGGGAACAAGAAGAAACCAACAACAGTGGGCCACAACATGAAGCATGATATGATGGCCTAAACACACATCAGGAAGAAGATCATTTTAGTGAGAAAGATGTGTCTGGGCCTCAAGAAAGTCCAACGAAAAATCAAGAAGTGGAAGAGGGCTCACAAGCCGAGGATAATGCAAGGCCCACTAGCATAAATGTCGAGTTTCCTGGGGAGAAAAGACACAAATCTCGCCCAAAGCACCTCAACGATTATGAAGTTGAACTTCCCCCATCTATAGACCACATGCAACCCACTGACAATCAAAAGTCCCCAACGGTACATCCCTTGACACACTTTGTTTCTTATAATAAATTTACTAACACACACAAAGCATTCTTGGCGGCCATTACTTCAAGTAATGAGCCAAAACATTTTAACCAGGCTGCGCGTGACCCAAAATAGAGAGAGGCCATAAAAAAAGAAATCCAGGCTCTCGAAGAAAATGAGACTTGGACACTAGAAATATTACCGGAAGGAAAGCTGGCAATTGATTCAAAGTGTGTCTACAAAATAAGTTCAAGCCGAATGGAGACATCGAATGGTACAAGGCCCGTTTTGTCGCAAAAGGTTTAACACAAATGGAAGGGATAGACTTTCATGAGACCTTTGCACCGGTTGCCAAATTAATGACCGTGCGAACCCTTCTAACTGTGGTTGTTAAGCATGGTTGGAGCATACACCAGCTTGACGTTAACAACGCCTTCTTACATGGCGACTTGCATGAGGATGTATACATGAAAATACCCCAGGGATTTGAAAAACCTGACGATAACAGGGTGTGCAAACTAAGAAAATCACTTTATAGAATCAAACAAGCATCAAGGAATTGGTATAAAAAATTTACTAACTCTATGATGGAAATTGGTTTTAAACAAACAGGGGCGGACCATTCCTTGTTCAACTTCAAAGAAAAAGAAGTTTTTGTTGCTGCGTTAATTTATGTTGACGATGTCATCATTGTGGGAAACAACTCAAGTAAAATACAAGAGACCAAGATCTTTTTTGATAACAAATTTAGCATTAAGGATCTAGGCTCTTTGAAATTCTTTCTTGGAATTGAGGTCTCTAGAACAAAGGAAGGAATGGTGCTAAGTCAAAGGAAATTCACACTCGATATCCTAGAAGAAACGGGAATGATGGGTTGTCGTCCAAGTCCGAAACACACCAATTTTTTTTAAATACTTTTACAATTTATATAAGAGTTAGCACCCAATTTTTTTTCTTTTAAAAACATATTTTCTTTTATTGGGGTTTAACACCCAATTTTTTTTCATTTAGCCCTCATTACTTCTTAGGAATTCAACACCCAAATTTCTTATGGGTTTATTTCTAACCCTTAAGAATTGTTAACTCCTCTTTTATATATGTGAAGTTGAACAATAAATTATCTTTGCATTCAATTATTATTATTATCTTTTACTCTAAAGCATATCCATACATATACATCTTCTTTTTTTTATTAGGAAGTTTTAATATTAATATTATTATTATGTTGTTGTTGTTGTTGTTGTTGTTGTTGTTGTGTTGTTGTTGTTGTTGTTGTTGTTGT
>CM046438.1:49584002-49824002 GCA_025506505.1 Flaveria sonorensis | reverse complement strand
TTTTGTAAATGGGATGCACAAAAGTGTTGATGTGGCATCAAAAAAAGATATGCTAATCATTTAGTTTTAGGTCTTATCAGGGTCTGTGAACCCTATTTACAAAGGTGTTTGACTACGTCAACAACATCACCATCGTCAAGTTAACCCCGTCACCATCGTTGCACGTTGTTAAATGGTAAGGTGCATCTATGGAAGCGGTTCACGGAAGTTAACACTCCTAGGTCAGCTTTGTTGAACCAGGTTTTCACGGGTGATTGGACAAGTCATCCTTTTGTGATATATGCGATAGAAATCTTGTGTTTGGAATTTTCCAAAACACTCAAAATTTAAAAAAGGAGGTACAAATTTGAATTTTTTTGTTATTTTTGGTGTGAATTTTTTTAAGCGAACGTCATTTTTAAAACCTAAATTGACTTGTGTAAGTAGTATTACATGACAACTTTGTAACGGACGAAATGGTCACGAGAATGGACTTGAAACGTGTGAGATATATGCAATCCAAGTCGCGTGTGTTTTGAATTTTCCAAAACACTTTTAAAACATAAATTTTACTCGTGTTGGTAATATTATGTGATACCTACGTAACGAACAAAATGGTTGCATACACGGACTTGCGAAGTGTGAGATGTACGCGATCGAAGTCGGATGTTTGGAATATTTCAAAACACTTGTAACATCAAGAAGGATGTGAAAAAGTTGGTTTTTGTTAACTAGGTGTTAAATTATTTGACATGAACGTCATTTTTAAAACCTAAAATTCACTTGTGTTGGTAGTTTACGTGATAGCATTGTAACAAATGAAATGGTTGCAAGAACGAACTTGAGACATGTGAGATATATGCGATGGAAGTTGGGTGTTTGGAATTTTTCAAAATACTTTAAACATAAAAGAAGGATGGGAAAGAGTTGTTTATTGTTAACTTTGGTGTAAAATTATTTTATTCGGATTTCGGATATCATAATTATTTTATTCGGGTTATTCGGATATCCAATTAATCCGAATAAGAATTCAACTATTTTTCTAGCGCAATACTTATTAATCAACTATCTATTATGTTTTCAACTCAATACTTAATAATCTTAACACATTTTAATCCTTTAATCCTAAACAATTATATAATAATAAATTATTATTCTAAATTAGAGATTTTAATCTTCGGGTTTGTACAATCACCTATTATGTTTCAATTTGTGTTCAAGTCAAATTTGTATTGTTTGGTTTTATATATTTTATTATGATTTTAAACTTATAAAATGTTAAGAAAATTAGGAAAAAAAAAAAGAAAATTTGTTATTTGTTTATTCGGATAATTGGATAAATTCGGATTATTTGGATATATCCGAATTGAATTCGGATAGGTCAGACCGGATAGAGATACCCTTATTCGGATCAGATTTCAGATAGGATCGTGAAATTTTCAAATCCAAATAATACGATCTGAATAATCCAAAGAATCTCTTATTCAATTCGATAAACACCCCGGTTAGAAAGCTCAAGTTTCAAGCTCTAAAATACATAAAAAAGCTAATATACCAACTTATATGAAATGAAAACCTACTTTACAGAAACCCTCAAAAACAAGAACCAAAACACCAGTTACCCCTAGACACGAGACCCACAAAACCAGCACAAAAACCTCTGTATACATCTCACAAATTCACCCTAAAATGGCCGGAAATCAGGTAACCGGTGATGGTCTATCGATGAATCTTGCTGGAATGTCAAAGCATCAACTCTACGATATCATGTCCCAGATGAAGGTACCCACAAATCGCTCTTTATCATGGGTTTTTCTTGCATAAAAGTATGTTGTATTTGACAAATTTAGACTATATATCACTGTTGTTGGAACAATTTTAGCATAGCGGCCTCAATTTGGGGCAAGTGAGTTGTTTGATAGCTTATTTGTTTGATTAAGGGTTAACTCAGTGTGGTTGATGTACCTGTGTTGTTGTATTATGCAGACATTGATAGAACAGAACCAGGCCCAAGCGAGGCAAATCTTGATTCAAAATCCTCCACTCACCAAAGCTCTCTTTCAGGTTTTGAACTATTCTATCTAGGGCTATGGTTGTGCTTGGACTTGTGAATAAACTGATTATTGTTACTTGAATCTTTTGAATGTTTGGGCGAATCAGTGATAGTGATTTTATTGCTGTTTGTTCGATCTGTTTGTGTGGCCTATTGACTTAAGCCTATGTTTAAATGTTCAATACAGTTTTAACTATTCCCTTTATTCAGTTTCTTGTTTTGTATAGCTGCTATTGTAAATAGGGTTAAGAGTTCATTCTTTTCAGTTTTAGCCTTTTGTCCCTTTTCTTAACTAAGAGGAACGCTAATACATTGAAATGAGACACAACATGATTAATACTAAACTAAATCAGTGATCATTTGGTATCAACCAATTTGAGGATCCATTGTTGAATGGTTTCTGGGAATTAATCACAATAGTGAAAGGTGTGGTGTGCAGTGAATTAAGAGAAGGATTGTGGAAGAAGATGCATTTCATTCATGCCCATTGATGATAGCTATTTCACTTACTTATACTCTTCCTCTAGTTCTTACCGTGGTCTAGCATACATCTGTCTATTTTATTGAGGACCACATGATGTACTGCATGCCTCTAGAATTTACCGCGTTCCTTTCTTGTTGTAATATTACTCTCTGTTTAAACTCATAAGTCATAACAATACCTCTTCGCCTCTTCCTTTAGGAAGATCCTTGACCCAAGGATCAAAGGTTGGATGAAGGTCCATGATGGTTTTAGGTGGCTTCTTCCATTGGAACCTGCTACTGTTTTCTGAGTCATTCTTAGCCTTGTTATTTTGCTTCACAGTACAGAGGGAATATTTGTTGAACAAAGAACTGATCCGTGATGAAAAGTGGGATGTATAGCAACATTTGCGGGTAGTTTCAATGTGTAAGTGACTTGACCCACTTTAGCAAGAATAAGATAAGGGCCTTAGTACTTAGCTGAAAGTTTCTAGTTAGACCTCCATTTAACAGATATTTGTTGGTAAGGATGAAGTTTTAAGTAAACCCATTCACCAATTTCAAAAACTCTATCAGATCTATGATTATCAACAAATTGCAGCATTAATGTTACTCTTATTTCTTGTCTTATGGGCACCATTTTACTTGCCCTCACATGGACATGTGCACAACTTTTAAGATTTGTTTGTTCAGATTGCTTTATAGATGGAATTGGAAAACTTGATGGTGTTAATCTTGATAATAAAAGGGTCTAGAATGGATGAGCTGAGAAGTCGAGGGTTGAAATGGTTTGCATGTAAAAGTTGCTGTCATTAGTTGAGTCAAAAAGGTAGGAGATAGTTCTTAGTATTAGTTTATTAATTGTTTGGTTGAGTTTGCTTAGACTATGAGTATATTTTATATTTATTTGATTATTTAATAGTGTCTAGTTGGGTTAGGATTAGTTTATGTCTAGTATAAATATAGGTTTTGTACAGTGTTATTTGTCAAATTCAGTATAAGAAAAGAGTTGAAGTATGTTACTTTAAATCTATGTGCTTACATATATTTTCGGTTTGATTTAATTGGTTCTTCCAACAAAAAGGGGTAGGTCTAACAGGTTGGGTGTTGGCTCAAAACTAGTATTCTGACCATCTTTTTGGATCTTGTAAATAATAAATATGATTGCAAAACTAGTTACTAAAAACTGATCCACTTTTCAAAAATGTTCGTCCTATTCCCTTTATGCCTAATTTCTTAAAGTTCACCTGTTTGATCTGTAATAAATTTGTTCCCAAATTTCTGTTTTTGTCTAAATAAGTTGAAATTGATCTTTCTATATTATTTCCTCCATTTTCTTCTCCATGTGGTGGGTTCTACCCATTTATCCTCACCAAAAGAAAATGGAATCCACAAAATGTAAATTAGATAGTGGACCCTAAAATCTTTCAAAGGTAAGTTTAAAATTGATCTCCAAACATAAATCAATTTGGGACAACACAGAAAGGGCACACATTCATTTAATTTGGGCTGATTGAATTATATTTGGCTCTTAAATCCTTAGCAATCACATGTTGAAATTACTCTACCATCAGGTTTTAGTTCAAAATTGTTCTTTTAATTCTTCCTTTGTTCCTTTTCTTCCTTTATTCTATCAGGCACAAATAATGCTCGGAATGCTGCAGCCACCTCAAGAGGTATGCTTACTTATTACTCTTGATACAACTTTATCTTATTTTAAAGGTGGCAGATTTGGCAAGTTGTGTAATGGGTCAAAGCTGGTATTTTTTGTACAAATCAAAGTGGGCCATGTTAACTTGAACTCTTTTTCCTAATAATTGATTGAACGAGGCTTTATGCGGTAGAAGTTCATTTTCCGAGTTTAAGTTTGTCATCTTCGCAGTGAAGTTTTGCTGCAGAATTTTCATTTTTCTGTACAAACATTCTAATAGTGTTTATGAAAAGCTAATGACTGCAACAAACAGAACGTGTTTAATAGTGTTCTCATGAAAATGAGTTGTTCTCGCATGATCCAAGTCTCGCAAACTCTCTCTCTCTCTCTCTCTCTATATCTATATATATATATATATGTGTGTGTGTGTGTGTGTATTATACGTGTGTGTTCTTATGTAGTATGCATGGTTTTAAAAAACGGTTGAGGCGCGCGCCTTGAGGCGAGGCGCCCCAGAAAACGAGTCTGAGGCGCCGCCTCAGGGGATTGTTTTTTACGTGCGCCTCGGGTGCGCCTCATGTGCGCCTCAGGGGGTTTTTCACTTTGTTTTTGATGTTTTAGACTTTTTGTGTCAGTTTCAAACATTCCATGTCTTTTTTGTGTGTTTTTTGATGTTTTTGATGAATCCTATGATGAAATTAGTCTGTATTTTATTTTTTATAAGATATATAATTTTTATATTTATTTTTTAATTCCGCCTCGGCCTTACGCCTCGGTTCGCCTCGAGGCTTACGCCTCATGAGGCGAAGGGAAAACGTCTCGAGGCTCGATTCCGTACTTTTAAACCTTGGTAGTATGTACACACGTGTGTGTTTGTTTAATTATTTTGAGAGCTGATGTTGTAACAATAGTTTAGATACCTAAAGTTCATCCAGACGGACCTCAACATCCTCAGCAAGCAACACCACCAGCTCAGCAGCTAAATGCTCAAAACGCTCCATTGCCAGTTCAAAGTAGTTTGCGGGACCAAGCAAGTGCACCAGTGCCATCTTCATCTATATCTCCTTCAAATCCCCCTTTGCCATCACATCCCTTACAACCAATACAACATAGCAGAAGTCATATCAATGCCCAGTCAACACCACCGATACCATCTGCACAATCCTCAAACTTGGCGGCTCTTCCCCCTCATTATTCCACTCAGCCACCGCCATCTGTTATTCAACCCACAATACAACCTGCATCCACCCCGTCGCAGCAGCCTTTACATATAAGTAGCGCGCCTCATCTGCCGCTTCAACCACCACTACCGCCACAACCGAGACCACCTTCTATGCCAACTTTCCCTCATCAAAATTATCCTCCTATGGGACCCAATGCAGGTTTTCAGCATCAGAGCGCACCGCAAATGCACCATTCACAACCCGTGTTCCATGTAAGATTCAAGTAACAATTGTTGGTGTTTAGTTTTAATTTCTTATGTAGTGTTGTTCCTTGGGTATATGGAAATCAGAGAAGAAGTGGAATGGTCCATTCCATTGGAATGAAAAAAAGTTGTTTGTTAACTACTGGAATGAACCATTCCTGAAAGCATCTCACGGTGTTGCTTTTTGTCATTTTATAATGAAATGAATGATAAATGACAATGTAATCCATTCTAATTATCTTTATCTAGCCTTTAATAGCATAAGTCTCTCTTAGTATATTAAAACTTCCATCATAATATCATTTTATTTAGAGAAATAACTAGAAGATATATCTTTTAGATGTTGATATTTGGTTTAACCAATCAAACTTTTAACAGTTCAGACAGTCCTTCCATTTTTGGGCAGTGGTTATATAACTTCTTTTGACTTGTTGAGAAGGCCACAATGACCTGTTCAATAGTTCATGGCATTTTCAACAACTTTTAAAAAGTAAAGGAATTTAACCATTACAAAAGAGGACTATATTTAATTTGACATATAATTGTGTTAGTATCGATAAAAACAACTAACTTTAGAAAATTAGCAGTTAACTCCCTTGTAAGTTTTATTGGCAGTGGTCAGCTCCCTTTAACTTATTTAGAGAAGGCCATTTTGACATGTTCAACCATTCAAAAATGACATTTTGAACAAGCATTATGAAACTTGATTGATAAAATGGTGAAAAAAATTTCCAACATTAATGTGCCCTTTGTTATTGAAATTGAATTATTTTTTTTATAATATTTTCAGATTTTATTACCCGTTCATTCCATTCACATCAAAACAAACAATCAGAACCTAGGTTTGTGTAACTATTGCATTTTTTTTTTTTTTTGTTTTTATAATGTTATAGTCAGGTTCAAGGCCACCCACTAGTATGGCCCCTTCTTTTTCTCAAGGACAGCCACCACTCCCAAATCAGCAGCTGCCTCAAACATTGTACCAGGTATTAGTTAGTAGTTACTCGAAATCTCTATTTGGAGTCATTGTCCTTAAAATAGGCATGCATAAGGAACCATCTTGGTTACTTTTTTGCCTTAGAACATTCTATGCTATGAAATGCTGTCTTGCAGCCTAATTATGTCTCCAAAAGAATATGCTCACATTGATATACTCCAAATTATATGTATCAAAAGTGAAAAATACTTTTTATTACAAGTATGGTTTAGTGATAAGTTGATAATCATCACAAGAAGGCCTAGTCGTAAGGTGTCTGAAAGATCTCGCTGGGTTCAAACCTTCCCTGGGTTGGATAACCACCACTGTTAAAAAAAATTATGGTTTGGTGGCATTTTAACAAATATTTACAACTAGTAATATATCATCCAAAGTGTTGCACAATTTATTGAAAATATTCTTTTTTTGAAGAGTGAAAGCTTCTCTCAGTTTTTCGAGGAATATAATGTTTCTATAGACACTGGTTATAAAAAAAATATACAATCATCTTTCGGCTTTAAATGGATACCCATATAGGGAGATGTTCAAATAAGAATTAATTTTTGCCTCAGTTTTTTAGCCACTTTAAAACCGGCTCAAACGAACTCTGATTAAACTCATTACAATGGCATTGGAATTGGCTTGTTCTATAGCATGGATCTATTAGTGGTGATAAACCATTTCCTTTAATGGCCTAACTATAAATCGGATTTCGATTATTTGATAAAGACGGTACAAATTCAAAATGACACTACAAATTAAAAAAAAACATTGTACAAATTCAATATGGCAATACAAATTTTTAGGCAATTTTAGAAAAGACGGTATAATTGTAACAAACACAATACCTTCTTGGCCTCTAGGTAAAAATTAGTTTTTAGGATAATCTGCCATACATATATGTATAAATAATTTCTTTGAAATGCTACATTCCACATAGTATATTATTTTTCTGTAGAAAAATAAATTTATAATTTGGAAGATGTAGGAACACATATTTCATATGGATTTGCAATTGAAGTTTATCTAGGGACTAGGAAAGTCATTGTTCATTAGGAAAAATTGTTTCCCTTATAGTCTTATACTAAGAACCCAAAAATGATCTACACAACTATTAAAACAGATTGTTTCGATAATGTTTCAAAATTCAAAGGAAACATTTTTTGTTCTCTTTTTTATGTAAGAAGCTGGTATTGCTTTGTGAGAAAGTCACTATTTCTTTAACTGAAATGCCATAGAATTTGTTTTTGTTATTCGGTATGTTGTCATAAGAGGTGGCAGTTTTGAAAAGTTACCCAAGAATGGGTTGGTTTGGGTTTTGTTTTATTTTCTAATGGGTCAAGTTGACAAATTGAACTCAATGGGGAACAAGTCAAGCGGGTTGAAAGTCTCCAAAGTCTCATTTTGATGTATACACCTCCGAAGTTGTATTTTGTTCATAGATCTAGATTATTATTGTAAACATAATTTTTGAATATCATTAGCGTATTAGTTATTTATAATTTTTTTGATAAATGGACAAAATAGTGTTTGTTGGTCAACCAGCCCGACTTGGACCACTTCAACATGACTAGAAATGACTCATTTTAAGTGCGGCCCACATGCTACCTCCGGTCATAGTTTTTTGAATCAAGGGTGGAATAGCATAGCCACTTGTGTATTCTACTTCCAGATTATGCTACACATGAGTCCAACTTTCAGTAGTGCCAAGTTAATCGAATAATTTGCTTTATTCATTTTGTTTTTTAGTTTTGAACTTGAGAATTCTGGTGCTTGACATGATAAACAGGGAGGAGCTTCACATGTAGGAATGGACTTCAATCAAATGGGAATTCAACCTGAAAGAGGATCCAATTGGATGCCTGAAAATGCAACACACCTCCCGGGAGGTCCATCACCATCATTTCTTCCTCCTTCTATGCCCTCTGCCAGTCAGCCTCCTCGACCTGCATCGGTAAATCTATTTCCTATCTTTCAACAATAGATGTTTTTATTGTTCGAAAACAAGTCCAGTTCGAGTTATAACTTTTGGTAATTGGTCAAATGGGATCGAAAGCTGACTAAAACATCTTTAAATTCTTACAAACTTCTATATATTTTTTTTGAAAAATAGATACTGTTGCTTTGGCTCTAACTTGGAATTTTGTATTTCAGCAGTTAACTGCTGATATGGAGAAGGCATTGCTTCAACAGGTGATGAGTCTCACACCAGAACAGATTAATCTGCTACCACCAGATCAAAGAAACCAAGTGCTTCAGCTACAGCAGATGTTGCGGCAGTAACATAACATCATCGGTAAATACCTTTTGCTGTACTTGTAATTGGGATTGTGAACTTATAAAATTAATTTTGTAAGAAGTCTAAGTTATTTCAAAACTAACATAGAGATATACAAATCTTGTCAAGATCTTTAGTTAAGGCCACTATCAGATAATGCTATCATATATATTGATTCATAGTAATATTGCTGTCAATAAGTTTGTTTCTCTATCTCCGGTGATAGAGGGCAAAGTTTCCCTCATCTTACTTGAGCCGAACTTTTATGAGTGGGATACTTTTAAGAGTGAGATATTAGCAGGTATGTTTTGGAGTCTCACTAATTCTGTGTTTGAACGCTTCTTGCTATAGCGGTAGTTGTCTTGTATCGTTATACTTGTTTACTTTATCATATGTTATTCATGTGTTTCACACTTTCTTTCAGGAACTTCAGAGAAATTATATCAGGATTGATTATGTTTTCAAGACTTCGTTCGCGTTTCCTGTTACATTTTGGTCACGATCAAAAGTAGTTGCTAAAAATCAACATTGTTACTTTAATAGTTCACATGAAACTTTAATCGTTTGCTTCGAGATGTGTTTAGAAGATTGTATGTAGTCTCTTTTGGCATTCTTAAATTATTGATGTAAAAAACTAACTGCATCCAACAGGTTTCTTTCTTTTTAACAACTATCCCTAGATATTTTAGGATTAAAACAACACAATCTACACCCTTTAAATTTGAACCTCTTAACTTTTTGGTTGTTTTCGTACACCTCTTGACCACTAGGATGTATTTTATGGACAACTAGTGGCTTTTCAGCCACATTTATTCGTTCTTATCTATCCTTTTGATTTTATGGATTTAGACATACTAGGTTAAGAAGTTTGGTTCAAGAATTTGTACTTGATTAAAGCCATCCATATAAACCATGGCAACTGAAATTTCAGCAAAATGATAACAAAAAGGTAAATGAAACAAAGAAGTCGTATGAATGCATTGATATATTGTATTAATATTAAAAGGTAACTCTTGGTTGTGTGAGGGAGTGTTGTAGCTAATAGTACAACTACTTATGTGCGTGGTACAATCGATTTCTTCGATAACCCACCGGCTGTCCCATGGTTTCCCTCTTAATTGCTGGCAGAAACCCTCACCTATCGTAGATTGCCGCCGCCCATGTCCAATTTGTGGTGTTGTGTAGGCGGCGGCGATGTCCACCTCGTTGTTGTACGGTACATCTGTCTTTTTTAGGGTTTTTGGTTTGTTGTTGTTGTCGTTGTCGTTGGTTTGGCTGTTGTTGCATCGTGTACCTGGCGGCGATGTGCCTTTTTAGACAAGGCGGTGATTACGTTGTCGGTGAAGTTGAGGCATTGCACCCTTGAGACACTGCACTTCTGTTTGTTTTGGTCGGCTAGATTGTTCATGACGCAAAGATTTGATAAACTATGATGATGGAAACAAAAGTGTTTTTGTTGTTATGACGCGGTAAACTCAAAATTCGTAGCCACAATGGAATGTTACCTCTGAGCCTTATATTGAATGTTTTCTTAAAATAAATGGGTGGAGATCAACGACTATGATGATATTAACGTGTCTAAGCCTTTGTTGTTATGTTTTAAAACTGAAGATGAAGTGTTTGCTATTGGTATGGACCACCGCAACGCGCCAACGCGCATGGTCGATAACTAGTTTAAATGATTCACAATCGAATGTATGAATAAAATAAAGGAAGCAAAAGATAATTTTTTTCTATCATTAAGGCGTAAAATATCTTCTTTTCTTATAGTTTAAACCACCGGTATGGTAGGAGCGAACATAATATGTGTGTCTTGACTCTAGTTGATTATAGGTAGAAGCAGTGACGGATCTATAAGTAAAGTTCAGGGGTAACGTAAAAAAAAATTAACGTACATTTACATTAATAAAGGGGTCCGAAGGAATATCATTTAAATCAAATCCATTTGGGATCGAAGGATTTGAACTTGAATGAGTTATTGACCCAATATCATCATTATTATTAGAACCAATATCTTACTTCTTGAATTTCTTTTTTTTTTTTTAAATTACAATTAAAAATTACAAATAAAAACTTATTTTTTCATCTTTCAAATCTCTAATTTTATAACAAATAACACAATAGGATAACAAATTGCACTTAGAAATAACACAATTTAAATACCTAATTTCAATATCAAATCTCTAATTCATCTTTCATATCCCTAGTTCATATAACTAATTGTATAACCCTAAATATTAGAAATTGAACCAAATAACTATTATTTTTATAACAGATAACACTTAAATAATCCTTAAATATTAGAAATTGAACAACATAAACCCTAAATACCTGATTTCATAGTGTAATAGAGAAAAAAACTAAAAATGTTACCTTGAAGTGGGTGGTGAATTGGTGAAAGATCACATGTGGGCGGTTGCCAAGGGCCGTCGCAGCAAGCGGCTGTTCGGTGGTGGTCGGTCGGACGGCCGGCGGTGGTGGGGACGTGGGGTGATCGGCTATGTGGGTGGATGGTGGCTGACTAGTTGTGGCCTGTGGGAAGGGACGAAGGGTCGATGGGGGCATGGGGCGATTGGTTAGGTTTTTTTAAGTTGTTTACTATTTTTTGGGCTTATTTTTTATGTTGGGTTTGTTTATTAATATTGTATTAGACTATTGTGTATTTTGGACTTATTAGTTATTTATGTTTTTATAATATGTAATCTTTTTTATAAAAGGAAAGATTATTTTTTATAAAATATAAAACTTTCTATGAAGTGTTGAGTTAAAAATTTTTTTAGGGTTAACGTAATATTTTCTTAGGGGTAACGTAGAATCGTAAATTCTTTTTTTTTTTTTTTTTTTTACATAAAACCGTTTTTTTTACACTGCCAGCAAAAAGTTGAGGAGTAGCGGAGACTACCCCTCAACTCCATGTAAGTCCGCCTCTGGGTAGAAGTTAAATATCTCCTCCCCTATGTATATGCTTTGGTCATGTGTAGTTTCACGGTGGCTTCTCTCTTTGACTTCACATATCCCACCCAATTACTTGCGTTAAACGGCTGTGTGAATTTTTAAAAAAAATAATATTTTCAACACACACATAACTCCACCTTAATCAGACATACAATTTCGTATATACTATTCTCATTCTTCTTCTCCACATATTTCTTAGATATGATTTTTTAATTTTTTTCTTCACCATCGTTATCGTTAGATTCCTCTGATCATGTTAACTAGTATGATCAAATCGTCTGTTTGGCTTATTACTCACATATGTGAGGTTGAAATTCACGTCCAATTCAAAGAAGAATCCAAGTTATATGCAATCGTGCAAAGGCTAATGAACGTCTTCTAAAAGACTATCTATCCAGAGTATTCAACTTTTCTGAAGTTATTTACATATCTGCATCTACATGATCAAAGAAAATGACATTTTGAAAAAGCTCACCAATCGGCAAATAAAAAAACACAACTGAGCGAGCTTTTGGCGTTGAGCTAGCGTTTGGTGTCTTGAAGAGGAAGCAACACATCAATGTCAATCCCGCATGCATATGGCATAAGAAGAACATCCGGAATACAATATTTATTTGCTTGATTTTACATAATATGATTTTAAATGATAAAAAGGCTGACGATTTGTCAGAATTACGAAGAAGACAACCATTTTAGTAGAGCTAAATGAAGAACAAAAACAAGCAATAGAGAAATGCATAAAAACTTTAAAGCTGATTTGGTAGAACATTTGTGAAGAAATCGTATATTTTAAAATGTTGTTTTCCTAGTAGTAAAAAATAAAATTTGACGTAAATATTCTAGTTTTGTTTTTTTTTTTTGTTTTTTTATTAATATTAATGTGTGTTTAATAATTTATTTTGTTAGTATATTCAATTTATATATATTTGACTAAACATTATTAATAATTAATGATTAAGCAATCATTAAAAGCTATGTGATCTCCATCACACTACTATCACCATTTTTCCCATCACATCGCACCGACATAGCTACTTACGTGACAACATTTTGTTAGTCAGACACTTCAATACTTATTTCCTAAATATGTTAATAGCTGAATTATGTTTACGAGACCTTTGTAACTTTAAGTGAATTAAACGAG
The DNA here is from genome assembly GCA_025506505.1 of Flaveria sonorensis. NCBI lineage: Eukaryota > Viridiplantae > Streptophyta > Magnoliopsida > Asterales > Asteraceae > Flaveria > Flaveria sonorensis. The sequence continues at coordinate 49,811,078 of CM046438.1, read as the reverse complement.
AGAACTAGAGTTTGAGAATGTAAATGTAGTATTTGTTATCTTTTTGATATCTATTGCAAACCTGTTAGCAAATTTCTTAGCTTCTAAGAAACTTAACGACTACCACTGATTACGATCTATTAGTATATATAGAATGTATATTTGTATTTATTGTGATCTACGATCTATTTGTATAGTGATCTACCAAGATTATAGGAGTACTTGTATTCTATACATTGTAACCAACTTTGAGAAATGGGAGGCAAGGGAGATTATTCCAAACTAACATGGTATCATTATAAATCTTCGATCCTGCATCCCCTCCCTCCTTCTTTGAGTCAGCAAACCCTAATCCGCCACCCTACCATCTCCTTTCTTCCTCAATGGATCCCAAAATCTACCCAGCTATTACCATGAACAACATCAAGAATTTCATACCTATAACTCTTGAAGTTGAAACCAGCCAATATGCCTCTTGGGCGGAGCTTTTTAAAATCCATTGCCGTGCCTATGAGGTCATCGACCACCTCTCTCCTCACCCTCAAACCACACCAGCCGCTGCCTCCGCATACGCGGATAAAGATAAAGATAAAGACAAACAACAAGCACCATCGGTTTCTGATGATATTTGGTAGAGACTCGACGCCATAGTCCTACAATGGATCTATGGAACCATTTCGAATGATCTCATGAGCACCATCATGCGTCCGGACTCAACGGCTCACTATGCATGGACGGCTTTGAAAAGCATTTTCCATGACAATCAAGCCACCCGGGCCGTCCTCCTTCAACAGAAGTTTGCAAATCTCAAACTTGATTCGTCTCCCTCCATGGCGGCTTATGTCCAGGAAGTTAAAGTTCTCTCTGATCAATTGGCTAATGTTTGCTCCCCGGTAAGCGAACGCACCTTAGTTATTCAACTTCTCCTTGTTTTGAACGAAGCCTACGGTGGTATCGCTTCCATCTTGCAAAACACCAAACCCTTTCCCACCTTCTATGAAGCCCGATCTCAATTGATCCTCGAAGAAACAACCAAAGCGAACCGTGTCTCACATGACACGGCTCTTCACACCTCCACAAACACTAGTCACTCTTCCACTTCCTCACCTACCCAACAATCTTCTGCCAACCCAACCAGAGGCCGCGGAAAGGGCCGAGGCCGTGGCCAAAACCAAACCCCAAACTGGAACACTTCTCCCTTCCCACCATGGCCCACTAACCCGTGGAACCCATCTACAGTCGGCTCCTTATTTTGGGCCGCATCGCCTTGTCCCTACCCTACTGCCCAATCCAATCGGCCCAACAATAACCACAACCCAAACCCTCAACCGGGTCTTCTAGGCCCACGACCACAACAATCTCATGCCACCGAAGCCTCCTACACTCCCACCGAGTTGGATCAGGCCTTCAACACATTCTCACTTCATCCGCCGGATCACACTTGGTACATGGATAACGGTGCTACAGGTATAATGACACATAACCCTTCTAATCTTACGTCTTCTTTTAATAAGGTTAATGCTCGAAACATAATCGTCGGTGATGGCACTCAAATTCCAGTTCATGCGATTGGAAATCACACCCTACCATACGCTTTTCCAAAATTCAAACTTAACAATATTCTTTACGCACCTAAACTTGTTAAAAATTTGATCTCCGTTCGTCGTTCACCACCGACAACAATGTTTCAATTGAGTTTGATCCCTTTGGTTTTTATGTGAAGGATCTCCACACACAGATGCCACTCTCCGATGTGATAGCAATAGTGATCTCTACCCGCTCACTCTACCTTCAAGTCCACAAGCCTAAGTCTCCACTTCTCAAGCCTCAAGTTTTGTTGCTGTGTCTCAAGATATTTGGCATCGCCTTCTTGGACACCCGTCTATTAATATTTTATGTTGTTTGAAACCTAGTTTATCTTCTTGTTCTAATAATTCTAAACTTTCTCATGTTTGTGAGTCGTGTGTTTTCAGCAAACATATTAAATTTCCATTTTATAATTCTCATTCCTGCACTTATTTACCGTTTGATGTAGTTCATAGTGACTTGTGGACCTCTTCGGTTCTTTCATCTACAGGTTGTCGTTATTACATTTTATTTTCAGACGACAAAACCAATTTCTTATGGACTTATGCTTTAGCATCCAAATCTCAAGTTTTCTCTAAATTTTTAGAATTTTATAAACTTATCTCTACCCAATTCAACATGTCCATAAAAAATTTTCAATGTGATAATGGGCGGGAATATAACAATGCTTCTTTTCATAAGTTTTGTACCACCAATGGCATGACATTTCATTTCTCTTGTCCCTACATGTCCTCTCAAAATGGTAAGGCCGAACGAAAAATTCGATCCATTAATAACATTATGAGAACTATTCTTTCTCAATCTTCCACTCCTCACAACCTTTGGCCTCATGCTCTTGAACATGCCACTTACCTCTTAAATATTCTACCCATTAAAGTTCTAAATAACTCTACACCCACCTTCTCTCTCTACAATCTTAATCCCACTTACAACCACCTCCGCACTTTTGGATGCCTTTGCTATCCTTTAATCCCTTCATCCACAATTCATAAGCTAGCGGATCGCTCAACTCCTTGCGTTTTTCTTGGCTATCCATCCAACCACCGAGGTTATAAACGTTACAATCTTAAAACAAATCAAATAAATATATCTCGGGACGTCATCTTTGATGAACACTTTTTCCCTTTTTCACAACTCTCACCACCCATAAAATAATATGACTTCTTAAAAAACAACCTTCATCCTCTCGTGTGGGCCTCTTCGTCCGACCCCACACCCACTGTTTTCCCACATTCTACACAACCCTCACAATCTACTTCTCTACAAAACCTCTCGACTAGCCCAACTCCACCACATAACCCTGGCCCAGCCTCCCCCTCCACTTCTGGCCCAACACCTCTCGGCCCATAACCCTCCTCACGTATCGGGCCGAACTCCAGCTGATCTGCTGGGCCACCATCTCCATCCAGCCCACCTCCAACTCCAGCCACACCTATTCCTTCACCCGACCCATATCCGGCTCCACAACCCAACGCTCACCTAGCCGCCCACACCATTCAAACTCGATCCATGTCTGGGATAACTAAACCCAAAGTATATTTTAATCTCAACACCTCTCACTCCACAACCATCTCTCCTTTACCTAGAAATCCAACCGAAGCCCTTTCCAATCCAGACTGGAAAAGTGCCATGCTTGATGAATATCAAGCTCTTATTAATAACCGGACGTGGGAATTAGTACCAAAACAACCCACAATGAACATTGTCCGTAGCATGTGGATTTTCAGACACAAAAATAAGGCGGATGGAACCCTCGAGAGGTACAAAGCTCGTCTTGTATGTGATGGGTGTTCTCAACAAATTGGAGTTGATTGTGGGGAGACTTTTAGTCTGGTAGTCAAGCCAACCACAATACGGACCGTGCTCTCCTTTGCTCTCTCTAATTCATGGCCTATTCATCAACTTGACATCAAAAATGCTTTCCTTCATGGTCACTTGAACGAAACAGTTTACATGCACCAACCAATGGGTTTTCGCGACCCCCAATATTCGAACCACGTTTGTCTTCTCAAAAAGTCTCTTTACGGACTTAAGCAAGCACCTCGGGCATGGTACCAACGGTTTGCGGACTATGTTTCTACTTTGGGTTTTCATCATAGCCAGTGTGACCACTCTCTTTTTATCTTTAAAGATGGTAAGCAAATGGCCTTTATATTGTTATATGTTGATGATGTTCTGCTAATCACCTTTTCGGATGCTTTACGAAACCAATTTATGGCTCTCCTCTCCAAAGAATTTGCCATGAAAGACCTTGGTCCTCTCACTTACTTTCTTGGCATATCGGTTACAAGGCATGGTGACTCTATGTTTCTTTCACAAGAAAAATATGCTCGGGAAATTTTAGGAAATGCGGGTCTTTTGGATTGCAACCCCACCGCTACACCATTTGATACCTAACAAAAATTAAGCCGTAACTCAGGTACCCCTTGGGACAACATCACCGAATACAGAAGCCTGGCCGGGGCACTACAATACTTAACCTTCACATGCCCCGACATCTCCTATGCCATGCAACAAATTTGTTTACATATGCATTCTCCCATGACTTCTCACATGAATGCTTTAAAACGTATTTTGCGGTACATTAAGGGGACTTTGAGCTTCGGCTTGCATCTTCACAAATCATCGCCCGCATCTCTCGTTGCCTATACCTATGCTGACTGGGGCGGATGCCCCGATACGTATCGCTCTACTTCCGGGTACTGTGTCTACATGGGCGATAACCTCTTGTCTTGGTCTTCAAAGTGCCAGCCAACTTTATCCCTCTCAAGTGCCGAAGCAGAGTATTGTGGTGTCGCCAATGTTGTCTCCGAGGTTTGTTGGATCTGAAATCTGCTTCTTTGGTCAAATGTGACAATGTCAGCGCTGTTTACTTGGCCGGTAACCTTGTTCAACACCAACGAACCAAGCACATCAAAATGGACATCCACTTTGTTCGTGAAAAGATAGCAAAAGGTCAAGTTCGGGTCATGCATGTACCCTCACGGTACCAAATCGCTGACATTTTCACCAAAGGCTTACCCAAGGTTCTTTTTGACGACTTTTGTTCCAGTCTCAACATTAGGGAACCGCCCGTTTCGACTGCGGGGGAGTATTAGTATATATAGAATGTATATTTGTATTTATTGTGATAGGCTTAATTATAGTGACCTGGCTTAATTTGTATCTATTGTGATAGGCTTAATTTGGAATAGAGTGCTCGCATAAGCTTTCACGTTCACTATGTTCGTACTAAGCACCCATTCTCGATCGTATGACCTGGCTTTTGCCTGGCTTCACACCCTTCGGTTCGAATTTCACGTTTTTGTCACTGTTTTGCTTCTGTGGGCATATTAGAACAATTGTTTTAGTTATACATGTTAATGTTAGTAGGTCGTCGATATTTGTTTGTAAAACTATTAATATGACAGAAAATCAATCAACCACAACCAAGATATTACTCTTTTAAACTTATCTCATCCGACGATTGTTAGAGGTAGAGGTGTGGCATGATCCGTGATACGAGTTAGTTTAATTTAACTTTTAAAAGTTAATTTAGAATATTTGGACTATTTGCCAAGTTAGATTCTAATAATCTAAACTGTGATATATTACTCAATAATAATTGGTACCAGAAAATTAAAAGAATTTACTACATTAACTAACCAGTCTACGAAATCCTCTCATAAGAACGTTGCAAGAGGCATCTGACTCATAGTTCTAAGCCAATCCAAGGTGTGAAGGTTTGAATTACTTTCTCTACCCTGCATTTGTATTAGGAATTTGACTAATGACACACCTATTTTTCACTTTAATAGCCAAAGACAATCCGACTCGTAATCAATTAATCATCTTAGATTTATACTCATTTTTGTTCGTAAGCATGATTAATACTTAAATGTGATTATCCTTAACAAATGTGAAAGCTATGATATTTTTCATCGGATATCCAATAAGGTTATAAAATCTAATATTCCTATTATAGTTTTAGTTATTTTAATAAATTTAAAACATGTTTCTTTTTAAGACATTGAATTATTTTCAAGTATTTGAATGTATATGAATAGTTTTGCAGTCTAATAATATTAGACTATATATTGAGGGTATTTGGGAGCTTCAAACATGATAACATGAACACAAGTGGGGCTCCAAACACCAATACAAGCTAATTAAAAAAAGCTTTAAATCCATATGGCTATAAGCCCTTAACAAGCGCTAAACAAAATTTTTCCTAAATTATTGCATCAATAGGGGCTTCAAACATTAGTTAACCACTACACTTGATTTTAAAGGGGCTTTAGTGAAACGATTTTTATCTATATGACATTTAGGTGATATTTAAATTAAACAATCACTACACATAGTCTTAATGATTTTCTTTAAAAAAGAAGACGTATGTTTCTTATGAGTGTAAGATTAAACAGTATTTAGCGGTAAAAATTGTTGTTAAAATGAAAGCGTTTGAATAATTGAATGTATACTTAAACCACACGGTATATAGTATATAATAATAATAATAATAATAATAATAATAATAATAATAATAATAATAATAATAATAATAATAATAATAATAATAATAATAATAATAATAATAATAATAATAATAATAATAATAATAATAATAATAATTTTTATAAAAAATGGAGTTTTTTTATTTCCAATAACGGTGTTATTTAAAAATTATTTACCAAAATAAGTCATTTGAATAATATTTATTGAAATGAGTGTTTTTTTTAATTTATTTCTTTTTATTATATACAAAAGAAAGAAAAAGAAAGAGTTGCTACTCGCCTCTCCACTCCATCACGACTACTCTCAATTTGCCATCATGAGTTCACGACTCCGATAGACTCATGCTACTTGAATGATTCAACCTCCGATCGATTCTTCGATATTCAATTTGTCGTTCAAGTTAATGTATAATCTTCGATTCATCCAGTTGACGATCGAATCGGTTTGCAATTGCTTCAATATGTCTGACTTAATCAATCACTTTGAAGAAAAAGATAAATTCATACAAGAAGATGAAATTTCAGATATGATTGAGAAATCTTGATTCACAACGTGAAAATTTATTTGTATTCTTCACATGAAAACCACGATTACTTAGGCCCCCAAAAACATGTGTATTCTTACTATGAAAACAAATGCTGAACATTTAGAACATGAAAATCTATAACATCTAATAAAACAAGTTTTTTTTTTGTCACTTGTCATTCTCTTAAACTATTTTTGCATACATCAATTTTTCATCTAAAAAGGTATTATAGTAATTTAAATTCTCATACAAATTTCTCTCTCTTATTAAAAATAAATTTTATAAATTGCTATAGTTCTCTATCTTATCTATTTTTTTAATATCACGCTATCTTTTCATCTTTTAATTAAAATCTAAATAACCAAAAACTAAAGTTTTATATAATATGAAAATTTTTAAAACACTAAATATTTTTAAACAAAATATTTTAAATCGTTTTGTTTTTTAAAAAAATTATAAACATGTGAAATATTTTAAAACATTCTTACTAAAACAACCAGAATAATTACAAACCAGAGTTTTTAAAAAACAAGATTTTTATAAAAAAATATTTTTTTATAAAAAATCTTAAAACGAATGTTTAAAAATGAAACTATTTAGATAAGAGAGTTAAAAAATGGTATAATTGTTTTATTTCTTGAACTATTACGTATATATAATTTTAATTATATTTTACATTAAAATATTATAGTGTAACATTCGTATTTATTTTACACACACACACACACACACACACACACACACACATATATATATATATATATATATATATATATATATCATTAAAATTTAATCCGTTTATTTAATGAGTTTTTAGCCTATCTATCTATCTATAAAAAACTAAAATAAACGTGAAACAATTGTAAACCTCATTATACTTACTTTCTCATTTTTTTATATTATTAATAATAATATTAAATACTAATAATATTACTCATACCATTTTCAAATTAAAAAATGCATAATTTAATAAATTAAAAACCTATTTTTTTTATTAAAGACACTTTTTAAAAACAAAAATTTAATAAAATACAGAACACAACAAATTTTTTTTATAAAAAATCAATTTAAAAAAAAATATATTTAAAAATCACAATTTTTTATAAAACAAAAGTTTAAGAAAATGCATTATTGTTTATTTACTTAACTATTTATACGTAATTATATTTATATTTTATATTCAAGCATGATTTTATAACGCATAAATTTTTATTAATAATTATTTAATATTTTATTTATTCAATCCGCGTATTACACGGGGACTAACCTAGTATAGTAAAAAATGAGAGGTAATTTAGTCCCTTCGATTTTGAATGCATGTGTGACATATACACTTGAGTCAACAACTGCATCTTCCAAGTTGTCTTTTGTTTGTTAAATTACAAACAAAGACTAAATTGGTTATGAACAGAGTTTGATGACTGTTATTTTTTCAAGGTTCTTTAACTGAGAGGGTCCGAATGTGACGACTTTCATTGTAAACCGAAAAAATGTCTAATAATAACAATAACTTAAAGTTAATCTGATTATATAAGTTGGTCACAAAAATGTTAGAAACACAAAATTAATAAAAGTTAAAATAGACAATCATTTTCATAAATATTTTAAAATCATCCATTTTCTATTAATAGTTTTTTTAACAACACCTTTATAAAGAAAAAATGAAAAAAAAAGAAAAGTCAATGATGAAACAATAATCAAATGCATTGTTCTTCCCAAGTCCCTCACTGTCGACTGAGGGTCAGCATGACCCCAAACCCTTTGATTTCTCTCTCTTTCTTCAAATTATTTGTAAAATATTCATTGACTCTCTCCATAAATCATGCCCATCCTCTCTCTAGATCCCAACCCACCTGCAAATACTTTTAATTTTCTTGATTCCACCTTCACTCCCATCAATCTTTCTTTGTAAATCAGTAGAGGTTTTGCAGTGATAAAAAAAATGGCGAATTGGGAGCTCAAGAACTGCTGTAACCATGATCAATTAGTGTTCCTCATCACTCTGGCTTTCTGTGTGATCGTAATTATTGCGGTTTGCTCTTATTTCTCTTGAATTATCATAAAATTGGTTTGGGTTTGTGTTTCTTTTGGTGTTTTGGTGCCCCTTTTCTAGCTTGTTTGGGTGATTAATTTATAGTTTTTAGTAAATGCTTGTTGTGCATTCATTACTTTTGATGATGTAATTGATGCATGTTAAGCTTGATGGATTTGAAAGTTCAGGTGTTGATCTTTTAGTGCTTGATTATTGGACTGTTAGGGGGTGTTTGGGATTTTCTTCAAAATAAGATAAAAAAGCACTTTACTTTCAGCACTTTTTCTAGCCCAACTATTCAAAATGCTTTTTGGCTTTCAAAAACTTTTGGAAATAATTTAATTCACAAGGAAAATCAGTAGCAAACAATATTATGATATTATCAGCTTTGTCCTACCAGTAGATTTGTTTTTGATTACCTAAGTGGAAACTTATTGGTCGTCACCATAGCAAGCTTAAGTGTACAGTTCTCCTCCCATCCTCAACCAATGGTCCAAAACGCGTTAGTGGTTGGATATTCCTTAATATCCAAAAGACTTGAGACTTTCCCTGTGGTGTCACACCCAAACACCCTCTTAAAAACTTTTGTAGAAATCTAAAGATGCTTATAAGTTTGAATAATTACTGAGTTGAAGGGTACCTTGCTTGAAGATTGTAGTTGGGTCAGTGGTATATATATGGAAGGGTGATGATGGAGTTGTGTTTCTTTTGAGCAAGTGGTGTTTCTTACTAAGGCTCGTTTTCTAGCTTTTCAAAGAGTTTCAAATCGACGTTGAGGGTCTAAAGGGCCATTTTGAATGGTACTTATGGTTTTGTTTCAAGCTAATTTTTGTAGTTTTTTACATTACAAAAGGAAGAGCACCAAAGTGTGTAAGATGGAACAGCTTTTGCAATAGTAAACAATTTTTAAGTCGTTCAACCTGCTCTTGATTTGCATTATAGCAAGTATAATGGTTAGTTTGGAATTGAACTATGATCATGATGTGAATTATGCAATTGTGCTAAAAAAATTTGATTGACCATAATTAACTATAATGCCATGAGGAATTGGCGGGTGATTTTTTTTTATTTTTTATTTTTATCAAAAACCATACCAACATATTTGATATTTTTAGCGTACCAAGGTTCAATTTCAAAATTCAAGTTTTAGCTCTTCTTATGGCAGCGAATGAAGATTTATTTTATTTAATTTTAGTTAATTACACAATTTGGAGTTAATATAAATTAAGCCAACACTCGTAGTTACTTCTAGTATGAATCTCAGTGAATGTGATTCACAAGCTCAAATGGTAAGGTTCCTAATAACCAATAGCCATAATCAAGTGTTAATTCTTTTAGCCCCAACCCCAAGAGAACTTTCTATGAAACAATATGGTAGAACTACATTACACTTGGTCTCATATTTGATGTTTTCTTGATCATGATGATGAACATTGTATGGATAGCTGTTAAGTTCTTGAGGTCTCTATGAGCAGTGAAAGATCCATGATCTTTGATCAGAATATGCAATACTCTTTTCAAATTTATGCTCACCATTATGCCACAATAAAAACTATTATTATTCTTTAACCTTTTACACTAGGAAACACTATTTTTTTCATGGTATGCATGTGCAGATCTAGCAGGGCCAATACATTCCACCTTGTGTGTCAACATTTTCTGATTTTCTTTGCTCTTGAACTACTACAAGGCCGAAATATTCAGTAGAATCACATATTTTCCATTTTTGTTTCTGCTTTGTCATACCATGTCATCAATTTCTTATACGGGTTATTTGTTTTGCTCTTGCAGCTATGGAGGACAATAGTGCTTTTACCATTCAAGCTTGTCACTATATTTCTTCATGAAGCAAGTCATGCTGTTGCTTGCAAGCTTACATGTGGCCATGTAAGGATTTCCTATGTGGCTTTTTTGTTTTGTCATTGTGTTCTCTTGTTGATGCGCTTTCTTTCATTCAAAATAAAATGCAATTTTAGGTGTTGCAGATCCATGAATCTGAAATATGGTAACCACTATCATTAATATCCGGGTATTCAAAAATGAAAACTTTTTACTATTCTTTACTATACAAATAGTAGCAAAAGAGTTATAGAGTATGTAGGTGCATATCTGATATGTGTGTGTGTGTATTAGTTACACCCCATACGGGTATGAAATGTGACTATTAAAATAGCTCGTGGCTTGAAGCTCGTTCGTAAATAGCTCGGAAAAACCTCGCTTGAAATCGGCTCCTATAATTTTCAAGCCGAGTTGTGGCTCGCTTAAATTTCGAGCCGAGGTAAGCTTGCTCGTTTGGCTCACTCAAGTTAAGTACGCCATTTAAGAAGCTCTACTGTTATAGGCAAAAAAAATGCACTAGGCTTTTTTGTTGTTATATCTATCCATATATGCAAGAAAAATTCAAAATCATCGAGCCGCGAGCTGACCCGAGCTCAAATTTCAGCTGTTAAGAGTTTTCCAGCTGAGCCGAGCTTCTTGTTTAGTTCTGAGCTCAAGCCCAAGCTGAAGTTGGCTAGGCTCGCTCATTAAGCAGCCTACCCACAAACATTTTTCTTTCAATTTTAATTTATGTACAAAAATTTATGCATAAATTGTGATTGCAAAATATTATTTACAATAATAATGTAATTTTTTGAATAAAAATGAAAGTAGGTTTTGAGCTAATTTTTTGATTTGACCCGTTTGTGATAAAGAAAACCCAAATCAATCCATTTCTAAGTAAATGTGTTGAAATTGCCACCACTACACATTGGTTTATCATGGGCTTAGTTAACTTTTTGTGTGAATTGAAGGTGGAAGGAATGCAAATTTTTGCCGATGAAGGTGGAATGACTCAAACACGTGGCGGTGTATATTGGTTTATACTACCAGCTGGATGTAAATTTCTTTCTCCTTCATAAGAAAATTATCAGTTTTCAGCTGGCTGCCTACTAAGTTCTTACATTGTTTCTTGTGGCTTGAAAGATTTGGGATCTTCATTTTGGGGGATGATTTTGATACTGGCATCCACAAATCTTTTAGCAGCAAGAATTGCTGCTGGATGTTTGGCAGCTGCCTTGATTATTGTGCTTTTTGTTGCTAAAAATGTAAACACTTCCTCCATCTCATTGTTTAAATCCATTTTTGACTATGGTAATCTATAGGCAGTACCACCAACGGCTCCTTGGTAGAGGTGGGTAAACTTGCAGCTTGGGAGGGTTGGGTAACTGGTTAAAACTAGTAAAACTTTTAGAACGGGTCAAAATATGTCACAAATGGGTTGGTTTCACCTGCAAACCCTTCACTTGTTTGCTGTCTATCCTTTTGAATTTTATAAGTAGGGTCCATTTTAGGATGTGAAGTTGTAAGTCCACTGCCAATAAAAGCAAAGGCTTAGATTATAGGTGACAAAATGGGTGGGATGTGGGTAACACCTCAAAACAGGTAAACTTTAGGCTGGGTGGAAAGCGTGTTGGGTTGAACAACCAACACTTTCTATCCATTAATCTAATCTTGTAAATAAATAATTGGTTAAATAAGTTACAGAACTATAGTTAAATCATGGTTCTCTTTTCTTGAATAAAATAACTTAGGAGGTTGTCATCACCCGTGCAATCTATAAATCGTTTGGCCCGTTTCTTTCTAGCTGAACTTTTATTCTACCCCTTTAACCCTTTATTTATAAAATGTAACACAGTTTGACCAATTTTTTTTACATAAATCAGTTGAAATTACCCGTTTAGCTTAGAAGTATCTCCTGATTATCACTCTTCTGTCATATTCACAGTGGACACTTCGTGGGCTTTGCATAGGTACGGCCATCCTAGCAAGTCTTTCTGTCTAATTAACAGGTGGAAAAATGGGTATGTGGGACGGGTTTGATAACTTTTGACCTGTTTCCTTTTAAGCAATTCCTTTTACGTGTTTGAACCAATAGAGATAAAAACCTGAATCTACCCTTTCATAAGTAAATAGGTGAAATTATCACCTCTATTCCTAATTATTTTAATAAAATTGTAACTTTTGACACTTTTTAATGTCCATTCAATTATCAGGATTTATTGTGGTCCTTGCTGTAGTTTGGGTTTTGCAAGAAACAACGAAAGTTAGAATTCTTCGGTACATCATAATGTTCATAGGTACTACCATCTTCAACTCTTCAAGACCTCTCTGTTTTCTACATCATAAGTGAGGCTTTAATGACTGAAATATGTTACTTGCATGTCACTCTATTTTTCAGGTGTGATGAACAGTGTGTTTTCTATCTATGGTATGATCATAACTTGGGCGAATCATCTTAAATAGATCATGATATCATTGATATACCCATTGTGCATGAATTTATAGAACTAAATATGAAAAGTGTACATTTTTATGCAGATATATATGGTGATTTAATTTCTAGACAGGTTCACACTAGTGATGCTGAGAAGTTTGCAGAAGTTTGTCCCTGTCCTTGTAATGGTGTTGGGTGGGGTGTCATTTGGTCAGTTATTATTCTTTCATCATCATTGCATAATCTTCCTTTTATCAATCTGTTGATTTCAATTCTAAGATAATCTTGTTCGTAAAAAATAGTAGTATTATGGAAGGTGTTTAAATATATAATTTTAAAAGTGTGGTTATATTTATTACAACTTGAGTAATCAGAACCAGCATTAGATAATCATCGAGTTCGCAAGACGGGTGGGTTGGATAAGGGGTCAAAATGGGTTGGGGTCAAAACAGGTAGTTTATATGCGTGGGTTCGCACAGGTCAGGTTGGGTTGGGCCAACTTGCTATTTTGCTATCACCTTCTTTCTCCATTTTTCAAAATTTAAAATAGTGTGTGTTTTAGTTATGATTAAAAGATTATATTGCTAAAAGAGTTATATTATGTTCTTAAATATGACGATTTAAGATGTTGAAAACATTTGGTTAGACAACTTTTGACCTATTTAACCGGTTTCATCCATTTGTGACCAACACTTGTTCAATACATTTTTAGCTAATCTTTTAATATTATACCCATTTGATATGTTATCAAAGAAATACAACCCAAATTCATAATGGGTTAAAACTTTTTACCTGACTAACTCGTTTGACTCATTTGTGACCTGTTTTTTTTGAACAAATACAAGTATACAACCCGAATCGACACATATTCATATAATTGAAATCTTCTAGTTTTCACATGACATCCAATAACAAAGTGTTGCAACTTATGTGAGATCTAGAGATATTATTTCAATCGGCAAGATCATGTCGCCATACGTAACATATGTAAGTTCATCTGGCAGGGGACTCATATCTCTAGTTTTTCTTGGTATAGCTACATACTTTGGTCTTGTGATCTTATCTCAAAGTTAACGCCTAATGGTATGTTCTCTTTATTACTCCTTGACTTCTATTTTATTAAGTGCATATTTATTCAGGGATCCACATGTATATCACTTCCTAAGTATATTAACTTTCATGCCATACTTTGGTCTTTTGATCTGCTTCCCAACTAATTACCATTATTTATAATCACTTTCAGAACTAAAATTTTAATGAGTTTTGTTAACGATGGGTGTTCACGGTCCGGCTCTGCTAGTTTTGACAAAATTTCTAGGCTGAACCGCTAACTGGATTACGGAAAACAACAAATCAAATTGGCCAAGTTGGGTGGGTCAGCCGGACTGGCCGGTTATGGAGGTTTGGCTGTTCGTTTAAGCGGTTTGGACCGATTTTTTATTAATATATTGGAATAGTTAGTTTCGAAGTTTTTAAAATGATAAGGATGGTTCGTATATATAGTGGATATACATAACTACAAATTTCAACCAAGGTTTCTCACTTTACTATTTTATCAAGAACTTGGACCAAATTTTCAACCAACTAGCCCCATTTCTCCATTCGTGAGCAAACACGAAAGATTTTCTTCACCAATCTGAAAATTCATTATGCTGCTGATAATGCTAGGTCCTTGTGAATTTTATAATGATAAAGATGATTCATAAATATAAGGCTTATACATAACTATGCATTCCAAAATACCAAAAAAGAATAATTACATAAAAAGGGTTAAATTGGCGGTTCAGTTTACACGGCTGGTTCCAAGTTTCAAACAGTCAGTTGTACTGTTAAAATGCCAAACCGCTAAAAACAAGCACTATGAATCTTAAACTGGCCGACTAGCTCACTTGCTTTGCTTTGGGCGGTTTGTTAGGTTTTAATGGTTTATGAACATCCCTACTATTAAGTGTAGATAAAATCACCATGTCGATAAACTTTATAGAATTTTCTTGCAATTTAATACTTTTACCAGTCTGTTTTACCTCAAAAGGCATCTCCTTTAAGTATCTTTCCTTATGATGCCACCAGATTCATTAACTTAATGTTTGTAGATGCAGCCATTTAGAAGCTGAATGATTTCTATTTCTGTAGGTCAGAATTTATTGCACAGAATAGTTGATGATTGAAGCTGAGAGCAACATATACAGTACATTTGTTCAGTAATCTTGAACCACCATAAACTTCTGATAATTGATTTGAAACTTTAGAGATTATAAAGGGTCAACTTCTTGGCACTTGTTTCTCCCAAGTGCTCAGAGCGTTTAGGCTGCTTGCTAATACATCTTATTGTTTGATCGTATTTTATTTGAAAATGGTATAGTTAATTATTTTTAATCAAATAATACAGTTGTTATTTGACCGGATGAAATAGGTGATTATTGTAGAATATTCTTGTTCTTGGTTCTTGATTCTTGATCATTTGTGTTTGATCCTTAATTCTTGTGGAAATGTTCTTTAAAGCAACATTTGCAAGGGTCAATGACTATTCAATACAATGAAGACTAGAGTTGACTTGGTGAAAAGTTCTATGTTAATTATACATGTTCAACTCTTACATCCCAAGACTTCTTTACTAAGTGTTATACCGTAATGAACAAACAATCTATAGTAATTTCAAGTATAAACAACATATTTATCTGTACGATGTAAAATTCGGTCTAAAATGTGTGTATTATAGTTTTTGCTTGGGTTGGTGCTACAATGCCTCTCATCCTAAGGTTGTTAGATGTATGTAAATTGTAACATCGAGGCCCCTTTTACCTTCTTCTTGCCTTCTTTAACGTGTGAGGCGTTTTCATATTTGGAAATAAAGAGGAATAAGTGGACGCTCCACCCTCGTAGTTTATTGGTTGGTAGTCGAACATTATGGCTCGAGAATGTAACGTGATGGTTAGCAAGTGCTACCATCCAGATTCTATCCTGTAAGTTGTTTGATTCGAGTTTCTAAAATGATGGAATGACTATTAAGTGCTCATTACACTTCTACCATGCAATTTTCTACTTACTACATATGACTACTGCTTGAAAAAAACTATTTAATGAAAGGTAATAGTTGTGGTGAGGTTGTCATCCCTGCTAGTGGCGGATTGTCGAGAAAATGAAATTGTGGTTGTTCTGTTGCGTCCATTGTATGTTTGATCGGATTGTCGAGAAAATGAAATTGTTGTTGTAATGTATTGGATTAAAGAGCACATGTCTTGCTCTAGAAGTCGGACACTGAGTATACTACAGTAAGCTTTGAATCTAAAAGAGAAAGCTATTACCCTTGACGTAAGGAGAAAAGCGGTATACTTGTGATCAAACTCATGTATCGGTTAACATATAGAAAGGACAAGTTATAGAGTTGTTGGATTGGATCCTTAGTAAGACGTTAGATAGTCGCTATTTTACAAGCTAAGAACACGATGTAGTTCTTAACTTTTAATCTACTAGGGGTGGTCCTCGGGTTTTGTCAGTTTCATGGATTACGATTCACTTCTAGATAGGATATACCCAGTGTTTGACTTAGTTTTCGTTTTGCGCAGGTGTCAAGGAGGGGTCTGATCCTTTCGCGATCTGATGCAAGCAACCTTACCATACATTGTGTGTCGGAGACTGTTTTTCACAGGTTGATCACATGACCTCAGCGTCACAAAGATTCACTTTTACACACAATAACTATTTGAAAATTATCTTTATATTAAAATAAAATCGTATTTTTACAAAGAAATATAGTTATAAGAATGATGTTTAAAATAAAATTTGGACTCAAATTAAAATGCATGCACGGTTAAAAGAATAAGAGATTTGAGGCACTAAGGTGTGTCATGCAAAGATGTTAAAAATTTGTTGAACAAGCTAGCTTTCTTATTTGTGGTCCATTCCAAAGGTTGTGGACTAAATATGAAGATATTAATATGAAAAGGGCAAGCACGTCTTTTTAACCATAAAATGGTGTAGGTAATCGCCATCAAGATTGTTATCCGTCCAATGTCGTTGGACCAATTAGTTTTCATATATTCTTTATAACATATGCTTTTGTTTGAATTTTAATAGCAAAAAACCATATATTACCGACATCCTTCTGTGTATATTCATTATATATTATATAGAATATAGAATATAGAATTATGTACTTACCCATATTTGCATAGTTATATTAAGAATAAATTACGGATTCCATTCTTTATCTATATAGCTAGTATGAATTTAGCCCTTAATCTTTATTAATTACACTGAACATGGTTTGTAACATTTTACGTTCTTTAGTTTGATTTGGTTCAATTTTTTGTTAAACTTTTTTTTAATGACTATATTTCCCTTGCTAATGAAAAATCTACTCTAACAAAACAAAATAAATATTAGCCACGTAACTACTTTATAGCATGTCCATATCATTTTCATCTAGGCTTTACATATGATTGTTCACGTGTCACCATCACAATAAATTTATAATTTTGGTAATAATCTTGATTTCTAAAAAGTTTCCTTAATAACTCGTATTTAATAATATAATAATCAAGATAATTTCTTTTTAGAAATAAATAACATTTAAAAAATACTTTAATAAGACTTACTTTTATCAAAATATAGTTTAATTTGTAACTAATCATTGTTACAACTAAAATATTTAAAAAAGATATATAAAAAGATTTATGTATATTATGAATAATAAAATCTTTTTTTTCTTTCTATGCTATTGTTTATTTCTTAAATATATTTGTGATATACAAATAAATTTATTGATATGTTATTTATAACATATATTAGATTATACATATATATAATCTATTATATGATTTTTTATTTCAACTCTTGTAACAAACGAATATCTAATTTAATAACAATAAAAACAAAAGGAACTAGTGAGACAGATTTATTTTTTATTATTAAGAAATATATACTAATAAAAATAGCGATATGAGCTAAAATTGATCCAAAGAACCACGATCATGTGAAGAACCAAAAATTGATCTCATTCTTGATTTTAGTCCAAAATCGATAATTTCTTATTTACCAAATAATTTCAATTTCACATAAAATTATATATTACTAATAACACTCACATTGAAAAACATTCATATTTCATATTTTTAGACTTTAGATAGAATAGTGTTATGTTATCAATGTCTCCTTCAACTTGCGACGACATTAGTTATTTTTCATGATTTTATGTCTTATAACGGCATTCAAGTTTTGTTTCTCTTATAAAAATTTGCACATGCTATTGACGTATTTTACAAAGCACATGTTCATTACAAAGTTTCGACGTTATGTTTTTCAAGGTTTTACCTTGCCGTAACGTGGGAGTTATAATATCACACCCTCAATTTTCGCGGACGGAATTTTACCATCAGGCATGTGACAAACCCGAACCGAAGTCATTAGTTACACAAAATGATATAATCTGAACAAAAGTGTTGAATACAACTTAACCCATTAACAGAACCATAATTAATCAAATGTTACTATTTGAAATTACATAGGCGAATTCATAAAACAAACTCAGATAGTAATACGTGTGACAACAGGTCAAATCAGGTCAACGTTTGTATGAAACTAACTTAGTAATAATTATATATATATATATATATATATATATATATATATATATATATATATTAATATTTGTGTTTGACTATTTGAAAACTTAGGTTGATGATTTTAACGAACCTCAAGTCGGTTAACCGTTTGAGACAAATAATAATAATAATAATAATAATAATAATAATAATAATAATAATAATAATAATAATAATAATAATAATAATAATAATAATAATAATAATAATAATAATAATAATAATAATAATAATAAAACTAATAATAATTATTATATGTCACTAGTATGCATGGTTGACACCTAATTATTATATGCGTCCCAAAAACCAAAGTTTAGGTATTGAAAACATAATCTGTCACACTCTCAATTTTCATGGATAGGGTTTTACTGTCAGACATGTAACAAATCAGGATCAAAGTTATTAGTTACATCAAACAACACAACCAGAACAAAAGTTTTGAATACAACTTAACCCATTAATAGAACTATTGCTAATCAAATGCCACTGTTTAAATATTCAGAAGCGAATTCATAAAACACACCCAAAGGTAGTTATGTGCAAGAACACACGCCCTAAAAACAAGAGTTTAAGTATTCAAAACACAATCTGTCACACCCTTAATTTCTACGGACGGGATTTTACTATCAGGTGTATGATAAATCAGGATTGAAGTTATTAGTTACACCAAATGACACAATTTGAACAAAAGTTTTGAATACAACTTAACCCATTAACAGAACCATTGTTAATCAAATGTCACTGTCTGAAAATGCAGAAGCAAATTCATAAAACAAACCCAAAAATAGTAATGTGCAAGAACACGTGCCCTAAAAACCAGAGTTTCAAAAATGATTGTTTCAAAGTATTTCAATGCATGCGACCAGGTGAGATGCTCCTAATCCATACACTTACCTTTATTGACCTAAAAAACATGCTAACATGTTAACATAGGGTGGTTGAGTTCATATGTTTGTAAAACAGGCAAATCAGTTTAGTAAACAGATAAAGTAACAAAGTAAATTATCACATCCTCAATTTCCATGGACGGGGTTTTACGTCAGACGTGTAACAAACCAGTATCGAAGTCATTAGTTACACCAAACGACACAATCTGAATAAAATTTTGAATACAACTTAACCCATTAAAAGAGCCATTGTTAATCAAATGTTACTGTTTGAAAATGCGAAAGCAAATTCATAAAAAAACCCAAAGATAGTAATGCGTAAGAGCACGCACCCCAAAAACTAGAGTTTAAGTATTGAAAACACAAATGATTGTTTCAATGTATTTTAATGCATGCGATACGGTGAGAATGAGTTCTCCTAATTCGTGCAACTACTTTTATTGATCTAAGAAAACATGTAATATCATCATGTGTGCTAATGTTGTTACGAATTAAGTCTCACTTTCGGATCGTTACTTTAATTATTCTAGCGAGGTAATTTCTGAGTAATACTACTGGGTTTGACAAACCTCACCTGGGCTAGTTCTTATGTTTTGATAATCTAATTCTGATGTTTTGATTATAAAGCAACGTCTCACACTTTATCTAATATCTGTTATGTGTTAAGATATAGAGTCTCATGTCAAGTTATCTTGTAATATTATGATATGTGATGCTAACTAGAAACATGTAGAGCCCTTGATCAAGCAGCTGATCCTGTTATGAATCAGATGATCAGGGGCTCTAATGAATTTTTTAATTTATTTATATTTTTTAAATGTAAAATAATAATATAAAATTAAACAATATAATCAAATAAAATTCATTAAACACATAAAAAAAATAAAAAAAACGTTACTTAATTTTTTTTAAAAACAATACAAATACTAGTCTAATACGAGATCATCGGGCCGTCTAGCCCACAAATGCTCAACCAATTCATGACAAAGGTTTCCGTATATTTGACGGTTCTTGATTGATGCTATGTTTTCGAGTCCTTGTTGAACAGTGTTGTCGATTGTAGTAGGAGAATGTCTCGTTGGTAGTTTGACAAATAATCTTACCGGCCCTCATCTTTTAAAATCATGTTTTGTAAAATATAGGTAAAAATTGGAGATCGGTATATATAGGTAAAATAAAAAAATTAAAAATAATTTTTTTTTTATTTTAATGAGCCTTAACGACTATTTTTTTGAAGCCCTCACCTTAACAACGGTCACCTCAAGTGCAAACTTGCCCACGGCCCCCAATGCCACGCCCCCAATCACACCATCCTGCTGTAGTGTGCGCGATCAAGGTGGCATCCACGTGGATAGAGCCCCTGATAGAACCCATCCACAACATTCAGTCTTACACATTATTTATTGGGTTTATGGGTGTATTCGTAACTATTTGGTATACCCATTGTAGTCTTTTGTGGTTAGCAATCAACTGCTTGTGTGTCAATTATCGAAAACTGGATCTTAAATTCACGAAACATAATAAATTCAGTTGCAGAAACTCTATATTTTTATTATATTCAGTTTAAATGCGGGTTAAATGTTTAGAATAATTGGACGTGTATTACCTAATTATACCCATTCCAGACCCAAGAAAATTATCGAAAACTAATCTCACACCTAAATGCGTATTGGGTACCCACCCTGAATGTTTTTTCAGGTTTTCCCCTGTTAGTTTTCTTTTCTAAATTCTAATCCCCACATTTAAGCATGATTTCTCTACCTTAAATCAAAGATGAAACATTTGAGAAAACAAGTTGATATTATTTAGCATAAAAATAGGAGTAAATTACACGGACAGTCCCTGGGGTTTGCGCGTATTGCAACTCTAGTCCCTTTTTTAAAAAAATTATAGGTGAGGGCCTGAAGTATGCATGCTTTGCACACACGTAATCCCTAGCACTAACAGAGGTTAACTTAACCAGTTAAGTCTATATGAAATGACCATAGTACCCTTAATTTTAAAATTAATTAACTATATATACACACATATATATATATATATATATATGCACACACACAAAAACCAAATCCGCGCCCTCCCCTTCCAAATCAACGGCAACCTGCCGCCGCCGCAAATCCGGCAACCCCACCGCCACCAGAAGTCCGCCGACCCCCCGTCGCCACCGTCTTCTACGGTGTACCTCCGACGCCGTCCATCGTTCCCTCACATTGACCACCGTGCTCCGCCGCCGCAAGTCCGGCAATCCGCCGTCTGATTGATCCCCAACCCCCACCTTTCCAACTCTAACTACCACCCTTCCCACGCTGGGACCGGCGACCGGCGGACGGCACCGCCTCCGCCTAAGTGAATCCAAGGATCAATATAGGAATTATCAGATTTAATTTTAACAAGTATTGATTGCGGAATTACCAATACTTGCTGTTTAATTGATTAATGAACTTGAAATCGATCAAACAGTATGATGAACAATAAACAAACCACGATTGCTCAATAAGTACAATCAATCGATTGTAATGCTTCTTTTGCTATTGATTCTATTGTTATGATTGTTATATGATCTAATGTTGCTTGATCGTATGTTAATCATACTCTGTTACAAGTTCTTGATCTCTTGTTATATAGAGATCTTATTCTGTTCCTAAAACATTGCTAATCTTTCGCTATCCTGGTGCTATAATTAAGCTAACTTCCTATAGCTATCCGAATCCTTACCACATTTATCGGTATAGGAGTTCGTGATTTACAATGAAATAAATACAAATAATATTGTTGATGTGACGTGGTATCTTCGCTTGAATTATATGTCTTCCATCGCCATTAATGTTGTTGTTCTACCACGTTGACTTGTTGACTTTCTGTTGACTACTTGATGATGCGAAATCATACAAGTGTTAAACAGTCTTCCGTAGGAAGTTCTTCTTCCGCAGAACCTTTGTCTTCCACAAGAACACTTAGTCTTCAGTGCTTGTTCTTCAGTGATTGTGCTTCCGCAGGAGTTCTTGTACTTGTTCTTCAGCAGCAAGTCCTCCTTCAATAGCTTTCTTTAATCTTGTTCAGCTGAAGTTGTTCTTCCGTATGAGATCTACGGATGTACACTTCAGTTGTACTCCTGAGAACATCCATGGAAGGATACTTATTCATCCACAGTTTGTTCTAACACTTAGTCAATTTTCCTAATTGACCAAGTCTGATGTTTACTGCAATCATTCACATGTCAACATGTATATTATGAGATACATTATAAATTAATGCAGTATAGTATATCATGCAGTTCATAAACTCAAAATGTAATCAATGCATTATATTATATCATCAAAATTATAATTACAAAGAGTGATTACAAGAGTTTGATCTATCATCTAAACCTATACATGAGATCTATACCTAACAATACTCTCCTTTAGGTTTAGACTCTAGTAATCATGGGTTTAGATCTTTCAGTTCTTGCAATTTTGCCAAAATCTTTGTGTTGAAGTAACTCACGACATTCTTTTGATCTTCATATTTGTACTTGATCTGCCGTCTTCCCATTCTCTTTAAATTTTTGTATTTCAAGCCCAGGATATCCTCTTCAGTGGTGAGTGTTGCAACAACACTATTGTTAGACACCACCTCCAATTCATCTTGATCTGAAATCCTTAGTTCTGTTATGTTCTTGATCTCTGTTCCCATTAACTGCCCATCCTCAAACTTTCTTCTTTTATGCGCCTTAGCATGTAGTTTGTCTATGACTTGAATCAGATACAGGTCATTCTGAGCAGTTTGGTCATTCAACTTTGGGAAGAATTTGTCATGTAAGTATGATGTGTAGCTTGGGTGCAGGAGTTGGATCTCCACAGGGTCAAATAGCCTTATGCTTGAGGCTTTCTTCTGGGGATCATTCCTTTGCAGCACCAACCTTTAGTCTTTTCAACATAACCCCATTCAGTGATAGGGAAAGAGAACTGATTTCCTTCAATCACTTTTATAGCTGCATTGGCCATGTCATCATATCCAGTTCTTTGTTTAAATTCAGCATCAACAAGTTGAGAACTGGAATGAGACCTTCTCTGACATCTTCTCCTGTGCTCCATCTACTCTTTTTGCTTCTTTGAGCACATCCCCTTTGAACTTGTGACTCAGCTTGGCCACAAGTCCAGAGAAGTCTCTACCTCTTGGACTGATTGGGTAGTTAGTGATGGGAGTGCTTTGTAGAGTGGTTAGATGAGCATCTGGTAGTGTGAGAATGGTTTCCACTAAGGGAAAGTATTGGACCATACCAGATGCTCTCTTAATCATAGCACAATCCCAGTCTAAGTCAAATTTGCATGCTATTATCTTGTTTTCTTCTGCTGCACTTAGAGTTGTCATCAGATCAAAAAGTCAAATTAAAGTAGTCTTCTGTTTAGTGATCTCTCTGACAGCTATACCCAGAGTCCAGATCTTGTTAGGAATCACATCCTTTGGCTCTCTTATCATTTGTTCAGTTCCTCTGTGCATGTCTTTGACTTCAACTACAGTTGGCTCAGCAGGAGTTTGATCAGATTGAAGTTGATGAGCAGGATTGGGAGCCCCAGTCCTGAACTTCACTCCTGTGTTCAGCTCAGTATTCATCACATATTCCATCATTATTCTGAGCTTACCAACTATTCTCCCCTTGGGTTCATGCTGCTCATAAATGTGACTTTTTAACCAGCAAATCATGTTGTATCTTGTCAGTTTGGCTATGTCACAATGTCCCAACTCCTTTCTGATCTTCTCCATTGCCTTGAACTTGGAGAAGGTTTCATAGTTGCATACAGGGAGCATCATTCTAACAGCATCAAACTCTTTCAGTGTTTGAATAAACTTAGACATGTTTATCTTCTCCATCATGTCATAGGGAAAGGTATTATTAATTAGGTCCATGAACATGGCAGAGTGAGGTCTTTCTTCTAGAATGTCTTTTATTGTTAACAATTCATCATCTGTAACTTCTTTAGCCACTTCAGCAGGCTTTTCTTTTGTCAGTTCTTCCTACTCCATATCACTGTCTTCTTTACTTTATTCCACTGGGGCTAAATGCTCTGGTGATGCTAGTTTTATTCTTTTTGGTGATTCATCAGCAACACCAGTTGTTTTCCCCAGGTATTTCCTTTTTCTGCTGTAAGTGATCATGGTTGACTCACTTTTGATCAATTCAGCTTCAGATAACTTCTTCTTTAACCTCTCAATCTCATGATCTTTGGCTTTTAGAAGTTCTATCTGTTCAGCCAGTAGCTCATGAAGTGCATCAATTACTTTATTGTCCATCTCCTTTTCTTCTCTTAGCCTTACCAATCTCCCTTCCAGGCTATTGATGGTGGCTTCTTTCACAGATACAAGCTCATCCTTCTCACTTAACTCCTCCTTCAATCTCCTTAGTTTTGCTAGTTTCTTATTCCCCTTGAGGATCAGTTTATTATACTCAGCTACCAAGTAGCCTTTGCTTACATCTATCTCTTCTTCTCTCAAATCCTTCTCATCATAAGCTATGATGTTAACGTAAGTACCCTCTCCTTGTTCAACTTCCTCAGCCACATTCTCCTTTTCAACTTCTATACAGATCTCCTCTATATCATCATCATTGACAACATCATACACATCCTCATCTGGGTTGAGTTTCTTGGTTGGTGTTGGGCTATCAATGGGTTCAGTGGGTGTAGGTGAGGTGGTTGGTTTTATAGGTGTTGGTGAAGTGATTGGTTTAGTAAGTGTTAGTGAGGCAATTAGTTCAGTTGGTGTAGGTGAGGGAGTTGGTTCAGTTTGACTTGGATGTGTAGGTGTTTGAGTGAGTGAGGGTGAGATGGGCTCTGTAGCACCAGTGTGTATTGATGACTGAGATTAAGCTGGTGTACAGGGTTGAGTATATTCACTGGAAGGTGAATCCAGTTGAGCGGGTGGTGATTGTGTCAAATCGACGACAGGTGTTGGTAGTTGAGACTGAGGTTGTTCAGGGGATTGAGTTGGTGGGGTGTGATGTTGTGGTTCCTCAACCCATAGAAGTTCTGGTGGTATGTCCTCTGTCTCATCTAGGACATGGGCAAACATCTCTACATCTCCTCCTTGGTATTGCCCAGTTAGTTTTTTGAGGAGTGATCTTCCCAGGTGAGTTTGCACGCATACATCACCATCTCTTCCAATGTTTGGCAGCTGAGCATTGATGATGAGTTGCAGGAATCTTGGGAACATGTACATCTTATTCTCTTTATGCACATGTATGTGATCACATAGGCAGTTGAGGATGTACTTAGAGTAGTTGTACTTTCTCCCCGCAAATATCCCTATGATTCCAGAAGAGATATGCCTGGAGAATCTATCCAACCCTGACTTCCGGTTTGATATACACTTTAGATAAGTGTCGCATAAGAATCAGTACGGTTTGCTCAGCCTCCCCTTCTTGATCTCACCATTGCGATAGTTACCATTGTAGCCCATCAGACCAAAAACTCTCTGAATGTATTCATGATCAAATACATCAGGATGGCCTTCTTCTGAGTCTTCGAGCTCGAGAACTCTCCTAATGGTCAGCTCATCAATCCTTAGTTGATGAACGCTAATGGACGCATGAATTACTTTTTCGTCCTCTTCTTCCTCTATCCATGCAGACTCCCAGAAGTCCATCATATGTGACAGATAGATAATGGGGTCCGCAGTCAGTGCATACATGAGTCTTGTTCTTCTCAGGTATCTTATAATGTCTCTGCATTCATCCTCCACATCTGGATTCAGAAAAGCACATACATTGTGGTCTTTTACGAACCGATTAGCCATAATGGTAGCGATGTTTGAGTAGTGTTCGGTGTAGAAGATGAAGAAGGAGGTTTTGGAAGAAAGGATTTCTAGGTCAGAAAGTGTTTTTGGGAGTGAATAGAGAGTCCAACGGTCTAGATTCCCTTTTGTACTTTTCCAGTCTGTTTAACTCTTATTTTAATTATATGGGACCCATTTACCCTTTTTACCCTTCCAAGGTTATCTGGATAATTAATATCTACGTAAGTAATTAACACTTATGTAAGACAGACATTTGGTTATAGATCTTTCATAGAATAACGGAAGTCAACGATTCTTTTGTTTAATCCTGTCTTCCGCAGAGCATCTACGGAAGACACAAATTGTGATCCGAAGGTTAATTTGCTTCCGAAGATAAATTTGATTAACTATCTTTCGAAGGAAATTTTCTTTCGCAAATAACATTATGATAAAGTTTCTGTGTATGAATTAACATATAGTTAATCCATTTGTTGTTTGCTGTTAGACCTTATGACTTTCCTTCATGGTAATTGTACAAAAATAATTGCACACTTCAGATATCCTGCAGCCAAGTTAGTGCTCAAGTTTCAATTTTCTTCATATCATTATGTTAAGATCAGTTAAAATCAGTTTCATGCTTTGACTACTCCCCCTAAATTTATGATTAATCAGAAACTTATGTATTTATCAAAATTTATAAGAAAAAAACATGAACAACAGTTAATCTGTCCGGCTGATAATTATAGAGAAAAGAAGTATTGGTTAAAGTGATTGGTTAAAGTTTGTTACAGGCAAATATATGATATACTAGGGATCATACTATAAACCAGGTAATATCCTGCATATTATTGTCGAGGTTATGGTCTACTTGATCTAGTGCAGATTGCAAATATTGTGATCCGTAGAAATTTAAAGAAGAGCGTAAATTCAACTGTTCATGCTGTTTATCATGTTCTGGTACGAATTAAAGAGAAACAAAGATGAACGCATCATTGAAGTTGCGTGAAAGTTAGTCCCCCTGAACGTAATCAAGTTATCACTTTATCACACTTAAACCATGTTCAGTAGAGTATAAGCTCTATCTTAAGATTTTCTTTGAAATCTTATTAATGCTGAGATGGTTAGATTGCTCCTTGAATTTAATATACAGTTGATCACTTTGGATTCTTTTAGAGCAGTTCCTTTTTTGAAACATTTGATGATCAGCATCAGGTCACCAGGTCTTTACTCACGTAAAACAGAGAGTCATGATGCGCAAAGATAGAGGTTATACGGTGTTGCAACATATTAAATGTGTGTGGGTGATGAACATGATCACATCCTGAGAAGACTTACTTGTGTGCTCCTGATAATGACTTGTCCACACTAAGTCATCTTAGCGTTATGTTGTGCATGACATATGTTAGTTTCCACTCAAGCTGAACCTATTTACACATCCAACACATCTGATTAGTAGTTAGTTGGTGAGTTCAAAGCAGGGATATATGTCAAGTTATAGTGTACTATCATATCCTTAGTATATCAACTGCCTTATGTAGTTGTTCGTTTTGATAATGTGTGTGGCTTTCTCATATGATTACAAGTAATGGACAAATATTTCTATTGTTGTTGTGATCTAACCTAAGTTGAGCATGCCTAAGGACTCAATTAAGAAATTAAATCTATCTGAATCAAAGGCTTTAGTGAACAAATCAGCAAGTTGATTTGTTGTGTCCACTTTGATCAACTTGATTAGACCCTTTTCTGAACAGTCTCTCAGAAAATGGTATCTGATTTCAATGTGTTTAGTTTTAATATGTTGTACTAGATTAGCAGTGATGAACATAGCAGTTGAGTTATCTATGTAAATTAGAGTTTGAAGAAAATTGTAACCATAGTCAAGTAATTGGTTTTGCAACTATAGAACCTGAGAGCAACCAACTGAAGCAGTTATGTACTCAGCCTCAGCTGTGGATACTGAAACATTAGTCTGTTTTTTGCACTGCCAAGAAATAAGTCTTGGTCCAATGAATTGACAACCTCCAGTTGTTGATTTTCTGTTATTGTTGCATCCTCCAAGGTCATTGTCTGAGTAAGAGTACAGTTTGAAGTCTCTTTCTTTGGGATACCAAAGTCCAAGTGCTGGTTTCCCTTTGAGATATCTGAAAATTCTTTTCACTACATTCAAGTGTGACTCCTTTGGGTCGGCTTGATACCTAGCACAAACACACACAGCAAACATTATGTCAAGTCTACTGGCAGTTAAGTACATTAATGATCCTATCATAGATCTATATAATCTTTGGTCAATAGACTTCCCTGTTGGATCTGGTACTATTTTCTCTATTGTTGATGCTGGTGTTTTGCATGATGAAGACTCAGCAAGGTTGAATTTCTTCAGATTTGAAGCACATATTTCTCTTGATTGATGAAGATTCCATCTTGTTTATGATGTACTTGTAGACCCAGGAAGAAAGTTAATTCTCCCATAGAACTCATTTGAAATTCAGATTGCATCAAAGCTTCAAAATCTTCACACAATCTCTTGTTGGTTGATCCAAATATAATGTCATCAACATATATTTGGACAACTAAGAGATCTTGATGTTCATGTTTGAGGAAGAGTGTCTGGTCAATTGTACCTCTTTTGTAGCCATGCTTCAATAGGAATGAAGATAATGTTTCATACCATTTCTTTGGTGCTTGATGAAAACCATACAATGCTTTATCAAGCTTGTACACTCTGTGAGGGTAGTCAGGGTCTTCAAAGCTTGGTGGTTGAAAAACATAGACCTCTTCATCAATTTTTCCATATAAGAATGCATACTTTACATCCATTTCGTAAACTGTGAATCTCTTATAGGATGCATAGGCTAGAAATACTCTTATTGCCTCAATCCTTGCAACTAGTGCAAAGACTTCATCATAGTCTATTCCTTCTTCTTGAGTATATCCTTGTGCTATTAGCCTTGCTTTGTTTCTGACAATTATTCCTTTGTCATCTAGTTTGTTTTTGAACAACCATCTAGTGCCAATTGGATATTGGCCTTCAGGTAGATCAACTAGATTCCAGACTTTCTGCTTCCTGAATTGCTGAAGTTCTTCTTGCATTGCTTCAATCCAGCTATTGTCTTTTAGGGCTTCAGTTATGTTAGGAGGAACTACTTGTGATAGAAAGCAGGAGAACAGACAAATGTTGGCAGCTCCCCCTTATCTTCTTGTAGTTCTGCTATTGAGTTCACCAATCATGTTGTCAATTGGATGATCTTTATGAATCCTAACTGTTGGAACATTTTGAACTTGGATAGATGAATCCAAGTTTATGATGTTAGTTGGTGGAGATGGTTTCAGCTGCGATGGTAAGTTAACAAAATAATCTAACTCCTCAATATGGTGATCTTATGCGGCTGAATGATGTTCTGCATGGACTTGTGTTTCCGTAGATGTGGATATACCTTTCATAGCAGTTAAAGGATCAGCTGCAGAGTCTGTAATTGGTGTATCTGCATGTGGCAGTGGTGTTGGGATGTTTTTTGAAGTATGAGGAACTTTAGGGAGTTTCAGTGCATTATGTGCAGAAGTGAGAACATCTACAAAAGTGGGAACATCTACAGAAGTGGAAGGAACCTCTGTGGAGGGAGGTACTTCTTCTGAAGTAGATGGCACTTCTGCTGATGTAGAAGTTCCAATGACGTCAGACATGTCTTTGCTTGTTTGAGCTGAAGCACCAGGATCATTGTGTCTTTGAATATCTGTATGAACTTATCTTGGTGGATCAGCTGTCAATGGTACACCCATGTTTGGAGGAACATAAGGATAACATGTATCCATAGCACCTGTCACATTGAGATAGCTAGTGTTAAATGAGTTAGTTAATGCATCTATATCAAACAACCAAGATGATCCTTTCACAGACTGTGTAAACAAGGATTCATCAAATGACACGTTAGGAGTTTCTTCCACAATGTTATCATGTGGGACATATACTCTGTATGACTTAGATGTTGAGGAATACCCAACAAAGAAACCATCATATGCCTTTTCAACAAACTTTCCTAATTGTTCTTTAGCGTTTAAGACAGACACATGACACCCAAAAGATCTAAGATATCCTATGAAAGGTTTTCTTTTAAACAAAAGTTCATAGGGTGTTTTGTTGTGTTCTTTGACTATTAAAGTCCTAATTTGAACAGTGCATGTTGTATTCACTACTTCAGCCCAAAATGTTATTGGTAGCTTTGAATCAGCCAACATTATTCTTGCTGCTTTAATTAGAGTTCTGTTTCTTCTTTCAGCAACTCCATTCTGTTGTGGAGTTCTTGGAGCACTAAATTGCCTAGCTATGCCTTTGTCCCTGCAAAATGAGTCTAAGACATAAATAACAAATTCAGTTCCATTATCACTTCTTAAAATTTTGACTTTTAGATCAAGTTGATTTTCTATCTTGGTGATAAACTCCATTAAAATTTTTGATGTTTCACTTTTGTGTTTTAAGAAAAATACGCAAGTGAATCTAGTGAAATCATTAATAATTTCCAAGTAGTATTGCCTTTTTCCAATGCTTAATACATTGGTTGGACCAAACAGATCCATGTGCAATAACTTTAGTGGTGTTGTGTTAGAGTTGACTGTTTTGGATTTATGTGATATTTTGTGTTGTTTTCCTTTAGAACATGATAAACAGTGATTAGAACAGAAAAATTCTTTCTTTGGAACACCAATGACTAAGTCATTTTTCACCAGTTTATTCATGTTTTTCATGTTGGAGTGAGCCATCCTTCTATGCCATAGTTGAGATTCATATTTTGAAGATTTAAAAATCAGGCATGTTTCTTTACTTGTTATTGCTGTGTTGTTCATGTCCAACACATAGGTGTTGCCTTTTCTTGGTGCTTTGAGAAGGATCCAGTCTTCTGGAATTTTGTAACCTGACTTGAAAATGTAACAATTAGAGTTATCAAAGAAAGTAATATAGTTTTGATCACAAATTTGAGATACACTTAACAATTAAATTGTAAATTTTCATAAAAAATGACTTTCTCAAATTTAAGAACTCTATTGGTTACCATTCCTTCACCAGTGATTTTACCTCCCTTATTATCCCCACCAAATGCTACATATGAAGCATTTTTATGTTTGAAGTCATGGAGGAGAGAACAGTTTCTTGTCATGTGTCTGGAACAGCCTCTGTCAACATACCACTTGTTGTCAGCCCTCCTTGGATGTTCCTCTGTGGCCATTGGTGGAACTTTGTTTTCCATGTTAGCCATCAAAGCTTGATTTTCTGCTAGTACTTCCTTTTCATACATGCTCCAATCACAAGTACCATCCTGCAAAATAATTAAACCAAATTCTTTAGCATTGTTAGTACCTGTAGTGTTGCTTGTTGATGGTGGTGATGAATTGGTTAGTTGAGCTTGTGTGAAACTTCTTTGACTAGGCTGTCTTGAGTCATTTGATTGTTGTTGATTGATGTTGCACTCCCTTGAGAAGTGTCCATATAAATTACACTTAAAGCATCTTACTTTGGACTTGTCAACACCAATTTTAGTTGATCTTCCTCCTACAGACAGTCTTTTGTTCCTCTTCATGTACATCTTGGCTCTATAGGCGATCATTGCCATTTGCCATTGTAGATCCATCTCTTCTACCTCATCAGGATGAAGTTCTTCTTGATCTTGTTGACAGAAGAGAGCAGGAGTCAAAGTGCTTCCTAGATAAGCCTGAAAGCTTGAACTAAAGGCTGCAAAAGCAGCTTTCTGTTCTTCTGATTCCAGAACCACAGTAATTGGTTCTGTTTGATTGCTGTTCTTTTTATTCTTGGAGTCATCAGCTTTTCTTTTGGACTTTCTGTGCTGATTGTTCTGAGTACTTGATTTGGAAGACTTGGCAGCATAAAAGCTTGTTTCTTCTTCATGTTCACTCTCATCACAAGAGTTATCTTCATCTTCATTGGAGATGAATGCACTTCCAGCACTCTTTAACTCTTTGAATTGATAAGGTGCTATAGGTGCTTTCACACTCTTGTTTCTGGTCTTTTCATCTAGCTCCAAAGCTTCGACCTTCACCACCAGTGTGTCTAGTCCTATTGCCTTCAAATCAATAGTGTTCTTGAACATAGACACAGTCTGTGTCCAACTTTCTGGTAAGGCATGAAGCTTCTTTTTTTCAGCTCTTCATTGCTGTACTTAAGTTCAAAGATGTTCATCTCTATAACAAGTTGCATAAATCTATGCAATTGTTGAGGAACTGACTCACCCGCAATATGATGAAAGCTTTCATATTGTGAGCGAAGAGTATCCTTCTTTATGTTCCTAATCTCTTCACTTCCTTCACACAGGGTGTGCAGTATTTTCCATAACGAGTGAGCTGTTTTGTATGATTCACACCTGATCAAGAGATCTTCAGGCAAAGCCATAGTAAGCATACTATAGGCTTTGATATCAATCTTGACTTTCTTAGCATCATCAGGTGATAGATTTTTCAGACTTATGGGTTGATTATTATCCTTATAATCCGCTCCTAACGCAAGTGGAATATAAGGTCCTTTAGTAATCGAAACCCATAAATCAGAATCTTTATAATTAATATGATTTCTGAACGTGATTTTCCAAGTTTTGAAATTAGATTTGTTTTCTAGTTTAGGAGGTTGATAAGCACCAACAACTGAATTACTCATGTTAATTAATTTTGTAAAAGGAACAACTTTATTTTAGCAAAAATCGATTAAACAAATCATACCGATAGATCAATTGATCTGGATCAATGAGCACCAAGCTCTGATACCACCTGAGTGAATCCAAGGATCGATATAGGAATTATCAGATTTGATTTTAGGAATAGTTTTCTTGGATTTTACAGATTACTCAGACTGCTTCCGAAGGTGATCTGCTGAAGTGAATTTGTTGTCTTCCGAAGCACTTTTTGTTGATTTTCTTTTGTTTTGATTGTTAAGAGCATGAATGCCTTCATTCAGTTGACCAATCCTTATGTAAATGGTCTTCAGCAGATTTCTTTGTTTTAGTGGATAAGGGAGCTTGATTTCATCAAACACTTTGGTAATCAAATGTTCATTTAAAACAGTTTTACCCTTACCCAAACTAGTATTATGAGGCTCATCATCATCCTCATCCAGATCATCACAGTTATCATAATCAAATTCTGGTTGACTTTGTTTTGAAAGTTTTGATTTTGATGAATCAGTTTCATATGATTCAGTGTCATTAGTTACATCATCATTATTTTTATCTGTTGACTCAGATTTGGTACTAGACACAAAGTGATTAGATAAGTTGTTAGTCATGGACTCAGCTTATGAGAGTTTAATATCATTTACTAGTGGTGCAACAACATGAAATCCCAAACCTGATCTGTTCTTTGACTCAATATGAGAGTTTAATAGTTTCTCATACTGCTGTGATCACAATTGGAATTTTTGAAGTTTAACTTCAGTAGATGAATGATCTGACATAGACTTAGTTAAAGAAGTAGTCAAATGCTCAACTTGTGCTTTCAAATTGTAATTTTCAGATAAAAGTTTATCTAAATCCTTTTGTAAAGAATTGATTTTGACTTGATAAAGTTTATGTTCTCTTACATGTGATTCATTTAAAAGTAGAGTTTCTTTTACTTTATCAGCCAACTATTGAGCATGTGTTCTATATCTTTTAACTTCATCAACACAAGTGGAAGAACATAACCTTTCTCTTACCTCTATGGCCATTGGTGGAACTTTGTTTTCCATGTTAGCCATCAAAGCTTGATTTTTCGCTAGTACTTCCTTTTCATACATGCTCCAATCACAAGTACCATCCTGCAAAATAATTAAACCAGATCGAAGCTTTAGAGCTAGATGAAAAGACCAGAAACAAGAATGTGAAAGCACCTATAGCACCTTATCAATTCAAAGAGTTAAAGAGTGCTGGAAGTGCATTCATCTCTAATGAAGATGAAGATAACTCTTATGATGAGAGTGAACATGAAGAAGAAACAAGCTTTTATGCTGCCAAGTCTTCCAAATCAAGTACTCAAAACAATCGCCTATAGAGCCAAGATGTACATGAAGAGGAACAAAGGACTGTTTGTAGCAGGAAGATCAACTAAAATTGGTGTTGACAAGTCCAAAGTAAGATGCTTTAAGTGTAATTTATATGGACACTTCTCAAGGGAGTGCAACGGCAATCAACAATAATCAAATGACTCAAGACAGCCTAGTCAATAGCATCATCAGGTGACAGATTTTTCAGACTTATGGGTTGATTATTATCCTTATAATCTGCTCCTAACGCAGGTGGAATATAAGGTCCTTCAGTAATCGAAACCCATAATCAGAATCTGTATAATTAACATGATTCCTGAACCTGATATTCCAAGTTTTGAAATCAGATTTGTTTTCTAGTTTAGGAGGTTGATAAGCACCAACAACTGAATTACTCATGTTAATTAATTTTGAAAAAGCAACAACTCTGTTTAGCAAAAATCGATTAAACAAATCAAATCGATAGATCAATTGATCTGGATCAATGAGCACCAAGCTCTGATACCACCTGAGTGAATCCAAGGATCGATATAGGAATTATCAGATTTGATTTTAACAAGTATTGATCGCGGAATTACCAATACTTGCTGTTTAATTGATTAATGAACTTGAAATCGATCAAACAGTATAATGAACAATCAAAAGATAATAATAAACAAACCACGATCGCTCGATAATTACAATCAATCGATTGTAATGCTTCTTCTGCTATTGATTCTCTTTATGATTGTTATATGATCTGATGTTGCTTGATCGTATGTTGATCATCCTCTGTTAGATGTTCTTGATCTCTTGTTATATAGAGATCTTATTCTGTTCCTTAAACATTGCTAATCTTTCACTATCCTGGTGCTATAATTAAGCTAACTTCCTATAGCTATCCGAATCCTTACCACATTTATCGGTATCGAAGTTCGTGATTTACAATGAAATAAATACAAATAATATTATTAATGTGACGTGGTATCCTCGCTTGAATTATATGTCTTCCATTGCCATTAATGTTGTTGTTCTGCCACATTGACTTGTTGACTTTCTGTTGACTACTTGATGATGCGAAATCATACAAGTGTTAAACAGTCTTCCGTAGGAAGTTCTTCTTCCACAGAACCTTTGTCTTCCACAGGAACACTTAGTCTTCAGTGCTTGTTCTTCAGTGATTGTGCCTTCGCGGGAGTTCTTGTACTTGTTCTTCAGCAGCAAGTCCTCCTTCAGTAGCTTTCTTTAATCTTGTTCAGCTGAAGTTGTTCTTCCGTATGAGATCTTCGGATGTACACTTCAGTTGTACTCCTGAGAACATCCATGGAAGGATACTTATTCATCCGCAGTTTGTTCTAACACTTAGTCAATTTTCCTAATTGACCAAGTCTGATGTTTACTGCAATCATTCACATATCAACACATATATTATGAGATACATTATAAATTAATGTAGTATAGTATATCATGCAAATCATAAACTCAAAATGTAATCAATCCATTATATTATATCATCAAAATTATAATTACAAAGAGTGATTACAAGAGTTTGATCTATCATCTAAACCTATACATGAGATCTATACCTAACACCGCCCTTCTCCGACGGAACCAGATCCAACCACCATCACCACCCTCGTCTCTCACACGCACACACACACTCTCTCCTCTTCTTTTCCATCATCGGTGGTGACCGTTGCACGTAGTGGCGGTCGGCGTTGATGTAGGTGTTGCGTTGATGTAGTTGGTGCGATGATGTAGATGGTGGTGGTTGCGATGATGTAGGCGAGGAGACAAGGTGAGGGTGGCCGGTGTGTTGGCGTTGCCGGTGATGGTGACGGTGGTTGTGTTGGCGGTGGTCGTTGGATTTTGTGGTGGTCGGAAGATCCGATCTGTTGGATTTGGGTGGTGTGCTCAAGCGGTGGTAGTAGGGACGGTATGGTGATTACGGTGGTGGTTAAGGATGGTGATGGTGGTGGTATGGTGGCTGGTGGGTTGAGGGCGCAGGCGGCGGCGGTGGTTGTGGTGGGTTAGGGGTAGAGGCGGCAGTGGCGGTGGGATGAGGGTAGAGGTAGCGGTGGCGGTGGGATGAGGGTAGAGGCGGCGACGGTGGGTGTTGAATGTGGAGAAGAGGATAAAAAAGTAAGGGTATTTTGGTCTTTTGAAAAAACTAACAAAGAAACTTAATCTTTGTTAGTGTCAGGGACCGTCGCCGTGCACTTCTTATATAGTTCAGGCCCTCATCTGTAATTTATTGAAAGTAGGAACTAAAGTTGCAATACGTGCATACCCCAGGGACTATCCGTGTAATTTACTCTAAAAATGGCGTAAATAAATACTTGGTTTAGTGACAAATTTTAGTATTGAACAATATAAAGCAGAAAATAAATCCGTACAACGTTACTATCTAGCAGCAACCGCAGAGGCTGGGAGACTTAAATATCTAATTGTGTAATCACGATCGTCATGGTTGGGAAATTATGAAGAATTAATGAGTTTTAAACATCACCACGCAATATAAATAATAGCTACGGATAACCAAATATTAGTCATAAATGATAAAATAATATTTGAAATTATAATATTAATTTGCTATCGCATTAAACTTATTAAGATGTTTAAGTTTATATCTCATATTTATTCTTAATTTTTTTTGTGCTTATTGTAGTAGTGTCTTAAACAATTCACGTCATTTATGAACTCTTCAAGATCGGTTTAGTTCTTTCTAAGTGAACTTGTATATTACTTAAAGAAACTCTAGCAAGAAGCTTAAGATCGGTCTGGTAAAAGTAAAATCAAGTTGAACTTAAATTAGTTGAAGCGAAAATTAATACTTATTTAATAAACAAACCATAGGTGCTTAATGCTTTGATAATCATATCACGCAAGCGAAGAATGTGTTAAGGGAGTTAAAGTCCATGTCATCTTGTCGTTAAAAAATAAAAGAAAAAATGGTGTTCTAATTGATGTAGTTTTAATCTTTAATTCATACAATCTTGTACTTCTTATCTACCTTTTTGCTATTTTTAATGAAGTGTTTGTTGGCTGTAAAAGAAATTAATAGACAAACTTGAACTTGATTAGCCACACCAACTTCAAGAGGATATTATTTATGTAAATAACAATTTTTTATGTCATGTAATTTATTTAATTTATGAAAAAGCAAATATATATATATATATATATAATATATATATATATATATATATATATTAAAAAAAATACAAATTATCTGAAATAAAATATTGGGGACGTATGCACTCAAAAGTTAAGGCAAATGAATAAACACATTGGTTTGGTTATTATGATTGTTTGCCATTGTTGTAAAGGAAGCGAATACACAGACGATGTCAATTGGCAAGACATGTTATAGTATGCAATAGTATGCTGCATAATATTAAAAGAAATAAAGATTTTATATATCAATTGATTAGCTGTCATAATATTTTGTTTCATTTGTTTCCTTTTGTTCTTTTTTTAGCTCCATGAAGTTAGGATCTCAATTGTATTTATTCTCTGTTTCGTGAGGTTTTGTTTATGTATGAAAATACAAAGTTGAATACCAATTTTTATATGGTATCAGAGCGGGTTCTTAAGAACCAACGCTCGTAATCCAAGATGACCGAAGAGAAACCCAGTGATAGTGGCAAGACTAATGCCAACGGTAGTGGCAAGAATGATGCCATTGATGTCAACTCACCCTATTACTTATCCCCTTTCGATTTACCAAACAAATGCACGTCAACGAAGTCTTAACCGACGGGAACTACAACGACTAGGCCAAAAAGATGGCTAACTTTCTGTTTGCAAAGCACAAGATTGGATTCGTGGATGGGACGATTCCTAAACCAGAAAAGACGGCGGATAACTATATGCAATGGATGCGTTGTGATGCCATGATCATCGGATGGCTCACGACGGCAATGGATA
This sequence comes from Flaveria sonorensis, assembly GCA_025506505.1. Lineage (NCBI taxonomy): Eukaryota > Viridiplantae > Streptophyta > Magnoliopsida > Asterales > Asteraceae > Flaveria > Flaveria sonorensis. The sequence goes on along the minus strand of CM046438.1, from coordinate 49,773,036 downwards.
AAGATATCAGGGGGAGCGTAAAATACGCTAACACATCTGAAATATAGAACGATTTAAAGGAAAGGTTCGGAAAGGAGAGTGCACCTCGAGCCTATGAATTAAAACAATCCCTTTCAATAACCCACCAAGATGGCTCATCCGTCTTGGCGTACTACACTAAACTTCGTGGAATATGGGATGAGATACAATCTGTTTTTCCGATCCCGCAATGCACATGTGGAAACTGCTCTTGTAACATCGGGAAAAGACTCAGTGAATTCAAAGAAAAAGAGCGGTTGTACGAGTTTTTGATGGGCCTCGATAGGGACTTCTCTACAATAAGAACCCATGTTCTTTCCATCAAGCCAACTCCCACACTTGGAGAGGCCTATCGTCTCGCTTCAGAAGAAGAACAACAAAAGAAAATTACCATGATGAGAAAGACACAAGTGGAACCGGCTGCGTTTAGAACCCAAGGACGACGAGAGGGCCATTCAAACTTCCAACGAAGCAAACAAGGGCCCCAAAAAGAATCAAGGCAGGTTGTTGATGAAGTTGACCACTGTTCTCAATGCGGGAGAGACGGTCATAAACGGGAAGGCTGTTTTAAGTTGATCGGTTATCCCGAATGGTGGCCCGGTAAAGCAAAAGGTGACAAGGTGAAGTCGAAGGCAGCCCACGTTGGGACCGAGTCCAGCCTAGCAGGCTTGACTGAAGCTCAATACCAAACTCTCATGAAGCATCTTGCTGGCAACGGGCAGAATACAAAATGTGAATCCTTTCGTAAGGCAAACATGGCCGGTAAGCATAATGAAATTAATGATTGGATCTGGGATTCAAGTTCAACCGAACATATTGTCTATAAACAGGAATCTCTCGAAAATGGCACTCGAGCTATACGAGAGGCGCCCTTTATGATACCAAATGGTGACAACATACCGGTAGAAGCTAAAGGGGACTGCACCTTAATTGATGGAATTAAGATCAAAGAAGTTTTATATATGTCACACCCCAACCTTAACGGCGAAAACGTTGAGATGTGAGGGTTAAGATTGTTCATGCCACACAACGCTATTTCAAAGTGTAAATATTATTAAATTCCAAGTTTCATGACATACATAGATGAAAAGCATAAGTTTCAAACAACCAATGTAACAAGTATTCAAATAGCATCATGTGATAATATATGTCATTTTATTAATATCTAAGTCCAATCCTAGATGTGTTCAAGTCTTCAAGAGCAATTAAGCGGGATCATTTCCTGAAACATGTTAAAAATAATGTTAACATATGATGTTGGTGAGTTTCCATAGGTTTAACATACATAAATATATAAACTTTAAGACGACAATTCATGTCATAGGTTAATGAATAATATAATAATAAATGGATAAACAAATGTAACAATCAAACCTCGACAAATATGGCCACAACATGATTATACGATTAGCTAAGTGTACTTAGTTCCCATAGTGATCAAGAATACGTCACTAGGAGCTGGCAATAATCTTGGCTTTAGCACCAAATAGGCTTGTCAGGCCCATAGAATAATGATGTCGCTAGGCTAGCAATAGTTAATGATTGTATTTTACAAGTGTTATCACATGATAATTACAAGAGTCAAAATAACCATGACAAGATAAGATGAATTGCACAAGTGTTACAAGAGTAAAACGTATTTACAAGTGAGTTTCTAATAAAGTTAACATGTTTCATCCCAAAAGTATGAAATAATATAAAATGGGATATGGAAAACTCACATGACTTATAAAGATGAATATATAAGAAGTCTAGTATTAAACGCCGACGATTTGATAAGGTTCAACCTAAATGAACGCCGTCATAAGTTAACAATGATTATTATAATGTTAACGGTACGCGGGAATTCACGATTTAAATTTGGGATTTTTTGGATAACAATGTAATATTATAACGATGTAAATTTTATATCGCTTAGTCCACGATTTTAAATTCTAAAATAGATACATTATAATATTTAAATGATTAAATAAGAATTTTGTGATAGAATAAAAGTTAACTTTTATTATCAAGAAATTATTATTTACTATTTGTTAACATAGTAAATTTGTAGATTTAATTTATTAAAACTATTCACAATAGATGCATAATTTAAATAAGTACATATATATATTTATTTACTTTTAAATATATATAATTGAATTTGTAAATATAATTTATAAAATAAACTAAAATGAAGAATTTATCAAATTGAATTTCTTGAAAATTAAAGGAGGTTCATTACAATTTAAAATTAATAATAATTTGTATTTTATAATAATTTTTATAATTTTTAAAATAAAAGAATAAGGATTTATTAATTGAATTTCTAAGAAAATTTAAAAGAAATTAATTTTATTTGGTTTTTGAATAGAAATGATTTTTATATAATTAATATTAATACAAAATATTTTCTGCCTAAAAAAAAAACATTAAAACACCTTTTTAAAATAAAAGCTGGGACTTGGGTTCGAACCCGGGTCCCTAGTCACACCTCCCCACACTTAAACCACTGGGCCAAAGCCCTGGTTTGTGTTTAATTTCGGGGATAAAATGTTAAAAACTATAGCTCAAAAGCTTCCCCAGTTTACATGAACCCTAATTTCTAAATTCGAACCAATTGATCCGCAAAACGAGTTCGATACCGAAATTAAAGTTAGGGCTTTTGTTCCCCATGTAAGAACGAACTTAATCCCTAGTTTAATTACCTGATTTGGTGTAGGATGAGTTGAAACAGATTCGAACAAGGTCGTGACTGGGGTGACTTCGGTTCCGGAGGTTAATGTCGATTATAACCAAATTCGATGTACCAGAAGCTTCGTCTAATGTATAAGATCAAAAATCCCCTGTCAATCGTTGTTTATGATGCCCGTATGTTGGAATTCGATTAAGTTGCAGGTTCGATGTTCGTGAATGTGCTCTTTGATGATTATGTCGATTTCAGGTGAAATTAGAAGTGTGTTTAGCTTAGTAACGTTCATAGAATGATTACCCCTCATTTAATTGCACTTGAATGTGTCGGTTTCAAGCCGTTGAGACCCACTATTTGATTAGCTTCGGTTTCGGCTGAGAAGAATAAAACCGACACTTAAAATTCGAATTAACTACATGGTGAGGTTCGAAACTGACTTGTGATTGAAATTGAGGATTTAATTCGGTTAAATTTGGGGTATTTCGGGCGTTTTGGGGGTGGTCGGAGCTCGGCCGGAGCCCCGCCGGAGGTTCACCGGAAAATCGAGTGTTTGGATTTTGAATAAAAAAAATTACATTTTCGTCCCTGTGCTTTGTGAGTTTACATTACTAACCCAAAGTTTAAGTTCTAATTTAAAATGAATTTACAGTTTAGTCCCTGGAGTTTTAAATTTTATTATTTTAAGCACAAACTTAATAAATGCTTAATTTGTTTTATTATTATGATTATTATCATTATTATTATTATTATTATTATTATTATTATATATATATATATATATATATATATATATTTAACTTATTTATTTAATAACAAGCAAGTTATAAAATTTTAAATACCAATAAAATCAAGATTAATAAATTTTACAAATGGGCCCTCATACTTGTATTAATGACAAAACAAGCCCTTACAAGAAATAACGGAATTAACAACGACTTAACAATTACACGAGAGGTCACAATATATTTCAAATTTCAATTGCAATTTACTTTCAGTTAGCAGATTATCAAAGGAATTGCAATGTGTAGTAAGTTTTTTTCTGGATTTTTGCATAATGCAGGACTTACACTCGAAGAAGTTGATTGGCACGGGTAAATGCGTTCAAGGTCTGTATCGGATGGGGATGGTGGCTCAAGAAAGGAAAGCTATGGCAATCAAGGCTGATGCAAAAGTTTGGCATTCAAGACTAGGTCATGCCTCCGATTCAAAGTAATCGCATATTTTTTTTAAGAGATTTTTCTTTTAGTTTTAAAGACAATGTTTGTGATTTGTGTGCAAAAGCTAAACAAACTTGGTCTCCTTTTCCTAAGAGCTTTATTAAAACTACTGAATGTTTTGAGTTGATTCATTGTGACATTTGGGGTAAATACCGTAAGCCATCCACAGCCCATGCAAGTTTTTTTTTAACTGTTGTGGACGACTTTAGTAGGGCACTTTGGGTTTATTTAATCAGGCACAAGAGCGAGGTTAGTGATTGTTTAATAAACTTTCACAATATAGTTAAAACCCAATTTTCAAAACAAATCAAGCGAATAAGAAGTGACAATGAAGGCGAGTTCACTTCCAACCGCATGAAAGAATTTTATGCGAGTGAGGGTATTTTGTTAGAAACTACTTGCCCTCACACACCCTAACAAAATGGAGTGGTTGAACGAAAACATCGACATCTCCTCGAAACAGCTCAGGCTCTCATGTTCCAAGGGGGCATTCCGAAGCTATTTTGGGGAGAATGCATAGAGGCGGCCGTTTACATAATTAACCGCCTTCCGTCTAAGGTTATTAAAAATCAAACTCCCTATGAGATTGTTTTCGAACAAAAACCCGATTATGATCACATGAGGACTTTAGGATGTTTAGCTTATTATAGCAGTGTAGAGATGGGAGGAGACAAATTTGAATTCAGAGGGAGACCGGGGGTGTTTATGGGGTACCCACAAGGAACAAAAGGCTTCAAAACTTTTGATCTCGAGCATGGGAAGATGGTTGTCTCACGTGATGTTAAGTTTGTTGAAAATAACTTTCCATTTTCTCACATTAAATCTAAGAATCCAATCTCTGATGTTTTTGAGGTACCCATGTGGCATGAAAATGATTATGCCAAACAAATTAAAAAGGAAAATGGTGAACAAATTGAAAAAGAAAATGGTGAAGAGGCTACTGTGTCCGTTTCCAACTCAGAGATGGAACTTTTTGACCCCACTAATTTTATTAAAGACGAGACTCAAGTTGAAGATAACATAACTAATGAAGAAACTCATAATGAACCTCAAATTCAACGAGTAAAAAGGATCAGGCTACCACCATCTCGACTACAAGATTACAAAGTCACGCTGCCACCATCCGTCTACGACGCCAACCCCTTGCCTAATCAACCTTCTTCGACGGTACATCCCCTTTCAAACTATGTTTCTTACAACAAATTTTTGGAATCTCACAAAGCTTTTTTAGCGGCCATTACTTCTGTTAATGAGCCGAAGTCTTTCAAGGAAGCCATGCAGGATAAAAATTAGCGTGATGCCATGCAAAGTGAAATTAAGGCTCTTGAAGAAAACGAAACATGGATGTTAGAAACATTGCCGAAAGGAAAACACGCTATTGATTCGAAGTGGGTTTACAAAATTAAACACAAACCCAATGGAGAGATCGAGAGGTATAAGGCCCGTCTCATGGCAAGAGGATTCAACCAAATAGAAGGAGTCGATTACCATGACACTTTTGCACCGGTTGCAAAACTAGTTTCTATTCGAACTCTCATCATAGTCGCTATCAAAAGAAATTGGTTGTTGCACCAATTGGACGTGGACAATGCATTCCTTCATGGAGATTTGCAAGAGGAAGTGTACATGAAGATACCACAAGGCTTCTCCAACAAAGAAGAAACTAGAGTTTGTCGACTTAGAAAGTCTTTATATGGATTGAAGCAAGCTTCTCGTACTTGGTATCAAAGGTTCACAGTTTCTCTTCTAGACATCGGTTACAAACAATCTCATGCTGATCATTCACTTTTTATCTATCAAAATAGAGGTAAATTTATGGCCATTCTAACTTACATTGATGATGTCATTATTACTAGAGATGACAAAGATATGATTAAAAGAACCAAGGATCAGCTAAATACAAGTTTTGGCATTAAAGAACTTGGTCCATTAAAGTATTTTTTGGGAATAGAGGCTGCTCGTACCAAAGATGGGATTGTTCTAAGTCAACATAAATATGCCATGGATATCCTAAATGATTGTGGCCAGCTTGGATGTCGACCTAGTAGTTTTCCCATGGAGCAAAACTTGAAGCTTGATAAATGTCATGAAAGTCACAAAGCCAATGCTTCTCTTTATAGGCGTCTAATCGGAAGATTATTATATCTTCAAGCCACACGCCCCTACATTTCCTATGCAGTTAATGTTCTTAGTCAATTCGTCTCGGATCCTAGAGATGATCACTTGAATGCTGTTCTTCGCGTACTTCGTTACATAAAATCTACTCTTGGTCAAGGCATTTTTATACCCAAAAATGGTGGTCTAGACCTTGTTGCTTAATGTGATGCCGATTGGTTGGGATGTCCTTTTACAAGACGCTCTCGAACGGGCTATTTGCTACTATTGGGTGGTGCTCCGGTATCCTGGAAAACAAAGAAACAGTCAGTGGTCTCTCGTTCCTCGGCAGAAGCAGAATATCGTGCTATGGCTACCACGGTTAGTGAAATTCTTTGGATGCGTTGGCTGCTTAAGGATCTTACGATCGACTTACAAGATGCTACACCACTTTATTGTGATAACCAAGCTGCATGACATATTGCAAACAATCCAGTTTTCCACGAAAGAACTAAACACATGGAAATGGACTGTTTTTTTGTTCAAGAACGTGTTGAATCCCATGAGATTTCGCCGCTTCATGTGACCAGCAAACAACAAGTTGTCGACCTATTTACCAAGCCTTTGGGAACCCAACCTCTACGAGATCTTCTTGGCAAGCTAGGTGTTCGGGATCTTCACACTCCAGCTTGAGGGGGAGTAAAAGAAATAAAGATATTATATATCAATTTATTCGTTGTCATAATATTTTGTTTCATTTGTTTCCTCTTGTTTCTTTTTTTAGCTCCATGAAGTTAGGATCTCAATTGTATTTATTCTCTGTTCCGTGAGGTTTTGTTTATGTATGAAAACACAAAGTTGAATACCAATTTCTATAAATATAATAGACAAATTGAATTTTAATAATCTAAACTATCATATATTGGCCGTTAATAATCCATACTATTAGTTTGTCCGTTAATAATCTCAACTTTTATTTTTGTTGCCAAGAACAATCTTAGTAGCATAACCATATGTTGGTTTTCGCTTGATTTCTACTCGACTTTGCTCACAATGATGATTCTGGATGAAATAGGAAAATATACGACGAACTCGAATGAAAAATGAGTGAAAATCAAATGTAAATCAATGAAGATTATGCTACTAGGATTGTCATTGACAACAAAAACAAAAGTTGGGATTATTATCGGCCAAACGGATAATATTGATTATTATCTACTAATAGATCATAGTTTGGATTATTAAAATCAAAATACATTAATATCTATCGTTTTAAATATAAAAAAATTAGTGTTACACTCTACTTAACTTTTTACTATATATATGTAATACATTTATTGATTATAGAACATTATAATTATAATAATAACTTAATTATTTTTGTTTAACTTTCTCTTATGCTTCCTTTAAGTCCTGCTAGGTTATTTTTACTTAGCAAAGAAATCTAGTTGTGTATCTATTGGTGTTCATCCTCATGAAGTTGGTGTGAAATTAGAAGTATAATTAAATCAAGCTGTGTTTGATTTTCGTTGAACAAGGGCTGACCACTGACGAGCTGACTCGGTCAGCCGGTCAGGGCGTTTGATTTGTTCGGTCTTGGCGACTGACCGGGTCGCTAGGGTCTGACTGAGACCACATAATCGGCCTCGCTGACTAGCTGACTCGCTCCTGCCCTCCCTCCCTCCGCTGCTCCTGCCCTCCCTCCCTCCGTCGCACTGCCCTCCCTCCCTTCGCCGCTCCTGCCCTCCCTCCCTCCTCCGCTCCTGCCCTCCCTCCCTCCGTCGCACTGCCCTCCCTCCCCCGCCCATATGGCTGACTGAAGGATCGGAATAGAGAGAAAAGGGTGGTGATTTGGTGTTCAGATCGAGTGAGATCAGAGATGGTTTTGTTTTTTTGATGGTGATGGGTAGTGGGTTTTGTTTTTTGATGGTGATGGTAGTGGGTGAGAGAGAGATTAGAGATGGTGATGGTAGTGAGTTTTGTTTTTTTCTGGTTTCTTTTGTGTGTTGAAATAATTTATGGAGAGAGTTATTGCATCACAATTATTATATTATAAAATCAAGACTGACTTTTAATACAGTCAGATACTGAATCAAACAGTCAAGTTTTAGTCAGATGCATACTCAGTCAGAACTTTTAACTGGATCAGCTTCTGACTCAGTGAGATCTTACTGAGTCAGCAATAATCAAACAGCCCCTTAGTGTTTTTGTTTGAAGTTATAAGAACAAATCATTTATATCTCCGTACTTCAACGGTCAGAACGTGTTTGATGATCATCGTTCATTTTGCAACGTAGTCCGTCACCTCATCATCACATCATCATCGTTCACTCAATCTTTTAATCTATACAATGGTCACGAGTCACCACTTACATTCACTCCATCAAGTACTGTTTTCACTTTGCATTCAATAATTCATTTAACATATAATTTGATTTTTTTTTCTAATAACCTGTAATATCTAACTATTTTTGAATAAAAACCAAACACATTGTTTTATTTATTTCAACATTACAATGTAAATTATATTGAAAACCAATTTGTTTTCAAAATAATTTTTTTAGAATATTTAAGAGACCAACTAATACTTCATCAACAACACGTGATGAAGATGAATAATAAAATTTTAAAACGACTTGTAAATATTAAAACGACTCGAGTTTCGATAGAATTTATGTCGGAATATAGAAGAAAAAATTAAGCAAAACAAATATTAAAAAAAAGGGTTAAATATTTTAAGTTTTAAGAAAAGCCAAATTATGTGTTAAATTAAATGCTCAATAAATCAAATTGTGGAAGAGGTGGGTGCGAGCAGATGTGAGTTGAGTACGGTGAAGTTTTACTGCACAATTCAATTTGATTGGATGCTTGTGTGACGATGTTCTCTAACCTTATAATTTTAGTTTCTGGGTAAACATTTTTGGTACTTTCTAATAATTTTATACAATATAACCATATTCTCATTATTTTTATCATTTCATATCCTTCAGATTTTACTCTTCATGTAAAAACTTAATATATCAAAAATCAAAATTTAAATATCTTTTTTTTTTTCAGATTGCAAAAGGGTCCTAGAGACACCCACCCGGATAAATCGACGCCTCCATATACGCCGCGTATGGGTCCATACACGGCGTATAGGGTCGAATACACTGAAAACGAGGAAAATTCAAGGGGGCTATCAAAGAACTATACGCCCCATATAGCCCTATACGACCCCCCCTATACGACACATATAGGGCTATACGACGCGTATAACAAATTTCGACACTGACTACGATGAAAAATTCAGGGGGCTGTCAGAGGGTTATACGCCCCGTATAGGACTATACGACCCCCATATACGACGCGTATGAAGCTATACGACCCGTATAAAAATTTGGAATGTTAATTTATACTTTTAGTTTGTCTCGGTATCCATCCCCTTTAGATATCTACACTCTTTAAATGTCATCATCAAACATATATTTAATGTCATTCATAATGTTTTACGGTAACCATACATCACTACTCACGTACAAAGTATGTCGCTTGTGGTCCGTTCTTTCTTTTATTTTGGGTACATACATTGCATGTGTGGTTGTGTTTCTATAAATACGTAATTCTAAATATGAAATTTGCTATAACTTTAAACTAGAAAATGTTAAATACTAGAAAATATGTTTACATGTATCTTTTTGAAAATTATTTCAATAAAATTAATAATTTTAGATATTAACTTTGTTTGAAGTGACAATTTAATACTTATTTATTTATCTTTTATCAACCTCCAGTCGTACAATTTATTTGACATTAATTTCAGTTCACACCTTTAAAATTAAATTATAATTATTGATTTCCACGTTAAATAATTTAATTATCGATTAGGTATACAAATTAAATGCTTTGTTTTTTCATTTTAAGAAAAAGTATCCTCCAAAAGGAAACAGACGTACTACTAATTTGTAATATAAAGTTTATCTCCTCTTTATATATATAATTAAATATAAATATATTATTAAATGTTTAAAAGCTAATATGTTTTCAAATTTCCACATTTTGACGGAATGGCTTTTTTATATAATTCAAAGATACAGTATCATCGACTCCTAATTATAAGAAACATATGATCTAAGTGAATGTGATCAGTTTCATAAATAACGTCCCTTTTTAGATATTTATCCGCAAATAAATAAAAGAATTTCTACAATTTGTTTTCAATATCAAATTCAGATACATGTTAATACCAAGTGTAATTGCATGAAGGGAGATCGCTTGATGCTGCAATGTGGCTCCAATTTGGCGACATGAGGGGTGTGATCACACCGTGGCGGCAGGCGTGAAGGGAGGTGGCGTGATGGCAACCATGATCAGAGAGCTTAGAAGGTGAGGGCGTGGCGCTGATGCTCGGATGGATGTGGAAGGCATCACACCCCTTGGGTGTTAATCATTTGACAGGCTTTAGTACCAAATGGCTTTTACAAGGTCACTTAGTTTGAATTAAGAGTTCAAATTTCGCAATAGACACCTAATATAATTGTAGGAATAGATAAAATTCTATCTATATGTATAACTCGCCACGTTGAATAATGATATGTAATTCTTAACATATATATATATATATATATAATATTTACGGTACAAAGTTGAAAAATCGTGCGAAGTGTGCGAAAAAATTTCAACCATTGATTTAGGAGATAGACGGTTCAGATTAAGATGAATAATCACGTATGGAATGATGGCTGGAGTGGTAAAATCGAAAATAACCTACAATTGTTGATTTTTTTAAAACTCCCCCAGTTTTTTAAACGTATATAACTTTCTCATACGACGTTATTTTTTTAAAAAAATTACACCATAAAATCAAGCATTTTATTCTCTTTAATTTGAGTATAGTATTGCTATACTTTTTTAAAATTATTAACACTTTTTTTAAAAAAACGTCTATTTGTTGTGCGTATAACTTGCGTGATTATTAAATGCGTAATTATGAACATAACTTGCGTAATTATAAATATAACGTGCGTGATTATTTTTTATAACGTGAGTAATTTTTCTTTGCTTAATAATAAATATAACTTGCATAATAATATATATAACTTGCATAATTATGAATATAACTTGCGTAATTATGTACCTTTTATGCGTAATTGTAGCGCTGACGAAACTTATCAGCCAAAAATCACGTGTCACACTCTGGTGACTTCGTACGCTTCGCACGAAAATTACACTTTTGTCACACCCCCGCTTATAACGTAAACACGAGGATGTAACGGACGGGGTCATCATAACACATTGATCATTAATAGAGATGCATTAACTGAAAAAAAAAAACAACGTGTCATGATGTCACCCGACACAAATGGAGACTTGTGTCGCAGTTAGTCAATTCCATAACATAACATAGTCAAACAGTCAAAATGAAATTTGAATCCCACAACCCGGGAACAAGTAAACGATAACATGTTCAACAATGAAGAACTCAAACGAAACATAATGTCAGAAACACGAAAGCAAATCTCTAAAATGCATTTCCTTAAAGTCATCACTAAGGCAGCAACTCTAGCTACGCTCGATGATTGTTACCCGAAAAGATATGCTCAGAAGTTAACATAATGTTGGTGAGTTTGCAGGTTTAAGTAATATAAAAACCTTGATGCTGTGTAATAGTTTGGTAGGACATAAGTGCATACAGTTATAAGCAAGCAATGTCACATGTAAACATGAGCCTCACAACTAAGCCCATGACGTAAAAACAGATCTTGTCGGAACATATTCACCCTAGGGCCCTTCCGTGACCACTGTCTGTCCCAACTAGTATACTAACAAACAAGGGTGGGGGTGTCAACCTAATAGTACTATCAATACTTTTCTGTCGGCTCCAACACCAGAGTTAAATAGTTGTGAATAAAAAATCACACAGAAAACTCATGCATGTACCAGATATAAACTTACAAAACAATAAACACAATAGTCCCAAAGAATAAATGAGTTCACAGCATAAAAAGGGTTGAACATACTTCTCCCCCTTGATGTTTATAAATAATTGTAATAAAACGGGTCCGCGAAACTCACTTGAAATGAGGCGAAATAAGGTGAGCAAAAAGGCTTCAAAGGATGAGAGCAAACAAACGATCAAACACCTATAATTAGTTGTAACTTAAATCTAAAAACGCGTCCAATGAGAATAGATACATTTGGTCGGTTTCGGGTCGGATTGGGTTCGACACGCTACACGTACACAAAATATGTATACTTCAATAATTTATTTAATAAATAAAAACGTGCAAGAATTTACATATATATATATATATATTATATATATATATATATATATATATATATATATATATATATATATATATATATATATAATTAGCCCATATTCTCACTATTATTCACCCTTTATATATATATATATATATATATATATTATATTTCACGCATATTATACATACCACCATATACATACCACCACCATATCTATACATTCGATACACACACATGTAGATAATCAGACACACACGCATATATATATTTATATATATCATTTATACACTACAACACACTATATAAGAATAGTAATGATAATAATAATGAGGTTGACGACGACGACGATGATAATAATAATAATAATAATAATAATAATAATAATAACAATAATAACAGTAACAGTAACAATAAGAATAGTAATAGTAATAATTTTAATAATAATAATAATAATTATAGTAGTACTAATTATACCAATAATGATTAGTTTTGTTAATTATTATTTGTATAATATTTATCTAATTCATCATATTATAATATTAGGGTTAACACGCAAGGCAAATAAGACAAAATTCTGGATAGGAAACGAACTAATTATGCAAAATAAATAATACACAAGGAGAGTCACGAGCTTCGCGTCAATTAACGGACCTGATAGTGATGGATGTCATAACTTTGTATAGTAACCGGTCCCTATATATATATATTTTTTAATTTTAATAGTATATAATATTTTAGTATTATATTTATTTGTTATGATATTTTATTTTTCTCTATAAACTTTTAACATATATTGGTTTATAATATTCTGGATATATCATTAAGACGTGATTATTCTTATCAATTTTTCGATGGAATGTTTATTTACAATGGAACCGGGTCAAATACTTGCTTATTTGTATATATGTTTAAAAAATATTATTTGAAACCCAGTTGGTCGAATATAATATTTTTAACTTTTTATAACTTGTAACGTATAATATTGTTGCGTCATGCTTCAATATGAGTGTTGTTCAAACTAAAACTGTGTCAACGGTCACTAAATTTAGCAAATACATATTCAAAAACTGCTCAACTGTTTTTATTTAATCCAGACACTAATAAATACCGTTCAACTGTTTTGTGCATACACGTAATTTCCACCACACCGCTTGGGAATTTCACTGGTTATTGTTAGAAGAGTAAATTTCGGTTTTGGTCCTTGTGGTTTAACTATTTCAATCCAAAAAGGAATCTTTGATCATATCATGCCCTGTGATTTCATTTTTGTGTGGATTTTGGTCCTTGACACTAACTCTGTTAGTTTTTACAATTAAATGTAAGGGTACTTTGATCATTTTATATAAAGGGACTATTTTGTAACTAGATAAATAACTAGGGTTATTTTTTTATCATCCCAATACCACCCACAACACCACCCATAACACCCCCGACACCACCATCGTCATTTTCATCTCTCATCATCATCATGCTTTATCTTCCTCATCTCTCACCGTCAGCCATCTACCACCACCGTCGTCATCATATTTGAACATAACTACATCATCATCTGCTATTAGGTTATGGATGGGTTACAAGAAAAAATCAATTAGGGATTCCGCCAAAATTAGGGCTTCAAATTTGCTCGATTAGGTTTGGGGGTTTCAAAAGGATGGCGGTGGTGTAACGACGAACATGAACGAGGCAACGAAGGTGGCGGTCTAGGTTTTCATCTGCTTAACGATTGCTGCTGTGGTGGTAATCATGGTGACCGATGGTGATGGTTGGGCTAAGATAGGATTTGATTTTGGTGGGAAGGGAGTGAGAAGGAGGCGATGGTACCGGTGTAGCATGGTGTGGCATGGCATGGCATGGCAATGGATCTAGGACTAAGAAAGTGTGGCAGTGATATTGGGGCAGTGGTTTTATGGTGGTGGCGATGGTGGTTATGTTGATGGGGGTGGCGACGGTGTAGTGATGGTACCTTGAGGGGAAAGTTGTGGCTGGAAGGGATTGTGGTGGTGGCACTAGTTTTGTGGCAGTAGTGGTGGTGGTGGTGGTGGTGATGGGGTGCCGGCAATGTAGTGATGGTGGCTTGACGAGAATGTTATAGTTGTGAAGGGGTAATCATGTGAGTTTTTTAATATTTTATTATTGTGAGTAAATGATACAAACAACCCCTAAAATTTTGAAAAATCTTACTAATCCACATAAATAGTCCCTTAAATGTAATATGATTGAAATGTTCCTGCACTTAACAGAAAAATCTAACAGAGTTACTATCAGTGACAAAAACCGTTGCAAAAGTGAAACCGCAGGGTATGATATGACAAAAGATTCCTTTTTGGACTATAATAGTTAAAATGCTCAAACCATAGAGACCAAAAACAAAATTTACTTTTGTTAGAAATATATGTTAATATTATTTTGTTTTTCTTTTATTTAGTCGGTAAATTAAGAAATAACCGTGCTCTAGAAACTGATTACTTTAATAATTGGTTTTAACTTGTAGCTGATAAACCAATAAAACTTTATTATGTGCAACGGTATTAAAATTTTGGGTCATCGGTTATGAAATCAAATTGCTAATATAAACTTCATATAAAAGAAAAAGTAATGTAAAATTACGTTATAATTTATTTTAACATATTTATGTTTTTATATACTAGACTAGATGGTGTCCAATGTGACAGAGAAACAAATATGTAAAAGTTTTTTATAAATAAAAAACTAGGATGATATTTGAGTAAATTGTATAAATAGTGAATGGGGTTTGATCATATTGTATGATTGGTATTCAAACTTTAAAATTGTATATTCAAATTAAAGAGATTAAAATGTTTGTTTTTATAGTGTATTTTCTTTTAGATATTAATGTTTAAAAAGCTTACGGTTGCTTAAAAATTATGAGAAAAATTAATTTAAAAGTCAATAATTGTAATATATAATTAACATGTGTATAAAGATAATAATTAAAGTCAAATTACCTCACTTAAACCCTTAAAAGTTCGATGTTAAAAAGACAAGCTTGTTCTTATTAATATACTATAAAGTAAATTACAGAAAATGACCTTTAACTTTATATATAATTTCACTTTATAATATTTATCATTATTACACTAAACAATTTTTATTTATATGGTTTGTTTTATCTTTGGTACTTTAGTATAATGACTGTTTATTTGCATCATTAAATTTAGTCACTTGGTTATTATAAGGAACATCTGAAGATTAAAGGTTGATGCAACCAAAGGATACCAGAACAACTAAGTCTTCTAAAATGCACTAAGAAACAAGAATGAACTAGCTTCAGAAGTCTTACACTCACAAATAAGTCTAAGCGTAAGATCTTCCGAAGCCAACAGTTCAGAAGAAATTGCTTCGGAAGTTTCACACTCATCAGAAAATATTACAAGTGTGAAATCTTTCGAAGCCAAAGACCCTTTTCTTCCGAAGCCAAAGACCCTTTTCTTCCGAAGCCAAAGATGAAGTCTTCCGAAGCTTCATAAGACAAAGTCTTTCGAAGCCATTTTGATGAGAAGACTGATTTCTTCCGAAGACAGAGAAAATATGCTTTCTCTGAGTTACTTTTTGATAAAACTGTTGTACCTTCCGCTGCTGCTCTGAAGACTCACCTGCTTTTCATCAGTTGGTGAAACTTTCATACTTTATCAAACTGTAGAAAAAGGTCTTTGCCTGTAACTTCCCATAATTATTCCTGTAGACTTGTCTTATTAGATAAAGTCAATGAGATATGGCATGTCATAGTCACTAGTCAAAAGGCAATCTGCCTTTTGACTGTAGATTGATCTTGTTGTCTAGATTAGTCAAATCCCAACTGTCTTTTTGTATATTGACGGTTGTAGGTTGTAGTATATAAGAGTCTCAAGTTCTTGTAACTAAACATATACTTGAACACACTTGTAATAGAACTAGAGAATCAATATACAACTTCCTTGAAAACTTTATCTTGTGTTCTTGTGATTTTGTTCTTGGTTCATTTACATTACTTGTGTTGGCTTAGTATCTTCTAAATAGTTACCAGTTCCCTATTTGAATTGTTAAGTGATCTAAAGTTCTCCCCTCCTGTGAAGCTAATTGCAAACTTAAGCACCCTTAACCGATCCTGCAATTGGTATCAGAGCTTTACAGGCTCTTGATTGTAAGATCTCACCATCTTTAATCCTCCTAGCTTCACACATCACTTAACTCTTCAAATGATAGCTATCTCTAAGGCTGATATGGAAACTAGAACTATGACAAAGTCCCCACTGAAAACTCCTGAGAATTTTGACACTTGTTACCAAAGAATGGAAGGCTTCATCAAGTCTCAGGATTCCAGGATGTGGGAGTCTGTTGTCAATGGACCTCATGTACCATCCACCACTTCAGCTGCTGCTGGTGGTAGTATGATACTCAAAGAAAGGCCTGACTTCTCTAAAGAAGACTGGAAGAGGATTGACATTGATCAGAAAACCATGACAGCACTTCAGACTGCTCTTCCAAATTCCATCTACAGAGGTTTCAAGAAGTGCAAGACCGCTAAACAACTGTGGGATACACTGAAACTGATGTATGAGGGGTCCAATGAAGCCAAGGAAAACAAGAAGGACCTCTTGAAGCAGCAGTTTGAAAATTTCACCTTCAAGACAGGTGAAACCATGACTCAACAGTATTTCAGGTATGTTGAGATTATGGATACTCTGGCTGATGTTGGAGTAACTATTGAGAATAGGGATATTGTTAGAAAGTTTATGTCCTCTCTTCCCAGACAATGGACACACTATTATGTGGTTATTAAGAGGACTGAAAACCTCAAGACCCTGACTCTCACTGAGTTATATGGAATACTCAGTGGATACCAGATGGAGATGAACATGCAAAACCCATCTGGTAACTCCAACACTCACCAGAGTTCTACCCTTCATGTGGGTGAAAGAGATAGCAGAGAACCATAACACCATCTTATCTGCTACCCTGAAACTTCATAAAAGGGTCCTTTCATCACCTTCCCAGAGACACCCAGAGAGTGCTACATCCAAGGAAGTCTATTCCAAAAGACAAGCAACTCTTAAGCCTTTGTCCTATTGATGAAAGTTCAGGCAACTTTCTTTTCACTCTTGAAGACCTGGATTGTATCCATCCAGATGATCTGAAATACATGGAGATAGTCTAGCAGATGGCTCTTCTCACTCACAGAGCCCAGAAGTTCTACAAGAGGACAGGGAGAAGGTTTCCTAGCAATGCTACCAGTGGCAAGTTTGGACTGGACAAGAGCAAAGTGAAGTGTTACAACTGTAACCAGATGGGTCACTTTGCTAGAGAATGCAAGGCACCTAAGTCAAATGGTGGCCAAGCATCATCAGGGCCAAACTACACTGATGGAGGGCACCAGAATGAGAAGCCAAGACAGCAAGCTGTTGTTGTCATTAAAGAAGGAGGCTTTGACTGGAGCTTTTAGGCTGAAGATGCTTCACCAAATCAAGCACTCATGACTGACCATGATGAGGCTAAGGTACTAGAACATCTTTGCTCTCCTGAATGTATTGCTAAAGTGAATAGATACAGGTCCTACAACTTGGAAATGAGATCTGATATTGAGTCCTTGAATATCCTAAAAGCTGATTTTGAAAAAGCTGAAAATGACTATAAACTTAAGATAGAATATCTAGAGAAAACAATTTCAACTCTTAAATATGAGCAAACAAATTACAGGACTCAAATTAAAGATCTCATTACCAAGTTAACTGAATGCCAGGCTGAGCTTGTGATCAGCAAAGCCTGGGCTGAAAAATGTGTTCTTGAAGAAGAGACCTTCAAGAACATCATATCCTCATCTTTGCATGCAAAAGTTTGTAATCAGAATAAGCAGGGACTGGGATCTACTGAGATAGCTCCTTCACACACTCTATTATCTGTAAGATCTCCAAGGTGTGGAACTGGTGAAGATGAGCTTCCCCTCATAGACCCTAGCGTTGAAGAGGATGAAGAGGAGATGGTAAGGGATGATTCTGAAATGAGTGAAGAGAGTCAATCCAAAAAGGGTCACCATGCTCCTGAGGAGAGTAAGAAGGCTGGTATGACAAAGACAAAGAGGAAGAACTTGATCAAAAGAGCAAAGAGAAGATCAAAGAAGGCTCAAGAGATCAAGGCCACTTTTGACTCCAAGCATAAACAAGTGTTCATCTCTGCAGGGTTTGAAGTGGTAAAGGCTGAGGAATCAACTACAAACTCTAGTACCAGGAGTTTTAGTATAGTTCCAACTCATTCCAGCAAAGAGAAGGCTGAATTGTTGTGTACCACTGCTACACAGTCTGAACCATCCTCCTCTAAGAGCAAGTCTTTCCCTAAGAAGCTTGCTGCATCATCTGTGAAGAAGAAGCTGGAGAAAGAAAGTGTTCAAGCTCAGTCTTGCTCTCAAAAGAAGACTCCCAGAAGGAAGCAAATGGACTGCATCATGTGTGGTAGTACTTCTCATCTGGCTAAGGATTGCATCTACAATCCCAAAAGCACTATCCACATGATCAAAGAGAAAGCTTCTGGGAAGAAGAAGGAAAAGCTAGCTTCGGAAGGAAAATCTATTTCCTTTGGAATCTCCAAAGTGAAAAGGAAAACAGGTGGTAAATTGCCTTCGGAAGGAAAAATGGTCTCGGAAGAAAGAATACTTCCGAAGCACCAGAGCCAGCTGCAGTGAAAGCTAGATCTTCCGAAGGCCCAGTCTCCAAATCTTCCAAAGTTGTTAAAACTTCCGAAGCTTTGAAGGTCAAGCCCAATCTTCCGAAGGTGGTGTGGAAGATGAAGGAAGACCATATGACTGAAAGTTCATCATCAGCAACAACAAATGATCCTCAAAGCCTGAACATACTTTCACTTACTATTTCATTGTATTCTATTCACTTTGACAATCCCAAGACCAATGAGACTTGGGTTCCCAAATGTAACTAAATCATCTCTTTTGTGTAGGGGCAGCTGAAAACCAACAGAAATGTATGGATCATTGATAGCGGCTGCTCAAGACACATGACAGGCAATGGCTCCTTGCTTCAAAACTTTGAGAAGTTTGATGGAGGGCCAGTTGCTTTTGGAGGAGATGCAGGAGGTTACATCACTGGCAGGGGCATGGTCTCAAATGGTAAGCTCAGCATTGAGAAGGTAAACTTTGTCAAGGAGCTTGATACAATCTTTTGAGTGTGTCCTAATTTTGTGACCAAAAACATCACATGCTCTTCACTGAGCATGAATGCATTATTCTCAAGCCTGGGGTGGTTATTCCTTAGGAGTACATCCTACTCAGAGCCCCCAAGAAGGGAAACATGTACAAGATGGATATGCAAGAAACAACTCCCTCCGGAGAAGTGTCTTGTTTTCTATCTAAAGCAAATAGTGATGAGTCTTTCCTCTGGCATAAAAGAATGTGCCATGTAAACTTCAAAAACATGAATAAATTGATTAAAAATGATTTGGTAACTGGAATGCCAAAGAAAGAGTTTACAAGTGATGACCATTGTGTTGCTTGCCTGAAAGGAAAGCAGCACAAAGTGTCTCACAAGCCAAAGGAAACCAACTCCATCACTACTCCCCTACACTTGTTACATATGGATCTGTTTGGCCACACCAGTGTAATGAGTCTAGGAAGGACCTCTTATTGTTTAGTGATCATAGATGACTTCACAAGATTCACTTGGGTCTTCTTCCTTAGAACTAAGGATGAGACTCCTGAGATCTTGAAGAACTTCATTCTGAAAATTAAGAATCAATGTGATCACAAGGTCAAAACCATAAGATGTGATCAGGGAACAAAATTTAAAAACCAAATCCTTGATACATTTTGTGATAAAAAGGGTATTTCAAGACAATATAGTGCTCCCAGAACTCCTCAGCAAAATGGTGTAGCTGAGAGGAGAAACAGGACACTTATTGAGGCTGCTAGAACCATGTTATCTGACTCTAAACTGCCTATCACCTTCTGGGTAGAGGCTGTCAACACAGCCTGCTATGTGCAGAATAGAGTTTTAGTAGTTAAGACTCATGGTAAGATTCCTTATGAGCTGTGGCACAAAAGGAGACCATTTATTGGTTTCCTCAGGTCATTTGGATGTCCATGCACCATCTTGAATACCAAAGATCAAGTAGCCAAGTTTGCTGAGAAATCAGATGATGGACACTTTGTTGGATATTCCTCTCAAGCTAAGGATTATAGAATATACAACCTCAGAACTAGAGTAATTGAGGAGTCAGCCAATGTGACCTTCAATGAAAACACTCTCAGTGTTAAAGGTTCTGATCCGGATTGGCTGTTTGATCTTGATTTAGTTACCAACTGTTTTAACAAGTCTTGTGAGAACGTTTCAGGATCTACAGATAATATATCAACAGGTGATCCTAACCCAAGATTTGAGCTGAGAAGACCAAACAAGAATACTACTTCAGCTCCAATGGTAACTAACCCTGCAAGTGAAGCTCCTATCAGCACAAGCATGACAAATACTGCTGATTCATCTGAGATGCCTTCAAATTCTAGCTCAGAGGCTCCAAATCTAGGTGAAGGAACTTCAAATGCAGAAGGAGATGGAGGTGGTGACAGTGATCAGGAATTTCTTGATGCTGATAACCACTCCATAGAAGACAACATTAATGATGTAACACACTCATTGGATCAAGCTTCTCTTGATAAGTGTGTTGATGAGGTGGATAGCACTTCTTTGCCAGATCTAAATTTCTCTAACTTAGATCTCTCAAATCAACTTGCTATGATCCCTCAACTTAGGATCCACAAGTCACACCCCACCACAAACATCATTGGAAATGTTGACACAGGGTGAGAATAAGAGGACAAACACATAAGAGCAATGTTTGTCTGCATTCTTGTTTCTTATCCCAGATTGAGCCGAAGAAAGTTGATAAGGCTTTGAAGGATGGAAGCTGGATTGAGGCAATGCAAGAAGAGTTGCTTCAAATCAAAAGACAGAAGGTGTGGAACTTATGTCCTCCTCCTTAAGGGAAAAGTGTCATAGGAACCAAATGGGTATTCAGGAACAAGACTGATGATAGAGGGATTGTCATCAAGAACAAGGCTAGACTGGTTGTCCAGGGGTACACTCAAGAAGAAAGAATTGACTACACTGATCTCTTTGCTCCTGTAGCAAGACTTGAAGCTGTAAGAAAATTCATGGCTTATGCTGCATCCAAGGATTTCAAGGTCTACCAGCTTGATGTAAAGTGTGCCTTTCTCTATGGGGTGATAGATGAAGAAGTTTATGTCAAACAACCACCAGGCTTTGCAGACCCAGATCATCCTAGTTATGTCTACAAACTTGATAAAGCTCTATATGGACTGCATCAGGCTCCAAGAAAGTAGTATGAGACACTATCAAAGTATCTTTGTCAACATGAATACAAAAGAGGTACTATTAATGGGACTCTCTTCATCAAAGAAACATGGAATGACATAATGCTAGTTTAGATATATGTAGATGACATCATCTTTGGTTCAACTAATCCAAAGCTCTGCAAAGACTTTGAGAAGCTGATGAAGGATAGATTTGAAATGAGTGCCATGGGGGAACTCAACTTCTTTCTAGGAATTCAAGTGAAGCAGGTTGAAAATGGCATCTTCATTAGTCAGTCAAAGTATGTACAAGACATACTTACAAGATTCAAGATGACTGATTGTAAGGTTGCAAAGACACCCATAGCCAGAAACCACTCCCTTGGTCCTGATTTAAGGGGGAGTATGTTGATGAACATCGGCTATGATTGGGTCTTTTATGTACCTCACTGCTAGCAGGCCTGATATTATGTTTGCCACATGCATATGTGCAAGATATCAAGCCAACCCCAAGATGTCACACCTAGTTACTGTGAAAAGAATTCTCAGATACCTCAAAGGTGCTCCTAAACTAGGCCTTTGGTATCCAAAGAATTCAGACTTTAATCTGTATGCTTATACAGACAGTGACTATGGTGACTGCAACATGACTGCAAAGTCTACATTTGGGGGATGTCAATTCCTTGGTGGAAGGATAGTCACTTGGCAATGCAAGAAGTAATCCTGTGTGCCTGCATCAACTGTTGAAGCTGAATACATTGTTGCTGCAAGCTGTTGTGCTCAAGTGCTTTGGATTCAGAATCAGATGCTGGACTATGGATTCAATTTCAAGGAGACTCCTATCCATATAGACAACAACAGTGTTATCTCTATTACAGAGAATCCTGTGCAGCACTCTAGGACCGAACACATCAACATCAGGTATCATTTGATTAGAGATAATTTTGAGAAAGGATTAATCAAACTAATCAAGGTAAACAAAAATGAACAATATGCTAATCTGTTCATTAAAGCTTTTGATGAACAGAGGTTTAAATATCTTATATCAGCTATTGGGATGATTAACTTTGAATAGATTTTTCTTGAAACACTTAATCAACATTATTTCTAAAAAATTATATGTCCTAAGTTGTCTATATTTTCACCTTCATAAGCCCAGTTCTCTTTGGAAGTAAATCAATTTTTTTAGATATTCCTTAGATTTGTGAAAATATATTATTTTGTCTCGGAAGAACTCAAATTACCTTCGGAAGAAATTTATGTCTTTAAATCATTTAACTACTCATAAGATATTACCTTCGGAAGAAATTCTTAGAATATCTTCCGAAGCTTAAATGTGCTTATAAGTACTTAAATGCATTCAAAAAACACATATCTTCCGAAAGCAATTTCGTCTTAGAAGATTTTTTATCTATGGATAATAATTTTCTCAGACTTAGTTCTTCTGAAGCAAAATTTATGTCGGAAGAAATTTCTTTAAGTATATTCCTTCCGAAGCCAAATTTTCACAACTCTTTGAAATATCTTCAGATGCAAAGTTGCCTTCGAAAGCTTTTCTTACAAAACTTCCGAAGCAAAAATACCTTCGGAAGATTTTCAACTTTCAAGAAAACTAACTTTTTGGGCGCTTTTTCAAAAGTGGGACCCACTTGCGGATTTCAAAGTTTATCTTTTTGTTTTAACTTTGTCTCAAATCCACTGCATATATCTTCTCAACGGTTCCATTTCTTCTCTCTACTATCACAATCTTTGACCTAATTTCACCCTAAACTCACTTTCTTCTTCCTTTCTTCACTGATAAGCTTCACCAAATGGCCGACATCGATCTCAAAAACGACCATGAATTCACCATGCACCTACACAGGCAACATAATCAAGTTGCCCTGTTGAACTCTGAGATGGATCCAAGCTTCTCAGATGTTTGTAGGTACCTTTCTTCGTCTCACTACTTCACCTCCCTTACAATCGATCCTCCTCTCTATGAGGATCAGTTGTTCAAATTCTGGCGGACCTGTCAAGAGGTCACCATGGATGGGGAGAAGGCACTGTATGCTACGGTGCAGGGAAGGATAGTTTTCATCACTCTGGCCATCATAAACACCCATTTGCAGCTGGATGATGAAGCAGGTTAACTGTCCTTTCCAAAATCTGTTGTCAACCATTCCTTCCAGTAGATGGGATACGAATATGACTTCTCAGTCAAAACCTTCAGGAAGGGGAAGGTCTCATCCCAATGGAAGTACCTCCTCCATGTCATCATACACAGTTTATCTAACAAACATAGAGGATGGGATCAAGTTTCAGAAGACCTCTCCTTCATAGTCCATGGGATGGTACAAGGGGTCAAGTTCAGGTACGCTCAGTTTGTTTACACAAATTTACTTGCTAACTTGGACTCCTTAGAATATTACATGTTCCCCAGGTATGTTCAACACATTCTCAACTGTGAATTGGGACCACAGTTGAGGGGAATAGGAAATATTCTTAAATTGGGACAAATGAGGCCTGACATTTTCAAAATCTTGAAGAAGCCAACTGTTGGCTTCTCAGGGGTAGAAACAACCTTGTCTCTCATTACTCAGGGTGACAACCTACCAGTACCAGCTAGTGTTGATCTCACACCCTCCACTTCTCAACCACCTCAAACACAGCCTACCATCACCATCACCTACAAAAGAAAATCCAAACGAAACACTGCACTTGCTACTGAGCATGTGCAGGCTCCCATATCAGTTAATACAGGAGGAAGTGGAATCTCGAGCTCCCACTTCCCCTGAGGAGCAGACCACTCTCATCTTTCCAATAATCAGTTCTGAGGTTCCTCATGCTCAGGCTGATGAGTTCATTACCCAAACAGCCTCTAGCCTTCACTCTGAGTCTCTAAACTCAAGTGATCAACCTTCAGGGGACAGCTACCATCCCCAACCTCTAGATCTCAACCAACCAATACCCAGCTTAGACTTTTATGATGATAAGGACTTGGATGTCAGTGAATACCATATGTCTCTCTTCTCCACCCCTGCTCAAAGAGATATGAGTATTTCTGACTCACCCAGGTCTAGCCCACATCATCTACCCTCCACTGATGTGGATGTTCATGAACTTGTTCAGGAGATCCATATGGAAGAGGCTCTCACTTTTGCAAGTGAAAACATCAATAGGACCTCAACCATGGCAACCCAGCCTCTTGACACTTCTCTAGAAGCTGTCATTAGGCAGGGGAAATCCAGCAGCCAAGAACACCATGCTGGTGATGATGAAGAAGACTTAGGTCCAATTCTCTCATCCCCCAGTGATTCTTCAACTGAAGATGAGAGGAGTCTGAAACAAAAGGTGCACAAACTGACAAAAACATGCACGTACTTAGTTTCAAAGATAGCTCACCTGGAATCTCAGGTGACTATCTTACAGAAGAAGGTCAATGACTAGCAACTTCAGATCACCGATCTTAAGGGCCAGTTAGCTGAGAGACCAAGGAGGACAACTCAACCAGGACCACAAGAACCTGTGGATGTCTTGCACAAATTCCCCAGCTCACCTAGTCAAGAGGGTGATGCTACCAAAAAGGGGGAGAAAGTCTGGACAGCCATAGAACCTGGGAGTTCTTCCCAGAGTATGGACATTGAGGATTCACAACCCTCTCTTGAGCTTGTACATACTCAGCAACCTCCTCATGACAGTGATCTAGACTTGCTCATCCAACAACTATTTAGGAGGGAATACCAAGAGCAATGTCTTCCCCTTCTGAGAACCCAATCAGAGGTTGGGGGTATGACAGTAACAGGAGAGCTCTTGTGATCTCTAAAGCTCAGGGTCAACAAGAAGTTTTCAAATTTTCAAGACTGAGCTACTATGAGAGTATAAATTTGGTGGATATACCGCTTGTCAACCCAAGCAACAACAGACAAGCTGCAAGATTGGCAGAAAGGATCCAAGATAGGGTGCTAAAGGAATTCAAATTAAGATCAAAACTATATAGATAGAGGCTAGCAGGTGAGATCTTTGGGCAACTGGATGTTAGAGTAGACCCGAAGATTAGCTTCGAAGGGAAATCCTTGACTGAAGCCCAGAGGTTGAACCTGTGAACCTTGAGACAGGATCTCCCTCTACACCCTTTACCCTCAGTGAAGCTGGTGATGGTAATTCACAAGAGCTCTCTCCAGCCTGAGTCACCAAGGCCTGTGGTTGACAAAGGCAAAAGGAAAATGACTCCTGAGGAGATTGAGGAGGAGAAGAGAGAGAGGAAGAGAAAGCTGAGGGGAGAGAGTTTAAGTGGTTCCCCAGGATTCATGGAAGCTGTAATCAGGGCTGCCCCCAGGCTAAACACTCAGGAAGATAAGTTAAGGGCAGCCAGGCTAAAATACCTGGGAACCAGAAACTACAATGTTGATGAACTCATCTCTCTCCCCTTAGAGGAGCTGAATGAACTGGCTTACATTAAATTGTCAAAAGAGAGAAAGGAAGCAGAGGATGCAGAATTGCTCCTCAAAACCAAAGAAGAAAGGAGACTTAAAAGACTCTACAAAGATGCTCCTGTCCTCTCTCTAGTTCAAGAAAGTCCTGAGCAAGAGACTGTGGCCACTGAACAACCTCAGGTAGTTAATGAAGAAGAAAGACTAAAGATGATCAAATACCTGAGTGTCACAGGTATCTATCAGGCAGCTGCACTTCTTCCCTTATCATATGAGTACATAATGTTTGAATACAACAAGCAGCTGGAAGAACAAGCTAAAAAGGAAAGGCAAGCTGCAAGGAAGGTTAAGGGAAGAAGCTGCAAAGTCAAGGGCCATCATCCACAAAAGCCAAAAAAAGTCTGCTGACAGAAAAAGGATGATAAGCTTCTTGAAGCTGTATGGGTTCTCTGAAAGAAGGCTTGGTCATATGTCTCTATTCACAATGGATGAGCATATTAGGGTGATCAAGCAGAAGATAAAAAGGGGAGAGCTTGTGGACTTGCATTCTCCACCAAGTCCAGCTCAACCTGAAGTTGAGGTGAAGGTTGAACCTACTGAGACAACACAACCTGAACCGGGAGCTGCATCTGAGCCAACTTCATCTTCTGACCCACAGCAGGGTCCTCCTCTCTCTTCTTCTGAACCTGTAAGAGAGGAGAACCCAACTGAGAGGGACATAACAGAACCAACTGGTACTCAAGACCAGGCCTCTCAGTTGAAAAAATCTAGGAGGAGAAAAAGGATGGCCAGAAGAAGATCCACTTCAAAGAAGAAGAGAAGAAAGGCATCCACCTCCCAACCTCATGATGAGTCAAAGCATCATGAGGGAGTGCATGAAAAGGTCTCTCAACAAACTCCAATCATAGTAGAGCCTCTTGCTACTGGAAGACAAATTCTGTCATGGACTTTTGCTGGAGATCCAGACAGATGGTATGTCACAAGAGATCAGGGAGAACAACATGTCTACTTCACAAATAACATGCTTGAACTTCTCTGCATGATCTCTTTGACATGAGAAGGTTCTATGTCAGTCTGAAGGATCTAGATCTTATGATGAAGAAAGGAACGCTGAAGATCCTGATGTGGACTATCAAAATCTGAAGAACTTCTCTGTTTTGGTAACATCAGCCTAGGGGGAGTTTGTAAGGAACATCTGAAGATTAAAGGCTGATGCAACCAAAGGATACCAGAACAACCAAGTCTTTAGCATGCACTAAGAAACAAGGATGAACTAGCTTCGGAAGTCTTACACTCACAAATAAGTCTACGTGTAAGATCTTCCGAAGCCAACAGTTCAAAAGAAGTTGCTTCGGAAGTTTCACACTCATCAGAAAATATTACAAGTGTGAAATCTTCCGAAGCCAAAGACCCTTTTCTTCCGAAGCCAAAGATGAAGTCTTCCGAAGCCAAAGATGAAGTCTTGCGAAGCTTCACATGACAAAGTCTTCCGAAGCCATTTTGATGAGAAGACTGATTTCTTCCGAAGACAGAGAAAATATGCTTTCTCTAAGTTACTTTTTGATAAAGCTGTTGTACCTTCCGCTGCTGCTTTGAAGACTCACCTGTTTTTTATTAGTTGGTGAAACTTCCATACTTTATCAAACTGTAGAAAAAGGTCTTTGCCTGTAACTTCCCATAATTGTTCCTGTAGACTTGTATTATTAGATAAAGTCAGTGAGCTATGGCATGTCATAGTCACTAGACTTGTCTTATTAGATAACTTCCCATAATTGTTCCTGTAGACTTGTCTTATTAGACTTGTCCTTTTGACTGTAGATTGATCTTGTTGTCTAGATTAGTCAAATCCTAACTGTTTTTTTGTATATTGACGGTTGTAGGTTATAGTATATAAGAGTCTCAAGTTCTTGTAACTAAACATATACTTGAACACACTTGTAATAGAACTAGAGAATCAATATACAACTTTCTTGAAAACTTTATCTTGTGTTCTTGTGATTTTGTTCTTGGTTCACTTACATTACTTGTGTTGGCTTAGTATCTTCTAAATAGTTACCAGTTCCCTATTTAAATTGTTAAGTGATCTAAAGTTCTCTCCTCCTGTGAAGCTAATTGCAAACTTAAGCACCCTTAACCGATCCTGCAGTTATCACATGAACGTATATGTGTAAAAAAGGTATTCAGGCGGCATAATTCAAAAAGAATAGACATATTAAGGAAATATGATTGGTAAACATTGAGACTGATGAGTAAAGCCTCCAATAAATTTTATATATTTTTATCATCACTTTTTTAAAATTAGTTCTATAAAATTATTGTTTCATATGATTTAAATACCAATAATAAACATAATACATAGAAATTTAATGCAAGCCACTTGAATTTATTTGAAAAAATATGATCGGTAACACGTTAAGACTGACGAGTAACACCTCAAAAAATTTTATATGTTCTTATCATCACTTTTTTTATTGTTAGTTGTATAAAAACTTATTTTATCATATGATTTAAGTATCATTAATAAACTTAATATATAGAAATTAGAATGCAAGGCATGTGGAGTTATTTAAATGCTTTGAAAAAATTAGAATACTAGTTTTATAAAAATTTAATGTATCATATGATTTTCATAATCATATGATTCCGCAAAGCATCTAAATGACTTCATGTGGTCTGCATTTTAATTTTTACATATTAAGTTCATTGTATTTTTTTGAATAACAAATTAAGTTTATTAAAGACATAAATTATACGATATAATTATTTTTTGTTTGATGCGTTACTTGTTAGTCTCAATATTTTACCAATCATATTTTTTCAATACATCAATTTTTTCAGATTATGCCATGTGTATGTTTTTTTTACGCATTTACTTTCATATGATAACCACGTGACTTAACTTAACAACACAAACTTACGATCTTAAGACTAAAAGAACAAAAATAAAGCAAACATATAATAAAGGTTGTTTAGTGTAATTAATAAAAATAAAAGTTAAAAAATAAAATTAATTATATAAATAAAGGTAAGTTTACTTTACATTATATAATTATAACATTCTATATATGATTGAAGGTAAAAGAATATAAAGGTCTTGACTTCTTCTCGTGGAGTCATCATAACATGAGTTGACAGAGCCTTAAATGTTTCATTGGAAGTAACGTGACAAACTGAGATTAGTTGGTTGTAAATATTACTTTTAATGAGGTTATTTTATAAAATGTATTTTTGTTATAAAGTGTGAGAATATACAATAAGGCTAAAAAAGTCATAAAAAAAATTATATCTCACAATTTAAATAAAATTTAAAAAAAGTACTTCGGAATCTATGTTCCTTTCGTCGTCCTCTTTCAGAAAAAAAAAAATAAAAAAATAAAACAAAATTTCATTGTGTCTTTTATGACACAATGACGTCATTGTGTTTTTTATAATGACACAGTGACGTCATTGTGTCTTTCATAATGACACAATGACGTCATTGTGTCTTTCATAAATGACACAATAAGAAAACGTTAATTGTTTTTTTTTTTTTTTTTTCGTTTATTTTTTTTCTTAGTGAGGACGGCTAGGGGAACAAAAGCTCGGAATTACTTTTTGAAATTTGATTTAGATTGTGAGATATAATTTTTTTTGTGACTTTTTTTACTCATTGTGTCTTTTCATACTTTGTAGCAAAAATACACTTTGTATTTGAATCTTTTTCTTACTTTTATATCAATAATAGGTTTGTAAATATTGACAAATATCATATTGTATAATTTTTTCTAATAGCATCGGTTTGAAACTTTTAACAAAAACTATAGTTTTTCTCTTCCTAAAACTACCATAACAAGGTTGTTAACACACCCAAACAATCTTGAAATCTGAATTCGATATTAAAAGATATCAAATCGGGAAATTTTGTCTATGTGTGAATTAAAAGTAATTCTAGGACTCTAGCCCTAGATTTTGTACTCACCTTTTAATGTTAAAACATGTATATTGCATCATTCTTCAATTTTCCATTCCAAAACAAACTTAAACCTTCTACACACTTCTAATAGTCTTATTGCACATGTTTAAAGAATAGTTGTCTTATTTTCATCAATTTTCTAAGGTGCTTACCATGTTCTAATATTTCATCTAATGTATGTATGTCATACTCTTGTTAGATTTTGAAATTAAACTTAACTAACAAGTTCTAAACATCATATCTAACATTTCTAAGCTATTAGAAGTAATTAATTGGGTTAAACATGACTTTTTGCTATTTGTAGTTCATAACTTCGCTCTTGACTGCGTTGCCAAAGTTCAATTCGTCATGACGGCACTGCTCTTTTTCTTTCTTCTTTGACCAAAGTCAAATAAATCCAGGTAAAATAATTTTTGCAAAAATGACCCAAAGGCCTGTCTATTTGCGGTCTTTTTCATTTTAACACATAACTTACAATTTATCTACTTTAAATGTTCTATTAAATATGAAATCTTATAACGAACTAGGTTTAAAGAAATATAAATATTTATACCTGACAAATAAGTAAATATATATGTATCACAATTCAATGGGTCTCAATATTAAATAATATGCATAGACTAAATTGTAATTATTTACTTGTTTAAACTTCACATTTAAAATTAATAATAATCTTATTTATTATATGTATTATGTTTTGTCTATATATTTGTGTTAAAAAAATATATTTCACATTTATAGGTTTATCAATTAGTGAATATTAAATTAATAACTTGACTTTGTTTGAAGTTAAAAGGTTTTTAATTTTCTTAAAATATTTCATTACTTCAGCTCATGTCGTGCATGGTTTCTAGCTTAGTATACGTAATAAAATCCTTGAATTCTTAATAATTCATTGTCTTCATTCCCTTTCTCATATAACAATAATAGATTTCGTAGGAAGCTTCTAAACGTTACAACTCTTAACAACCCCACAACCTAGCAAATCCTTTTCAAACTGAAGTTTTTGAACGTTTTCATTAAATTAATTCTCACATGAAGCACACGAAGATGAAAAGATAAGGGCTTCTTCAATTCCAATCGTCTAGATAGTTCATATCGAGTGAATTATTCTTTTATGTCCATTAGATATAACACGTTGTAACATAGTACCTATACCGATAACAAATGAACACCAAATTTCCAATGTCTCTTCATTGACAATTCCCTAATCTATCAACAGTATACAGTTGTTAGCATCACTTCTACATGTTAGCAATTCAGTCATGTGGAATCCTTCAAATGAGTGTCATCACCAAGTAACATGCTAACAAAAATTGAGATCCTTCAATAATTAGTCTACATGCCCAAAAGAGATATCAAATGTAGTTATATATAATGACCTATTTGGAAGATGTAACCTTCGCACACATGCACTAGATTTTGAAGCCTGTAATGTTGCATTATACTTAAGCAAATGAACGTGTTACCCTCCAAACTACCATAACAATTCCCTGTTTGTTTTTTCCTCTTATTTTCAAGCCTTTTGTTAAGAAAGAACAACGTTAAAACTACTTTTCATATCTTCTTGACTATATATTACGGATAAAGTGATCTCTTGTATTACCGGATAATTAAAGTGTAAGTTTGTTGCCATTCGCAAGGAGGTTTGTAGGGAAAATGAGTGAAATGCTTACTTTTCGTGTAACCTCTTGCTTTTCATTTTACAAGTTTGCTTTTGACTTCTATAAGCAAAGAGTCCACCTTTTAATGATGTACATATGACTCCTCTATGAATTTATAGAACATCCTAAGCGAATTCCATTAGATGCTTTATTTCGATATCCATTTGATCATCTTCTTTAAAATCACATGCACCATTATCTCCTATTTGCTCAACCCTATAAGAATAATTTCATCAAAGTATTTATTATATGCTCAGGGTACGTTTGAAGGCATACTGGAAATACTGGCGTTAATTTAACATTTCATGGTTCTCATTTCGTGCGGTTAAATAACATAAGATTTATAAACTATCTTCACCTCATTTACGTAGGAGATTGTTAACATAATAATGAATTCAACTTAAATGTTTTCTTTTCAAGTCCGGCTAATTATAAACCAAATATAATGATTATTTATATCATCTCTTAGGTCGAACAATAATCTAAGTCCTTTTGTTAATTCAAAAAAAGAAAAAAATTTACCGTAACGATTTCTTGGGCATGGTTAACATGCACCACTATCCCACGTAAAATTACCATAAGGGCCGGCTCAAGCCAAAGCTAGTTAAGTTAGGGTTTTTGACCCCCATTTTTAAAAGGCCTTCAAATTTTATATATTATATTTATATGTGTAAAAAATTTGACAATGTCAGACATTTTATTAATTTAGTTGGTTCTCCGATGCAATAAAAAATTCCTCTTTCTCCCCTCAAGATATTATAAATTAATTTTAAAAAAAAACAAACACAACTATGACTTGTTCTATTAAGCGGCAATTTCGAACACAAATTGGCGAGATTTTTAATAAAATTAACTTCGCCAATTATATACATTTTAGTTTACTATTTTCGGTCCCAACCTGAATGTAGGGATTTAACCTAAAGACTCAGGAAATCAAAACGAGATTTTGAAGATCTGATCGCGCGAGAACTTTGATCCGCGCGAGAAGCTAGTTCTCGGGCGAGACCTTTATGGTTTAGTATATATAGTTTGATTAGTTCATTGTGTTTAGCATCCTGAAATTTTCACACTTATGTAATCACAATTTCAGAGAGCAATATATTGAGAATTATATTTACATTGCTTGTTTTTGTTCGTCTTCTTGTTCTATTCTTAATCCGTGATTGATTTATTCCGCGTTTTTCTCACGAGATCAATCTACTAGGAAATAACGATCTTTACACTGAATAGAAAAGGATAATTTATTATGTAAACTTCGAGAAGGCCCCGTTTTTTGGTTCTTTTCGGGCCTCCAAAATCGTTGAGACGTCCCTGATTACCATAAATGGGAAGCTAGATCCTCAATGCTAAGAAAAGATCATGTTTAGTTAGAAAGAAAATGAGATTTACCAATCTCCTTGTGGTTTGTTGGCTTTCAAATACAATTTGCTATCAACCGACACAAGTTCGAGGTTTGGTATGATGGTGATGTAAAGGTGGTGTTTAAGTTATTTTAAAAAAAGAAAAAAAAAAGTTTGGTTTTCTCGAGAAGAATGATAGGTTAGAAAATCTCCATCTCGTTCTATATGTTTTCACATCCCTATATATGAAGTATATTGTTTGGATATAAGTTAACACTTTATTGTGTTTCACATTAGATTTAAGGATTTATTTCTCATTCTTCATATATAAATAAGTATTTAATTATCGTGTTCATTTATCATATGTTTGTGAGCGTATGTAAATGCGAAAATGACAAAAAGTAATGAGTTAATTACATGATTGGAACCTATGGTATGTTTATATCGCAGAATTGATCCCGACATTTGAGAAATTACATGATTAGTCTCTACTGTTTGTTAAATCGTAACATGAATGGTCTCTGACATTAACTTCTGTTAAGTTTCTCAGTTAAATGAATGTGAAAATACTAAAATATCATCGAACTAAAACAAATACATAAAATACATATAATATATGTGGGACCAACTTTTCATAATAAATATAATATATACACACACACTAATATATAAGATTTTAGTGTATGTATATGTCAACCACTGTGTCTTCTCCACCTCCCCTATCCGACCACCACCATTGTCCGACCACCATCTCCACATTCTGACCACCACCACCATGTCATCACCATCACCACAATCCGACCACAACTATCACCGTGTCATCACCACCACCATAGTCTGACCACCATCATCATGTCATCACCACCACCACAACCGACCACCACCACCGCGTCATCACCACCACCCAAGTCCGACCACCATCATCGTGTCAACACCACCACCATGTCATCACCACCACCACAGTCTGACCACCATCATCGTGTCATCACCTCCACTACAGTCCGACCACCACCACCACCATCACAGTCCGACCACCATCGTGTCATCACAACCACCTCAGTCCGACCACTATCACCATGCCATCACCACCACCAACATCGTTGCACCAACCACCACCACCTAGCCATCGTCCTTCCTTCCGCCGCAAACACCGCCGATCACTGTTTGCTACATCCACCATTGCGATTGCACCATCCCTTGCCTAATCTGAAGCAACAGTCGCAGGTTGTGCGTGGGTGGATCTGGAGAAGACGATGGGTGGTTTGCTGACGGTGGTCTTGTGCCGATGATGGTGGGTTGCTAGTGGCGGCGGCGTGAGCGTCCGACGGTTCGGAGATTTGGAGACGATGGGTAAAGGGATAGGTGGGCGAGTTTTTTTAAATATATTACTATATTATTATGATTGTTATTTAACTGAGAAACTTAACAAAAGTTAGTGATATGGACCAATCGTATTACGATTTAGCAAACAGTAAAGACCAATCGTGTAATTTCTCAAAACTTGGAACCAATCCTGCAATATGGGCATACCACAGGGACCAATCGTGTAATTAACTTAAAAATAATATATAAAGAAGAAAAAAAATATAATTTAACTAGATATAGATGAACATCAGAAATGAGATATAGAGTATTCACGATACGAACCTCGTTATTTTTATCTTCATAATTCAAAGAAAATCGTAAATTTTAATTATTTTCTCTTCTACGCCAGTTTGATTTGTTTTTTATCTCCATTCTCCATCTCTAATGTTATAAGGGACATAAAGTAAAACTCAAATTTGTGGTTTTACTATTCATCAAACCTCATATTTGAAAATAAGAGATAAAAATAATGATTTTTATTTAAATTATAAAAATAATGATAAAAATGTTCTAAAATCCTAATAAATTAAAGATGAACAAAATTTAAACATTCATATAACTATTAGTTCAAATGTATTAAATAATGTTAGATTACTTAATGTAAATAGCAAAAACAATTTGCAAATAGAATGATCCTGTTTAGAGGTGGGCAAAATACCCGGGTACGGACCCCCCGGTGTACCCGACCCGGTATAGGGTGTACCCGGTTTGGATCCGAAAATTTAAACATTCATATAACTATTAGTTCAACTATATAGCCGTTAGCCCCGATTTGTTGCCTTTTTTGTCTCTTTTAGCCTTATAAGTTAGTATAAATAGGTGTGGGTTGATATGGTTTAGTACCCAAGTCTCAAACGGAAAACATAAGCAAAAAACGCAAAAAATACTCTCTTTTAATCTCGTTTTACACTTTCACTCTCTCGTTTTACACTTTCACTCTCTTCAATCTTGATATGGCTCAATCACAATCTTCCGTTGGTCAAGATTCGTAAAACTCTCCAACTGTTGTTCGTGTTCTTGCACACAATCGTAACATGGATGTTTGGTGTAATTGGGATATGGTTGAGTTGAGTGACGGGTCTGTAAAGGCTCGTTGCAAGTTTTGTGGAGCTTTGCTTGCTAAAGATTCTAACACGACTTTAAGCAAACACATTAGCAAGAAGTTTTGTAAGTCGTTGAAAAGTAATCCGGATTCACAACAAACACAATTGGGTGGAGAAGGTGGAATCTTTAATTACGATGTTAATACGGTTCGAGATCGAATGGCGAAGTTCGTGATTCAAGAATCTTTGCCTTTTAGTCACTTCGACAATCCTCGGTTGACCAACTTAATTCGAGAGACGCTTCAAATATAATTAATTTAGTAGTGCAAGACGGTTGACCAACTTAAAATATCTTCCGATTGCAAACGGTGATTTTTTCCATACTCGTTGTGTTGCACATATAATTAATTTAGTAGTGCAAGACGGACTATCCGACAATATGTTGATAACTTTACTAAAGCTTTTTGATTTATCTTACATGACGTTTTTAAAAAAAGTAGAAGAAGATATCAAGATTATAAACAACTTTGTAGGGATACGGAATCTAGATTTTTAGGTCCTAATTGGGATGTACCTACTCGGTGGAATTCGACTTGTCACATGTTTGAATGTGCTTTAAAACAAAAGGGCACTTTGAAAGCTTTTCATAATAGTCTTTCGGATAATGGTGAAGCCGACCCATTTCCGGATGCGGGTTGGGAGAATCTTCAACGTCTATCCGAGTTTCTTGAGGTTTTTAAAAACTCAATAACAAAATTATCGGGAGTTTATTATTCCATTAGTTATTCGGTGCTTCAAGAATTATATTTTATGTCTTTGAATTTTAAAAATTTTCAAAATAAAAATAATATGTTTAATCAAATGATAGAACCAATGAAAGAAAAGTTTAAAAAATATTTTAAGGAGTTACCACCCGTTTTTACGTGTGCCGCCGCTTTAAATCTGTTTCTAAATGTTGCGGGGGTTGAATGTTTGATAGATGAGATAAATGACAATTTGGATATGCATGACGAAAACTCTAATTTTTCAAACGAGGCAAAAGAAAATTTTAATGAAAGTTTGAAAACAATTTATAATTTTTATTTAAATAGATATGGGCCTAAGGTAAACATAACCATGCCAAGCGGATCAACCTCAAGTGCTAGTACCTCGGTTAAAGACCCTGTTTTGACTATGTTGAATGTTGTTTGGGATGTGACGGCTAAACGTCAAAGGGGTAACACCCCAACAAGTGAGCTCGGTAGATATAGTGGAACGGATTTTATTTCCACTATGACTACCGAAGATTATCGTGCATTTGATATTTTGGCTTGGTGGAAAGGAAAAGAATCTCAATTTCCGATTCTTTCTGCTATGGCCCGTGATTTACTAAGCGTCCAAGCTTCTACGGTAGCTTCGGAATCTGCTTTTTCTCTTAGTGGCAGGGTAATATCATTACGGAGAACAAGACTAACTCCGAAAACAGTGGAGATGTGCATTTGTTTAAAGGATCACTTAGACACAATGGATCGTATACAAGACCAAACAAGTCTCGAAGACGAAATTACACTCTAAGCTAAAGTACACGATGAAGAGGTAGAAGAAGGAGTATCTTCTGGCATATCCGATGAAGAATTAACATTTGATCAAGTATCTCGTAGAAAATAAAATTAGACGATAACTTAAATAAAAGTTTTATGGTATTTTTTATTGATTTATTTTATGTATTTTTAAGTTGTTTTAATATTATTATAGAAATACATGACAATTAATTTATGTTATTTTATTTATTCATTTTTTATTGATTAAAAGAATTTTAAAAAATCACAAGTGTACAGGCGCCTAAACAGTGCCCATGCGCCTGAACAGTTCTTATGCGCCTGAAATTTCAGGCGCATGAGCACTGTTAAGGCGCATGGGTGCCCATGCGCCTAAACACTTATAATTTTTAACAAAACCCGAATTGTACC
This sequence comes from Flaveria sonorensis, assembly GCA_025506505.1. Taxonomy (NCBI): domain Eukaryota; kingdom Viridiplantae; phylum Streptophyta; class Magnoliopsida; order Asterales; family Asteraceae; genus Flaveria; species Flaveria sonorensis. The sequence continues at coordinate 49,735,755 of CM046438.1, read as the reverse complement.
CTGTTTTAGACCCGACCCGACCATACCCGGGTATACCGGGTAGGGTTTTTATGATGGTGAACCCGACCCGGGTTCGTACCCTGGTTCACCAATATCCGGGTACAAAAAAACCCGATTAAACCCAACCCGGTTTGCATCTGAGACCGGATACGGCCCAAAACCCGAAATGTGCACCTCTAATCCTGTTTCTATTTGAAGATAGCTATTGAAGATAGCTAAGCTAACACATAATTTAGGAAAAAAAGATAGATTTCATTTAATACAATTTAATATACAATACTCTCTTCAAAGACTTACTGTACCAAACAGGGAACTCAAACTTCTTTTTTTATTTTTCTTGAGCAGCTTAAGTTCTTTATTGGTGATCTTTATACTTTGATAACCAAATAAAGATTGTTGTTCTTTTTCACGTTAAACCTGTTCTATAGAAATGACATACTATACGGCTCTTTACTAAAACATATTATATATTAAATGTAAATTTGTAATTTTAATTAAATTTTAAGACCTTAGTAAATATAATATGGATTCTAGAGTACTAAGTTATTAAAAATATATATATAAGATTTTTTGAATAAAATAGTAAAAAAATTTAAAAATCCGCTCAACCATCTGGTCTGGTTCACCTATTCAACAGGTAACCAGTCAGTTCAAATGTTATCGGTCTAAATAGAAACAACTAGCTCATAGTCCAACCGATTTGGTTTAGAAAAACATATTATTTCGTAAGAAATAGTTACAACACGAGAACTCCTATGAGATTATCAATCTTAATACTACTCTCGCAAAAAATACAGAAATCTAATTGCATACGGTGCATTAACGCCGGTACGATCACAACAAAAACAAAATTAAAAAATAAAACGATTATTTAAAAAATTAGTTGGGTTTGAAATAATAAAAAATGTCACGTTTTCCTACAAGATTTTGTCCATGGTGGAAGACCATGACATCACACCCCCTGTTTTTCCTGCATAAATTTCATCTTCTTCCTCACTTTAACTCACACCCAAACACACCCACACTCATGGCTTCTTCTTACCTCCTCCTCTTCCTCTATCTCCTCACGGCCACCACGGCCACCACCACCACCACCACCACCACCACCACCCTCGACGTCACCACCACCGTACAAAAAACCCTCAACGTCCTAAACCCATCGTTCCTCCACCATCAACAACCCCAAAAACCCCAATCTGAAACTGAAACTGAAACCACATCGTCCCCCTTATCCTTCACCGTACACCCCAGATCCTCCATCCACCACCACCACCACCAACACCATGATTACGAGTCGTTAACCCTCTCCCGACTCGCCCGTGACTCGCGCCGAGTCACCTCACTCGTCACCCACCTCAACCTCGCCATCTCCGGCGTCAACTCGTCGGAGATGAAACCCACAAAATCGAACTCAAATCCGATGTATAAAGTTGAAGACTTAACAACTCCGGTGACATCGGGGATTTCTCAGGGCAGTGGGGAGTACTTCGCTCGTGTCGGATTGGGTACTCCGGCGAAATCGTATTACATGGTGATCGACACCGGAAGTGACGTCAATTGGCTCCAATGTCAACCGTGCTCCGATTGCTACCAACAATCCGACCCGATTTTCAACCCATCTGCTTCAACCTCATACAATGTCTTACCCTGTAACTCCAACCAATGCGAATCGTTAGATGTCTCCGCTTGCCGGAGCAACGTGTGTTTATACCAGGTGTCCTACGGCGACGGCTCTTTCACCGTCGGCGACTTCGTGACGGAAACGGTGTCGTTCGGGGACTCAGGGTCCGTCCCCACGGTGGCGATGGGCTGCGGCCACGACAACGAAGGGTTGTTCGTCGGATCCGCCGGACTTCTCGCCCTCGGCGGTGGTCCGCTGTCGCTACCGTCGCAGATCAAAGCGACGTCGTTCTCCTACTGTCTCGTTGATCGTGATTCCTCCAAATCGTCGACTCTGGAGTTCAATTCTGCAACTCCGGCGAACTCCGTCACGGCGCCGCTGCTGCGGAACCCTAGAGTGAAAACCTATTTATACGTCGGATTGACCGGAATAACCGTCGGAGGGCGGCCGTTGTCGATCCCTCCGTCGATCTTCGCCGTCGACGACTCCGGCAGAGGCGGAGCGATCGTGGACTCCGGCACCGCCGTGACTCGGTTGCAGACTCAGGCGTACAACTCGCTCCGGGACGCGTTCACTCAGCAAGCTCGAAGCTTGAAACCCACCGATGGGTTTTCGCTGTTCGACACTTGTTACGACTTCTCGTCGCTGACGAGGGTGGCGGTGCCGACGGTGGGGTTTACGTTCGCCGGAGGTAAAACGCTGTCGTTGAGGCCGGAGAATTACCTGATTCCGGTGGACTCACGGGGGAAGTTTTGTCTGGCGTTTGCTCCCACGGAGTCGTCGTTGTCGATCATCGGTAATGTGCAGCAGCAGGGGACACGTGTCGGTTACGATTTGAGTAAATCGGTCGTTAGTTTTTCGCCTAATAATTGTTAAGGTTTTTAATTTAATTATGATATGTGTACCTTTTTATCGTCTTAGTACCAAAGTAGATTTAGAGTTATTGTTTGATTTTGATGTTTTGCTGTTTGTGTGTTTAGTGTTTATATGAAAAATTAATTACACAATCCACACACACACATGGACATGGTTCATGTGAATTGTGATTAGACTATACTACATCTTTAATGTTAGTCGAATTACACTTAAAATTTGCGTTGCCTTGTTTAATTCTAGCGCTCGTGATTTTTAAGGGGCTTATGTGACATGAATGGTGTGGAAAATGGTATAGTGAACGGAATTGATGTTAATTATGCGTCTGGAGCTATCGGGGGTTTTGGTACGATTGAAGTTGCGTATGAAATGGTTAGGATGGATGAAACCAAAGTGTGGAAAGGAGCTGATGTGTTTTAGGTGATTAAGGACGTTGGGATCTGGGGAAGTTTTTGTATTCCTAAACCTTGAAGGATCGAAGATGTTGCAATAAGTGAAGATCGTGTTTTAGGGCTTTATATTGTTTTAGTAGCAGATGAGTTGAAGCGAATAATGGTATGATAGACTATTCGTTCCTTGATGAGAATAGCGCAACCCTAGATCATCTAGTTCGTTATCTTACCTCTTTATTCAATCTTAATTAATCCCTTGTTATTTGTTGGTATTTGATGGTTTTTGATCGCTGGTAGCCATGGAAATTCGAAGAGTAGGTTATAAAAATGCTTGTTCTACCTCGTTGATGACACCAGTGTAAACACGATCTCCCAACTAATTTTTGATCAATATGGAAACGTTCACGAGATTAAGTCTTTAAACTCGAAGGTTACCAATGATCCCCCCTCATGCCATTGAATTGCTCACTCTCCTCATTTATCCCATTTAACGCTTAGGGGGAGTGACGTTTCACGCCTCTAACAACGCCACATCAGCTCTAACGTCCGACACGCAAGAGTATACCCCCATAGCTCAGAGTCATCCATATGATGAGGTTAAACCCAATACAAACATAAAAAAATAAAATAAAAAGTTATCACAAATGTCAAAATCAAGATATAAAGAGATGGGTGACAAGGGTGGTTGGAAATTTATGTGATAAGTTGATGAAGAGAGGCCATGGCGTGACCTTAGTGGGTCTCACTAGGACACAAGTATAGGTAGCAATTAATTCAAGTTTTATGGATGAGAGTGGGGAAACTTGCATTTATTATCACGGACAAAATAATACTCTTTTTGTACTCTACTCAATTTACTTCTTTTATAAATTTTATCTTATTTTGTTACTTTGAGTTCTATAATTTAAAATTAGTATGTGTGTTCTAACAAAAACTTGTTATTTCTAGTGATAAAATTATGGCAATCGGAAATTAAGGAAAAAGATGGGTAGTAAAAAAGAGAAATTGTTAAAAATTTTCAAGTGTTGTTATATTTTTAGAAATAAGTTTGATGGTACATAAATTCAAGATGGGCTTCACATGCTACTTTGATTAGGTTGTTTGGCGTAAGATATACAATACATGTTATAGATGAAGATACAAATGGTTAGAAGAGACGGAGATTGAAGCTTACAAAAACCTTTTGTGACATATAAGTTTTATATTGGGACGGGGAGATGGAACTCACTAAGTTGAAGTGTTACATTAGGTTCCTCACACTGGCATAGGTCGAGTACGACATGTACATATGTGAATTCATCACATATACCAACATGTTAAAATAACGTAAGAATAATATCAAACATTTTATGATCTAAATGCTACATGTACATATGTGAATTCATCATATATATCAACATGTTAAAATAACGTAAGAATAATATCAAACATTTTATGATCTAAATGCTACGTAGTTGGTGTATTATATATCTTCATGATAATATACCAAACATCAATGTAATCTTTACTGATAGAGACCGATTCGAATGGTCAATCTCCCAAGATAATTAGCCTTTTGTAGTAGACAAACACTCCCAATAATAAAATACAAAAACTAGAACTTTACAATCAATTTTCTTCTCTTTAACAATTTACGTGCAAACTCTTAAATATGCAAAAGATGAAAACTAAACCCACTACCTAAGATGATGGAGATTATGCATACATAAATAAAACAAATTAAGAAAAAATAAAACATGAAGCTAAACAAATGGAACATGGATGTTATGCAATTGGACGTGGGGAGTGGCACGTATCATTTACATACAAGGATTCCGTACTCACTCAATACATCCCTTCATTATTCATGAGATGACTATCGAAAGTTTAATGAACATTAGCAAAGCATCCACCTAAACGTTAAAAAATAGTTCTTATCCACCCAAACCTCGATCACTACACATCATAAAAGCACTTACTTAGATACAAACCAAAACCTTGATACTTCAAGTGAAAATTAGCCCTTTAGTTATATCATGAAGGCGACGGGTATAACGTGTTATTAGGGCACACAGAGTGAGAGTCGGGATGATTGGAGCTGATCACGAACACCGTACCTTCCTAATTGACCCGCCCAAAAACCAACAAAGATGGTGGTCAACTGAACAAGAATTTCAATTTTTATTTTCAAACAAACGATTACAATAAAGTAATAGATAACGGGCAACAATCTACTCCGCAGCCTTCTTTTGGATAGCAAAAATGATCCTACTAAAACAAAAAGTCCATAGTCTATGGGGCTAGGAAATCAAATTTATCAAAAGCAAAATGAATAACCACGTGTTGATTCTCAAGACATCTTTTTTCGTGTTTAGCCATTTTGCTTGATTTTGTTTTCAACATAGCCTGACCCACAACAAAACCATTGTCCTCTGAGCCCAACAAGAGGGACGCTCCAGTAAGGCCCACACAAGAATGTTTTCCCCTTCCTACCCAAACACACGAATATCAGCTAGCCTTAGAGTAAACCTTCATTCAAGCGAATTCGTTAGATAATTCATTGGGGCCTTTTTTTAGCAAAAATTTCGGCCCGTTTAAAATCATCACATCAAACATCCCCTAGCAAATCATGTCTATATTTAATCACATGTAGCTTCTTGCAATGGAGTGCATGCTCGCTAAAAGAATCCTAACAAGCCTTGTGGTAAACAGGACAAGGCTCATCAGCCGAAAACAAAGGAGAATTAGCTAGTATTTAAGAATAGTCTGGTGCTTTAAAGCCGACATATGTTGGTCTAGTTCTTCAATTGGGATAACCGTTAGAAAATCCCGAGCTTGAGGAGCCCATAGACAATCAAACACAACTTTTTGGTGAGGGATAAATCAAAATTCACTCCCAACTTATGTAAGATTCCACTAAATAGGATACTCGCCAAAGCATGTTGGGCTTTAGGAGTGGTGGTGTCATTATTAGAGAAACCGCTAAAATCAAAATTAGGAAGTGACATATGCAGGCGATCAATGGCACACCCATAATCAGAGTCGACCCCATCAATACCGCAACCTCGGAGAATGTGGTCTCGTAAACTTCAAAATTGAGCCCTTGAGGCCACAAAATATGTAGATACATATTTAGCTGAACAAAACCCCCGAACCGAATCGGAAGTGATGCCAGCTTCCACTGAAAATCCCCAAAAAAGGACCCCCTCCCCCACAAACCACAATATCCTCGACCGCTCTCCGAAGGCCTCTGTCAAAAGAAAGAACCATAGGTTTGCACGTTTTGAGACCAAACAATAACTTTGTAACTCCCATACATGAGCGGAGCAAAAGAAGCTTGCTTTGAGGAACCTGCAAACGCAGGAGACACCTCATCAGTTGCATAACATGAGAAGCAATTTTCACAACCAAACTACTAATAAGCCCCTGAATAACTTTTGGATGATGTTGTGCTCGTGTTTTTTCTTTTTTAGTTTTTTTATAGTTGAATTAGCCAATAAAAAAAGCACACTTAAGCTAATTGTTTCATTAATCTCTATTATATTATCTTAGTAGCATTTAATTTTATTTTTCTCTAATAAATTTTGCTTGTTAGGTTTTTTAAAAGAAAAACTAAATATACAGTTTTGCATATTTTTCTTAGAATTTCGGTTTACATTTCAGTGAAAATTGTAAGTTGTTTTCAAAATAAAGTTTTCATTTACCTTTTATACTTCGAAAGGATCTCGTGGAGCTATTATTTTGGTATAATAATTTAATTGAGTAAATTATATGTATAGTCCTTGTGGTTTGGGTTAAATCTTGAATTCGTTTCTTAAACTTTAAAATTTGCAAATGTAATCCCTAACTATTATGTTTGCTCTCATCTTTAATCCAAAATATTATCAGAAGTTAACTTCTTTGTTAAGTCTATATAAATATATTATTTTACCCTTAGTAATAAAATATATAAATCCTAACCAAAGTCTCTCTATAAAATATATAAATTCTTTCTTGATAATCCAGCCCTACAAGTGAGCTAATCACTCCATCAATTTTGAATTATGTTGATTATTCAAAAGAGTGAACACGTTAATTTCTCTGTAATTCTATATGTTGCTTATCGAATTGGGACAAAAACCAAACTGAAAATACCGAGGGATGAGTTTTATTTTTCCGTTAGTTTGAGAATCTGTAAAAAGAGATTTAGTTTCTTTTTTACCAGCAAAAAATAAAAAGAAATGTTTAAATAAAAAGACTTCTAAAACTAAAAAATGTAAAAAGTTATCTCAACCATCCACATTTTTAATCAATGATTAAGATTAAATTATAGAAAAAAATTTGTCAGGAGAGTATTTTAAAATAAAGGACATATTAACTTATCATTGCTTCCATGCACGTGAACCATTCAGTAACTTGAACTCCATGCATGCGTAAATCTTTAACTAACATTTTATCATATTTGACCACGACCGAAAGGGCGAAACAAAACATGTCAAATAAGATATGGTTTGAGGCTATATCGGTCAGAATTTAGGATGTCTCTGATGACCCACGACAACCCACCATGGTAGACATTGGCTCCAGGTATGATGTGTTCAGTATGGGTATTGGTAAATCTCAGTTTCATAACTGATTGTACATGTCCTACACTCAGACCAATACCTATTAGATATCTACCGTAAAATTACATGTGAGGCATTGTTTATACCCGTTAGTTAAAAAAATATCAGTTTGAGATTTTCCTGTACATTTTCTTTTATTACCACTATAGTTTTATCAACAAATTAAAATATGAGAAATTTGCAAGAACAGAACCTCCTAATTTTGTCTTAAAACATAGATTACGAGAATCTCTCAAATCTCCAGATAGTGAGGCCTATATATGACATGTTGCAACTTGCATGAGCATGAGTAATAACTTGTAAGAAAAAAAGAAAAACTAATATTCAACAATCAAAAGATGAAAATTGTCATATTGCCCAACATAACATCTTATATCCATGCTCAATCAGAGCAGCACATCAAGCGATACCAGTTGGGGTGAACCGCTAGTTACAAATTACGTTAAAACCAAACCAAGCAGATCTGGTATTGTTTTTCATTAGAAGCCGGTTGATAAAACTCGAGAAATTTGATGGAACAAAAAGATAAATAGATAGATAGTCGGCCGATTCGAGAAGGGCAATTCTCCGATTACAAGTCAAATAATCCAAATAACCAAGACAAAATCCTATAGCTAGAACACAAGACTTAAATACACCTAAATAACAAAAGTAACTACTACAATTACCCCCTAAACATTAGCTGTTCAATTATCTACTAGCCCTCTTAGCAACTAACTGCCTTGATTGAGATTAAATGGGTCAAAACTGGACTTGAAAACCTGCTGGACAGACCAAACTGGGTTAACCTGACCCATTAGAATCGTATCAATACTGCCCGCTGAAGAAACGAATTGTCCTCAAGTCGGAAAGAAGGGAATTGTTGTGCCAAGCAATAAGCCATTCAATTGTAGGCTGACCCGCTTCATAGACCCATTGGTGAACCAAAATAAATTGTGATTGACGGTCGATTTCCCTGCGCTTCAAATTTGCATGTATAATTTCATTCCCGTGTAGCAACACTATAATAACTTCATTAGTGGTGGCTTGTTCCTTCACCTTTATAGATAGGTCTGTGAACTTTACTGGCATACTCAGACGACTAGAATTGACATTCTGATCATTATATCTAAGCGACTCCAGCTTGTCCTTGCATAAGACTTCATATTCGTCTTTAATTCTTTGATTATCTCCTGCATGCTTCTCATCAGATACTTCAAGATCACATTCGAACATGGGAATGTCACGAATACAATCCTCATTGATCAGATCTGTCTCTAGACTTTGAGGTTCACCCTTAGGTTCCTTGCATCCTTGAAATCATCATCTAAGACATGGGTGACATTCATAATCACCACTCTGATTGTTGCACCGGAAGTGGGTTCCATACATCAAAATCTTTAGTTCTACAACAGCATTCTTCAAAGATAACAGAGAGTCTAATCGAGCAACAATGGCTGCCAATTGGGCAGCAACAGAACCAAGGTTAGAACCGCTGCCCTCGGGTGGACTACTCCGGGTAAAAGGTGCCATCGTTTCCTGGCAATGAAACCAAATGATAAAACTCGAGAAATCTGATGGAACAAAAAGATAAATAGATAGATAGCCGGCCCGATTCGAGAAGGGCAATTCTTCGATTACAAGTCACAAATAATCCAAATAACCAAGACAAAATCCTATAGCTAGAACGCAAGACTTAAATAAACCTAAATAGCAGAAGTAACTGCTGCAGTTACCCCCTAAACATTAGCTGCTCAATTACCTACTAGCCTTCTCAGCAACTAATTGTCTTGACTGAGGTTAAATGGGTCAAAACTGGACTTGAATACCTGCTGGACAGACCAAACTGGGTTGACCTTACCCATTAGAACCGTATCACCGGTTTTCAAACTAATCCGGATTGGGCCAACCGGTTTTGACCAAGGATGACTCAATCTGGTCCAGTACTCCAGTTTCAAAACCGAACCATTTGGACCCAAAATCAGTTTTATGCACCTGTAAACTCGACAACTTGAGTGTTGCTTGAGAAGATTCACGACTGGGTCGAGGTCGAGTAGAATACTTTAGAATATATTAGATAAGATAACCCATTTCAAGTATGCACTCAGGAAAATGCTCCAGAGGCTTGAGGTGTCGTCTTATGTACTTATAGGTCAGAATTATGTTCATATGTAAAGCAACCAATGAATAATTATGAAAGGTTTACTTGATATTCAGTGTTGGAAAAATCGGATCTAGGCGCCGATTAATCGGCTAGTAATCGGAAATCGGATGTAGACCTTTGCGATTTCATGTAATCGGAGACATTAATCGGGAATCGGTCCAAGTCGGTCAAAGGCGGAGCAAATCGGAGCACATCAGACCAAATCGGTCAACGGCGGAGCAAATCGGTCAAACAAGTCACCACTTTAAAAACCCAACAAATCGATATTTTATCATCAAATTAAACCTAGCCGTCACTTTCACCAGTCACCAAACCGAAACTTATCACCAAATTGAAGAAGAAATCGTCGATCTAAACCATCGAGGAAGAAGATTGAGGGCGTTCGGCGTCCACACTCGACCATCGAGGAAGAAGACTGTAACTAATATATATAGCATAGTTCAAACATACTAGATGATGAATTTTGAACTACTTGATCTTCTATTTGAACTAATATGTCAATATTTGAATCTCTATTTGCTATGTTTAAGCTTAATTTTCTATGTTTAAGTTTAACTATTTATGTTTGAACTATGCTATATATATTAGTTATAAAAAATTACATATAAAAAATCCGATCCGATTAATCCCTAGTCCCCACCTCACCGCTCGACTAGCGCCTAGCGATTTTTACAACAAGGTTTATACATAAAACATATAAAAACAACTTAACTTATTTGCAGTGTTGTAAAATTCGGTCCTAGTCGACATTAATCGGGGATTAATCGGAAATCGGCCACCAACCTTGGCGATTTTGCATAATTGGAGGGTTAACCAGTAATCGATCCTAAACAGAAAAAATCGATTAAAAACAATCATAAATGGTCTAAATTTTTTCAAATTCAATGAAAATTGCCTAAATTTCGGCCAAATTCAGTCAAATTTTGGCCAAAGGAAAAAAGATGCTAATGTTTGAATTTTTTTTAACTAAATTATATATATGTATACATATACATATATATATATATATATATATATATATATATATATATATATTACAAATAAAATTCTAATCCGATTAATCCCAACTAATCCCCATTAATCCCTAGGCAGTACTCACCGCCTGACTAACGCCTAACGATTTTTCCCAACCATGCTTAATTGGTTGTACATAGAACATGTTACGTCCATGGTGCATGCGCCTATAGTCTCGGCATCTGAGACTTAAAACGCCTCGTGTTTTTCTAAACCAAGATATGCATGTAAGATGAATCCTGGCCCGAATAACATAAAACAAATATTACACAAAAGTATACATCTTTAGATATGAGTCAACTAGTCAACTAAGTTTGCAACACAGCTCTAATAATTATCTTAATAAGATATGACAAGATTTATATAATAAAGAAGAATAAGAATATGATTCCAGATCCTTTTGTAATAAGCCATAGATCAATTCTGGCTAATAATTTTTTTATTATAATTCTCATCCTCTTTGTCCTGCCTTTAAAACTTATTGCCCAGGTACAATCTTCCAAAAATATTACATAAAAAAAAATGAACGGCAATCCACCCTATACAACTCTTTAAACTTAAACTAACTACCAGGTCTCAACCTGGGTTTACTAGATGAGGCTTTGCCTCGTAACACCGGTCTACAACCAAGTTAATGTACTTATTTTCTCTATATTTATGAACCAAAATATGTAAATCCTTAGCAATGCTGGGATCACGCGGATCAAGAAGGGCCCATGAGTTACCCTCATTAGTATATAAAGAATGATCCTCGTCAGGCCGAAGATACCAAAATTTTACATCAAAAGATGAAAAGAATATAACTAATAAACGAGGAACCAAAATTTATTTCGAAGGCAAAGGACGAACGAACAAATCCACCAACCTGATTGTTTCTTTTGCTCGAACTGGTCAGAGCCATGGTGAACCCATGGTGTTTGTGTTTGTGCCTCGGCCTGTCAGCCATCTCTAGATCTTCTTGATGTTAATCTTTAACAAGTTGAAAACCCAGATTAAACTCGTATTATCACCTGCGATTTATGTAAGTTTTGAACTTTAGCATGCATTTCAAGCCACATGAGATACTCATGAAAAGATATTCAGAACTCAGTGTGAAATACCATCAAATTTATCATCTGGACAATGTGATATGATATTGTAACATGAAAGTGGGTCCCATTTTGTACCTTGTTCAGCTGATATATCCTTGCATCCGAACATGTGGTCTGGGCCCCACATCTTTGTGGTGAAATCACACGAAACTCAGATTTGCAGAAACTCTATAATATTCACTCCACCTGTTTAAGAAAATATTCAGAGGTTAAAACTGATAAATGTGACCCCTCTCCAAATCAAAAACAAATATTGAGAGAAAACAAAACTTCTTGGGTTGGAGAACTAAATAAATTGAGTTCTTATATTGATATAAGAAAAGTGACTGTGAGCCGATGTGAGAGCACTACTAACTTCCATCGAAAACAATTATCAAACTACAAAGTGCCTATTCAAAACTTCCCTTTTAACTTGGATTTAAGTTATAGATGAATTATATAAAGCATATGAAACCTCCTAATAATGATATATTTCATGTTACTCTCAAACGGACCAAAATATAATTGATTGCATCCAAGACATCCAAAAAGGTTCATAACCATGCCAGAAGGATGGAGAATATACATATCAAACCAATTAGACACATCAAATAGATACTAGTACATGACATCCACCTAACTGATACAAGAGGATCCAAAGAAAGAAGATACAATACACACTGGACCGTGTATGTAGCTTTCAGAACATATTAGAAAAGGTAGCTAAAATTATTGCATTTAGAGAGCCACTGAAAGAGAGTAAAAGACATATATGTCATATTTACACAACACAAGCTCCATATGCACTCCAAAACAGCTGACACCCAGCAAAACTTAAAAAAGATTATTTTCAGAGTATCTAAGGTTCAAGGATCCTTCAATTCAACCCTTGAGATACTAAGCTGATTGTCATCAGATATCAAAGTTTAGAATGATACTGTACTTCAAATCTGTTGGATACTTGGATGTTCATTTTTTTGCCTACAATATTCATATGAGTTAAATCTTCTATCTGTAAACTGCTAATTACGTAACTTCGAGTTGTCTACTGTTTATACTCGAAAAAGCCATATAACTTCCGTCATATTGCCATTCAATTTTAGGCCATAATATTTGTTTTTGTTGAAAGTTATATTACTTGCATAAATTACACAGAATATTATTTAATATGCAATCATATGAAACATACCCCGGAACCAAAATCCGTTTTTATAATGTTAATCACACACCCTAAACTCCCCATCTTTTGAGTATTTACTGATCACAGCATCCTGAGGTGGGAAGATTGTATCTTGGTTATGCATAGAAAGTGTTCTCTAAACAATATTGTAAATTCGGAACACGGTGCACTCTAAGCACTAGACTAAATTTGAAAGCATAATATGTCAATGTCAACATAACAGCCTATCAACTCATTTTCTTTTCTATAAAGCTCTGAATTATTTAAGTTGCAACTGGATTTACTCATGAGAATCACTTTCAAGCACAAAGCTATAAATTGCAAACAGAAGTTCACAACAATGTAGCAAGCAAACATATGCCACCCAAATAAATAATGTAAACTTATGGCGTGCATACCTGATAATGCCATGTATAGAGCTGTTTTACATAGTTGCACACACTGGTGACTTCAACTGCTATGTCCAAAAGGAACATCAAAATGCCACATCAGCTATACAGCCACAGGGATCTCAATGTTTTTACTACATGGAGCATCTATTTGTGGGACCCGCACGCCCGAAGCATCTTTCCTTATTTGAAAAGCTTCTTTGGGCATCCCAGCCTTTAAAAGGCGTGACACCAATGAATTTACAGTAACTGAATCTGGGGCACAACCAAGTATAAGCATCTTGTCAAAAAGTCTTATTGCTTCAACCATTCGCCCTTTCATACAATGCCCGATTATTAAAATGGTAAATGTTAGCTTATCAAGTTTGCATCTTTTCTCTTCCATTTCCTTAACAATCATATTAGCCTCATCAACATTGCCTGCTTTGCAAAACCCATCAATCACAGGGTTGTAAATAAATGCTTTAGGCACAATATCACCTCTTTCCTTCAATTGTCTTAAGAGGTCACGTGCCTCATTTAATCTACTTTCTTTACATAAAGTGAGAATCGAAAAGGTGTATATATTTGGATATAAGTTTCTTCTAATCATCTCATCCCAAACCTTTAAACCTAGGTTCAGTTCTCCTACACGACAATGGCCATCAATGATAGATGTGAAAGTGATAACATCAGGGGTACAACCAAGATTAAGCATCTTCTCATACATATTTAGTACAGAACCAATATTGCCTATCTTTCCAAAACCATCAATTATGACATTAAAGGTGATGGTATTAGGTCTAATTCCACGATCGATCATATCATTAAATAATACCAATGCCTCTTCCATTTTACCTAGTTTGCAGTACCCTGATATAACTGAAGTAAAAGTCACTACATCTGGTGAACATTCACCTACCATACAAACTTCATTTAACAAATTATGTGCCTTCGTAACATCGCCAGCACGACAAAACCCATTCAAAAGGGTATTATAGGTAACGGTATCAGGCGAACAATCAAAGTTCCTCATCTGATTGAAAAACCTGAAAGCCTTGTCAACCTCCTCAGCCCTACACAGACCTGAGATGACTATGTTAAAAGAACAGGCATCTGGAGAACAGTTTCGCGATCTTAAAATAATATTTTCAAAGAAAGCAACTGCCTCATCCACCTGGTTATTCTTTACCCACGAACTCAAAAGTTTGTTAATCACAAAACAATTGAGCACCCCATCCTTTCCTACACCATGTTGAAAATGATCAATAATCATATCTTTGGCGATCTCAAACCTACCAGCATTCACAAATGATGTAATTACAAGGCCTAAAATCGAACTATCTGGCAATAAATCATCAATCCTCATGAAATCAATCACTTGTTTGGCTAAATCATGAACACCCACATGACAAAATGACCTCAAAAGAAAACTATAAGTATCAATGGAATGAACAAGATTTAACATATTCTTAGTATAATCTAAAAAACTAAAAGCCAATTTCGGGTTATCCCAATTACTGATCATATGTTCAATAGCACTAAAAGCAATAGGAGAACTCAAATTCTTGCGAAGATAATCAGAAATACAAACTCCTTTCACTGAGGACTTTCGTCGAACATATAATGTGCATACAACCTTAACAAACCAGACACACCCTTTCCCCCCAACTTGACCTTGAGATTTCGAAATCGATGAAATTCTAGAAACCCATTGAAGATTACACAATCGAAACGAATAGATTGGAAGAATATACGTTCTTGGGAAGTGATTCGATACCCTCATTGGCATTGTTCCTAATCTAATCTGCTAATGGGCATGAAGACCACCGCAAAGATCCTCACATACCTTTAATCTACGATCAACAGGTGCATCGATTGGGCATTGAATCAGGCATTTCAACCCCATCGGAGACCATAACAAAGGGTTAGCAAGATCTGTGTGCGTGTGATGAATTGATGATGGACCAATCGAATCGACCATCACCGAAGGAAAACCCTCATCGGAAATTTGAAGATGAAATGAATCGAATGTTGTTTGCAGGTCGGCCGAGCTCAGGTGAAGGTTGTCCCAGGCAACCTCCGGAGGCTAGGTTCGGGGAGGGGAGTATTGGGGTTGGGCTAAGACAGCCCAAATATGTGTTTGTAGAGGGTATAATTTTATAATTGGGCTTGCAATGGCAAAATTGGCTATAGCGCACAAACCGGGTTCAGAATTCAAACACGGGTCGGGTCGTGGTCATCAACTTTCAAACTGGGTTTTGACCGGGTTCTGGGTTGGGTCTAACCCGGGTTCGTATTTTATAATTTTAAATAGACAAATTGGATTTTAATAATTTAATCTGTTACGCATTGGTCGATAATAATCTATACTATTAATTTGGCTTGTAATATCCTTAACTTTCATCTTTTTTACTAATAACAATACTAGCAACATAATTATCAAAGATTTATGATTAATTTACACTTGATTTCACTCACAATAATGATTATGAACGAAATGAAGTAGCATACAGTCAAAATCGAGTGAAAAACAAATGCAAACCGAATGTGACTCTACAATAATTATGCTATTGTGATTGCCACCGGTTATAAAAGTGAAAGTTGGGATTGTTACATGTTAAATGAATAGTATGGATTATTACTCATCAACGAATAAAAATGAGGATTATTAAAATCCAACTTGTCTTTTAAAAAATATGATGGATTCATAACAGGTTGAAACGAGTCGGGTTCGGGTCGTGGAAAACTCAGGTTGAAACTGGGTTAGGGTATGAAGGGGCAAACCGAGTTGAATCAGGTTGGACCCAAGTTGAAGGGTGATAGGGTTGAACCCCGAGTTGGGTCCGGGCCAAGTCACCTGTTCGAGTTAGGAAACCAAGTTCAATGTGCATTTCTAGCCTACACCAGCAAGTCCTTTTAGTGGGATTTTTCATTTGGTGGTCATAGAATTCCATATAATAGTTTGGGTCCATAGTAAATATGGTGAAAACTGTTTCGTGGGAGAAACCCATTCGGTTAGAAAATTGGTTCGGTTAGAAACCGGTTTAAGGAATGAAGGAACCCCTCGATGTGGTTTGTTTTGTTTTCGAGCCCGAAACAGGTAATAGAATCGGTTTAAAAAAATGTATATTTTTGAAAAAAAAATTGAAAATAATTATAAGAATATAATTTTAAGAATTACAATGTGAATAAAGCATATTTTTAATAAATTCGATGTATGGTGTTTATTCCTCATAGGAACTATTATTGTCTAATGAAGCGACATCAATCGTAGGTGAGTTTCATCAATAGGGGAGAAGAGATTCTAGTTTCCACTCTTTCTCGTGTATTCATTCTTCAACTCATATTTATTCTTTGATATTTGATTGGTGTTGTATATGATGTGTTGCTTCGAAGTGAATCTTTAAATAAATACATATATTTATGACCATCTGAAAGAGTTGTTCTTCTTACTAATAAGACCTTTCTACTAAGAGAATATGCATATTCTCAAGTCACCGTAGAAGCTTCGACGTTTAGTAAATCATATGTCATAATGGCTAAGATCTTAAATGGGGATTTGTTTCCTATCCACGAAGCCAAGATATCAAACTATTCAAGTCATCCAGAGTCATAATGGATATAACAATTGTTCCAGTATACATCATGAGCTTGTTACTTGAGGTGCTACCCTATTGTTGTTTAGTCGTTTTACTTCTAAAAATATCATATAAATTACGCAGACTTTTTCCTATTTGAGCTACCACCACTTGAATATGATGTCACTAACTCATGTATGTTTGTGTTGGGACCATACCTTATTAAATAAATGCAAGACCGGTTATGGTTAATGCAACAGTTTCACAGTTGGGGAATACAACACTTAATAGATCAAATAGGGAACCAGGCAAAAAAAAAAAAAACAAAGAAGAAAAGTAAGAACACACAAGAACAAAGAGATTGGTTTTCAAGATGATTTATTTGCTCTCAAGTGTTTTACAATTGTTACAAGGCTCAGTCTTAAGACTGGTTACATGAGATACTTTATACCACATCCTACAGTGGGCTATACTTTAAAGGCCAACTGGACACTAATTTAGACAACAAGATCAATGTAAAGTCGAAAGACAGAATGCCTTTTGACAAATGACTATGACATGTCATAGCTCACATGCTAATGTATTACAAAATGATAAAAGTACAAGAGTGGAAAGTTACCAACACAGACACCATAATGTAAGGCCCCGATCCCGGAAACCCCACAGTTGGTCATTCACAGCATCTTTTATATCAAAACACATTAAGATTCATTAAGTAATAAAACCATTGCAGCGGAATAATTTATCAAAAATCATTCATGCATTAATAAACACATTTGGCAAGTAATACATCTTTGTTTAACATGTTACAAAAGAATACTTAGTTGTATTACAAAACAACATCATTATTATTGCATGAGATGGATGCCAATCTTTGTCTGCCAAGTAGCTTCACCACCCCCCCCCCCCGTGCCATCCTCAACAACAACATTACCTGCCAACTGAAAATGCATATAAAAGTCAGCGTTGCTGAGTGAGTTCTAGTTTTATAAATAAAATAATTTACTTTGAATAAAATACTTTCCTTTACTTCCGTTCGTGATCACACATCATACGTACATCTTGATAATATCGTTATTATCTTTCATCATTCTTCTCATTCATTTCGTACGTTTCGAACTTTCATTATTATCTTTCACTTTCATCTAGACCAATGTGCAATACCCCTAACATTGTGAACGAAGCGGGTACTGGGCCGAGGACTATAATAGACCCCTAACATTGTGCACGAAGCCTGGCCCAGCACCTGGGGCAAGCAACAAGGGTCCCGTTTCGTACTTTATTAGTCAATCACAAAGATTGACCCCTGTGTACATCCTCATGGGTTAGCTAAACCGCACACAGTTGAGCTAACAACCCCTCAATGAGTTGTGAACCTCCTTTCATTTGCTTGCAAGACTTTACATTCTTTCATTATGTTCCACTTCATTAACATTGTCTTTGACTTTCATTATATAATTCTTTACGTACATAAGCATAACACACCACGTAAAGTCACATCATATACATAAAATGGAACAATCATCATCATCACAACAGCACATAATGCATACATATAAACAAGCATAGGCCACCATAAAACATCATTTCTCAGTACTTGAATTCTACTTCCCAAAATCTCAGAAAATTCTAAGTCCTCAAAGAAATGCGGATGAACATAGAGAAATGCGAATGATTAAAAGAAATGCGGATGAAGAAATACGGATGAATAAATGCGGATGAAGTCTTCAGAAAATATTCTAAGTGTCCAAAGAAATGCTAATGAACCAAATGTGAACTAAGTCTGGTGAATGAAATAAGTATAGCATATGCGGATGAAGTCCAGCAAATACGGATGAAGTCCAGGAAATGCGGATGAACAAAAAGCAAATGCGGATGAACAAAAGACTTAGCTATTGAATGTTCAGCAAATGCGGATGAACTCCAACAAATGCGGATGAACACATACAAATGCGGATGAACAAACTAACCTGAAATGAAACTTATACTATTTCCAATTCTCAATCATCATTCTAACATATTCTTAGTACAGATCTAGCATGCTAAACACTTAGAACAGATGCTTATAACTACGCAACATCAAAAAAGGCATTTAAAACACACATCACATACACATCAGATGCAAAAAAACAGACAACTCATGCTTTGGTTGTAAAAACACAGTTAATATGCATTTTAGCCCCAAACGGGTTTAAAACAAGTTAAATAGGGGGATCTAGAACTCACCTTAACAGCCTATGAGTAAGACTTCTTCAGACCCATGAGCAACCTCGAGTTCTAGCACCTAAACACGCCAAAAACAAGCAGCCAAACACAAAGAAACACACAAGAATCAGTCCAGCAGCTCAAACACAGCTGATAACCGAGCAGAAAACACACGAAAATCTCACCTCCTAGCAGATCTTCCTCCTTCTCTCTCAAGAAACCGGTTGCTTCTTCTTCTTTCTTCTTCCAGTCAAAAGTTGTGTGTGTAAAAGAAGAAGTATGGGCTGCCATGCTTCTTTTAAATCTCATAAAAGGGCAAGTTTGCCACTTGCACAACTTTAACCCCTTGACTTGGGATACTTCACCTTTCCTTCTTTTTATTCTTCTTTTCTTTTTTTTAACAAATTTCCTGGTGTTACAAGTCCACCCCCCTTATGTAGGTTTCCCTGAAACCTGTCATTCCTCTAACAGCTGTGGGTAATGCTATCTCATCTCTTCCTCAGTCTCCCACGTAGACTCGATCCCTTCCTGTGTCTCCACTGTACTCGCACCAGTGGAACCACTTTATTCTGTAGCCTCTTCTCTTTTCTGTCAATGATGGCCAGTAGCTACTCCACATAATTGAGCCGTTCATCCACCTCAGTGTCCTCCAGTGGCACAATCATATCTTCATCAGCTAAGCACTTTCTTAGATGAGATACATGGAATGTCGGATGAATTTCACTTAGCTCATCGGGTAGTTCCAACCTGTAGGCCACCTCTCCTACTCGAGCAATGATTCGGAAAGGCCCTATATACCTTGGCTCAGCTTACCCCGCTTTTAAACCGGATGATCCCCTTCCAAGGTGAAACCTTCAACATAACTTTATCACCCACCTTGAATTCAATTGGTCTACGCCTCTTGTCAGCATACGACTTTTGTCTATCTTTTTGCCGCCTTCATAAAAGCCTTGATCTTTTCCAACTTTTCAGTCATAGCCTAGATCACCTTAATGCTCCCCAACTCCTTCTGCCCGATGTCACCCTAACATACAGGCATTCTACATTTCCTACCGTATATCATCTCATAAGGAGGCATACCAATGCTGGCATGATAACTGTTGTTGTATGAGAATTCGGCTAACGGTAAGTGTTCGTCCCAACTTCCTCCAAAATCAATGATGCATGCTCGAAGCATATCCTCGAGCATCTGAATGGTTCTTTCTGACTGACCATCTGTCTGAGGATGGTAAGCCGTACTGATGTGCAACCTCGTCCCCATCGCATCATGGAATCTCTTCCAAAACTTAGATGTAAACCGAGTGTCACGGTCAAACACTATAGACACAGGTACACCATGAAGAGTCACAATCTCTTTGATGAACAGATCCGCCAACCTCTCAGATGAATACGTCTCGTAGATCGGTAGAAAGTGAGCACTCTTCGTCAAACGATCAACTATCACCCATATGGCATCGTACCCCCTTGGCGTACGTGGTAACTTCGTAATGATGTCCTTGGTGATGTGCTCCTATTTCCACTCGGGTATATCCAAGGGTTGGATCTTCTCGTATGGCTTCTGATGCTCCAGCTTCACTTGCAAGCAAGTAAGGCACTTGCTCACATACTCCGCTACATCGCGCTTCCTACCCGGCCACCGGTAATTTTTCTTCATATATTGATACATCTTCGTAGCACCGGGATGAATTGAGTATCGAGTCTTATGAGCTTCATCCATGATTTTCCCCCGTAGGTCTCCATAATGAGGGATCCACATCCACCCGAAGTGGATTCTAGCTCCAAGAGTGTTCTCACCCAACTCCGTGACTAGACCTTTCATCCTTTCGGAGTTAAGGCGATCTTCTTTCAACGCCTCGTCTTGAAACTTCTTGACTTGTTTCATCGCGTCAGAGGTCATCACCAACTGGTAAGCTTTCACTCGGATTGGCTCGGGTCTCTCCTTTCGGCTAAGGGCATCCGCTACCACGTTGGCCTTGCCCGGATGGTAGTGGATCTCACAATCATAATCCTTGATCAACTCTAACCACCTCCTTTGCCTCATATTGAGATCCTTTTGCTCAAAGAAGTACTTCAAGCTCTTATGGTCAGTGAAGATAGTGCACTTCGTCCCGTACAAATAGTGCTTCCAAATCTTCAATGCAAAGACCACAGCCGCCAACTCCAGATCATGAGTAGGGTAATTAGCCTCATGGATTTTCAACTATCGGGACACATAGGCTATTACCCTTCCCCGTGGCATCAGCACGCAACCCAACCCCGAATAAGAAGCATCCAAATAGACCAATAAGTCTTCGCTCCCTTCGGGCAATGTCAAAACAGGAGCTTAAGTCAATCTCGTGTTTAGCTCTTCAAAAGCATTCTCCTGTTCCAGACCCCATACAAACTTCACATCCTTGTGGGTCAACTTGGTCAATGGTGAGGCTATCTTGGAAAAGTCTTGGATGAATCTCCTGTAATAGTCCGCCAAACCTAAGAAACTACGGATCTCGGATGGCGTCTTTGGAGTCTTCCGTTGCATCATCGCCTCCACCTTTGCCTGGTCCACCATAATCCCTTCAGAATTAACCACATGACCCAAAAACTGAACCTCGCGTAACCAGAACACACACTTGGAGAAGTTAGCATACAACTTCTCTCTTCTAAGCGTCTCCAATACCTCGCGAATATGACCGGCATGCTTTTCTTCACTTTTTGAATAAATCAGGATATCATTGATAAACACAATCACTGATTTATCCAACATCGACCGACACACCCAATTCATCAAATCCATAAAAGCAACTAGCGTGTTGGTTAAACCGAAAGACATAACGAGGAATTCGTAATGCCTGTATTGCGTCTGAAACGTGGTCTTCGGAATATCTTGCTCCTTAACCTTTAGCTGATGATAACCATATCAGAGATCTATCTTTGGGAACCAACTGGCACCTTGGAGCTGATCAAACAAGTCATCAATCAGGACCAGAACCTTTCATACTAGGTGTGTGCTCATTGAAGGTCATATTGGCTAATTTCTTAACTACTCTATTTCTGAGAGTGTATACTCTATATGCATTAGCTTGGGAAGAGTATCCAATAAAATGTACATCATCTGATTTCTTAGCAAATTTTTCTATCTGATCTTTGGTATTCAAGATGGTGCAAGGATATCCAAATGATTAGAGAAAACCAATAAAAGGTCTCTTTTTGTGCCACAACTCATAAGGAGTCTTACCATGAGTCTTAACTACTAAAACTCTATTATGCACATAGTAGGTAGTGTTAACTGCCTCTGCCCAGAAGGTGATAGGCAGTTTAGAGTCATATAACATGGTTTTTGTAGCTTCAATAAGTGTCATGTTTCTCCTCTCAGCAACACCATTTTGCTGAGGAGTTCTGGGAGCACTATATTGTCTTGTAATACTATTCTCATCACAAAATGCATCAAGGATTTGGTTCTTGAATTTAGTTCCTTGATCACATCTTATGATTTTGACCTTATGATCACATTGGTTTTCAATTATCAGAATGAAGTTCCTTAAGATCTAAGGGGTCTCATCCTTAGTTCTAAGGAAGAAGGCCCAAGTGTATCTTGTGAAGTCATTTGTGATCACTAAACAGTATGAGCTCCTTCTTAGACTTATCACACTAGTGGGGCCAAAGAGATCCATATGTAATAAGTGTAGGGGTGTGGTGATAGAGTTCCTTTCCTTTGGCTTGTGAGGCAATTTGTGTTGCTTCCCTTGTTGGTAAGTATCACAATGATCATCACTTGTAAACTCTCTCTTTGGCATTCTAATTACCAAATTATTCTTAATTAATTTATTCATGTTCTTAAAGTTTACATGGCATATTATTTTATGCCAGAGGAAGGACTCATCACTATTGGCTTTAGATAGAAAGCAAGAAACTTCTCCTGATGGGAAGATTTCCTACAAATCCATCTTGTACATGTTCCTTTTCCTGGGTGCTCTGAGCAGGATATGCTCTTGAGGAATGACCACCCCAGGCTTAAGAATAATACACTCATTCTCAGTAAAGAGCATGTTATGTCTCTGGTCACAAAATTGGGATACACACAGAAGATTGTACCCAAGCTCCTTGACAAAGTTTACCTTCTTAATACTAAGTTTACCATTTGTGACTCTGCCCTTTCCAGTGATGTAACCGCCTGATTCTCCTCCAAAAGCAACTGGCCCTCCATCAATTTTCTTAAAGTTTTGAAGCAAAGAGCCATTGCCTGTCATGAGCCTGGAACAAGCACTATCAATGATCCATACATTTCCTTTGGTCTTTAGCTGTTTATGCATAAAAAGAGATGGTTAGTTACATTTGGAAACCTAAGCCTTGTTGGTCTTGGGCTTGTCAAAGTGAGCTGATGATAATGCAATAGTAATTGATCTTATATTCAAGCTCTAAGGATCATTTGCTGTTTTGATGAAAAACTTCAATCACATGGCCTTCCTTCATCTTCTACACCATCTTTGGAAGACTAGACTTGACCTTCAATAGTTCAAAAGTTTTGATGACTTTGGAAATTGGACCTTCAGAAGTTTTTGCACCCACTCCAGCAGACTTCAGTTCTTCGAAAGCATTCCTTTTTCTGAGACCAAATTTTCTTCCAAAGGTAAGTGTTTACTTATCTTCTTCTTCACTTTGGAGCTTCCAAAAGGAAGAGATTTTCCTTCCGAAGCTATCTTCTTCTTCTTCTTCTCGGAAGTTTTCTTCTTAGTCATGTGGATAGTGCTTTAGGGATTGTACATGCAATCCTTAGCAAAGTGAGAAGTTACTACCACACATGATGCATTCAGTTGGCTTTCTTCTGAGTAGGAGGCTGAGCTTGATCACTTTCCACTTCCATTTTCATCTTCACAGATAATGCAGCAGGCTTCTTAGGGTGAGGCTTGCTCTTGGAACTGGATGGTTCAGGCTGTGCAGTAGTGGTGCACATTTGATCAGCCTTTTTCTCTTGACCAGGATGAGTTGGACATGAAGTAGGACTCCTGGTACTAGAATCCATAGTTGAGTCTTTAGTTTTTACCACCTCAAATCCAGCAGATATAAAGACTAGTTTCTGCTTGGAGTTAAAGGTGCCTTGAACTCTTGGGCTTTCTTTGATTTTGTTTTGGCTGCCCTGATCAAGTTCTTCCTTACAGACTTGGTCATCCTTGGTTCTTTCTTCTCTCCAGGAGAATAGTGACCCTTCTTAGGATAACCCTTGTCACTCTCCTCAGGTTCATCCTTCACTATCTCCTTTTCATCTTCATCCTCTTCTTGAATGGGATCTATGGAGGGCAGCTTATCTTGACAAGTTCCATAACTTGGAGGTCTTACAGATAACAATATGTGTGGAGGAGCTATCTCAGTAGAACCCAATCCTTGCCTGTTCTAATAAAAAATCTTTGCATGCATGGATGAAGATATTATGTTCTTGAAGGTTTCCTCTTCAAGAACACATTTTTCTGCCTTAGCTTTGCTGATCACAAGCTCAGCCTGACATTCAGTTAACTTGGTAATGAGATCCTTTATTTGAGTCCTGTAATTTGTGTGCTCATGCTTAAGAGTTGAAATGGTTTTCTCTAAATCTTTTATTTTAAGTTTATAATCATTTTCAGCTCTTTTAAAATTAGCTTTTAAAATGTTTAAGGACTCAAGGTCAGATCTCACTTTCAAGTTGTAGGATCTATACTTTAGCAATGCATTCAAGAGTACAAAGATGTTCCAATACCTTAGCTTCTTCATGATCAGCAATCAGTGCTTGGTTTGGAGAAGCATCTTCTACTTGAAAGCTCCAGTCAAAGCCTCCTTCTTCAATAGCAACAACATCATGTTGTTTTGGTTGGCTTGGCTTCTCAGTTCTTGGAGCTGCATCAATGTAGTTTGGTCTGGATTATGCTTGGCCACCATTTGTACTTGGTGCCTTGCACTCTCTAGCAAATTGTCCCATTTGGTTATAGTTGGAACACTTCACCTTGCTTTTATCCAGGCCAAACTTTCCACTACCCATATTGCTAGGAAACTTTCTTCCTGTACTCTTGTAGAACTTTTTGGCTCTGTGAGTGAGAAGAGCCATCTGTTATACTATCTCCATGTACTCTAGATCATCTGGATGGATACAGTCCAAGTCTTTAAGAGTGAAGATAAAGTTTCCACAACTTTCATCAGCAGACACAAAGGCTTGAGCAAAGCTTGTCTCTTGGAATGGGCTTCCTTGGATGTAGCTCTCCCTTAGTGTCTCTAGGAAGGTGATGAAAGGACCCTTTTGTGAGTTTTCAGGGAAGCATATGAGATGATGTTGTGGTTCTATACTATCCCTTTCAACCATACGTAGGGCTGAACTCTGCTGATTGTTGGAAGAGCTGCTTGATGGATTTTGCAAGTTCATCTCCATCTGGTTGCCACTAAGGATACCATACAACCCTGTGAGAGTAAGAGTAGAGAGGTTCTCAGTTCTCTTGATGGCCACACAGTAGTGAGTCCATTGTTTGGGAAGAGAGAACATGAACTTCCTTACTATATCTCTATTCTCAAGCTTGACTCCAACATCTATTAGAGTGTCCACAATCTCAACATACCTGAAGTATTGCTGGGTCATGGTTTCACCTGTCTTATAGGTGAAGTTTTCAAACTGATGCTTTATAATGTCTTTCTTGTTCTCCTTGGCTTCCTTGGACCCCCTCATATATGAGCTTCAGTGCATCCCAAAGCTGCTTAGCAGTCTTGCACTTCTTGAAGCATCTGTATATGGTGTTAGGAAGAGCATTTTTAAGAGCGGTCATGGCTTTCTGATCTATATCTATTTTCTTTCGGTCTTCTTCAGAGTAGTCAGCCATTTCCTTGGTATCATCCCACCTCTAGCAGTGGCTAAAGAGGTGCTTGGGATGTGAGGTCCTTCAACAACAGATCTCCACATCCTGCTATATTGAGACTTGATGAACCCTTCCATACGTTGGCACCAAGTATCAAAGTCATCAGGAGTGATCAGTGGAGACTTTGTCATAGTACCGGTTTCCATATCAGCCTTAGAAAGAGCTGCCATTTGACTTGATAAGTGTTGTGTGAAACTAAAGGGATTTAAGATGGTGAGATCTCACCATCAAGAGACTGAAATGCTCTGATACCAATTGTAGGACCGGTGAAAGGTGGTCAATGCAACAGTTTCACAATTTGGAGTGATATAGAACACTAAGCTGATCAAATAGGGAACCGATTAGTGATGAAACAACGAACACAAGTAAAAGAA
Organism: Flaveria sonorensis; assembly: GCA_025506505.1. Taxonomy (NCBI): domain Eukaryota; kingdom Viridiplantae; phylum Streptophyta; class Magnoliopsida; order Asterales; family Asteraceae; genus Flaveria; species Flaveria sonorensis. The sequence goes on along the minus strand of CM046438.1, from coordinate 49,709,503 downwards.
CAAGAACAAGAACACTCAAATATGGTTTTTAAGAATGATGCATGTTGCTCTTAAGTTCTTACAAGTGTTACAAAGCATAACTAAAGATACAAGTACTTGAGATACTTTATACTACATCCTAAAGCCGGCCATACTTTGAAGGCTAGCTGGAAACACTAATCTAGACAACAAGATCAATGAAGAGTCAAAAGGCAGATTGTTTTTTGACTAGTGACTATGACATCCCATAGCTTACATCCTAATATATTACAAAAAGGATAAAAGTACATAGTTGGAAAGTTATAGACAAAAGACCTTGATCTACAATTGACAAAAGCATGGACTTTTCAACAACTCATTTAAGTTGGTGAGTCTTAGAAGTGGCAGCAGAAAGTGGTTCAACTTTTGTCAAAAGTATGTCTGAGAAGACATGCATTCTCTGTCTTCGGAAGAAATCATCTTTGGCTTCGGAAGACATTGTCCTTGAAGCTTCAGAAGACTTCATCTTTGGCTTTGGAAGAATTGGTCTTTTGGCTTCGAAAGATTTGATACTTAGCATAATTCACTGAGTTATATCAATTCTTCTGAAGTAACTTCCTTGTATTCATATGTGCATGCTGAGAGCTCTTTGGTTGTTCTTTGGTTGCATCAGCCTCTAAGTGTATTCCTTATAGACGATAACATGTCATAGGTCACATCCAAATGTATTACAAAAGGATAAAAGTACAAGAGTGGAAAGCTAGAGACATAGACACCATAATGTACAGTTGATAAAAGTATGGAGATAATCATCAACTTGTATATGTTGGTGAGTCTTCAGAGCTGGCAGCAGAAAGTTGTACAACTTTTGTCAAAAGTAAGTAAGAGAAAGCATGTCTTCTCTGTCTTTGAAAGAAATTAGTCTTCAAGCTTCGGAAGACTTTGTCTTGAAGCTTTGGAAGACTTTACTTTTGGCTTCGGAAGTTTCGTGTCTTTGGCTTCTGAAGATTTGACACTTAGTGAATTTTCGTTGTGCATTGTCAAATCTTTCGAAGTAACTTTCTTGTACTTCAGTATGCATGCTGAGAGATCTTTGGTTAGCATCAGTCTTTAAGATAAACTCTTATAATAAATATCACACTGAAAACTATAATGGAGAGAATGTTTTGTAATAGCTGCAGATTTGATTAATCTTTCTATAGACTCAATTCAGAAGTTATATTGTTAATTACAATTTCAACCCCTCTAAAATTTAAGCACGAGTTTAAAATTATGATACAAGTAAAAATAGATGGTAATTCGAAAAGAAAATTTTAAATTATTCTTTTGTAGTTATTAAATGTAATTCATGAATGACTATTTACTAAAGAATTCATGGCTTAATAAACCACTAACAATTTTGTCGTTAGGGTTTTGAAAACCTCAAGAAACTTAGTAATATTGTGAATAAAGTCTCAATCCCCATCTTTTTGTGATATAGCACTTTCAAACATTTCAAAAATCTAATTCCACCGGATAGGTACGTCCCAGTTCGGATCTATACAAAGAAGTTCATATCATTACATAAGTTTCTATATACCGGGCCACCAGTTGGGATATCTGATTTACTTGAAGCAACCATCCCTATTATGGCCATCTTTGCCATAGAAGTTGTAATGCTAAACCGTGTCACGAATGTTGTGTTTGTCTTCTTTTCGTGTCGACTTGTTTCATGACAGGGTTTGGTCGTTCTTTCCTAGAGCAAAAGCTTGGAAAGCAGAAGCTTCAGTTGCTGATCGCTTAGGTGTTGGCCACAAACCTTTATAGTTCATCATCAACAACTAAATGGAAATCAGACCCCGATGAAGGTATCGGTTACACGACAAGGATTTGAGTCTGTATGGTTCCAAATTTAGCATCTAAACCCAATAAGAAGTTGTAGAGTTGTTCTTTGTCCTTCTATTCTTCGAGTTTCTTCCCGATCCTGCAAGTACATCCATTACAGTCACATATGGGCATGGGATACACAAACTGAATCTCATCCCATAGCCCACGTAACTTTGTATAGTATGCCGAGACAGAGAGCCCTTCTTGTTTGATTGTAGTGTCGTTTCAACTTATACGCCCTAGGAGAATTGCCCTTTCCAAAACGTTCTTTTAGATTTTCCATATTTCTTGAGACGTTGTTGTATATTTCACACTTTTTCTAATCTCTTTTTCCATGGTGGGGGTTAGCCACTCTTTAATCATCACGTCACGCCTCATCCAACCTATGTAGTCGTTTGATTCGGGTGTCGTTATTTGATCTTCCTATTAATAAAACCAACCTTGTTCTTGGTTGTAACGTTTCATATTTTTTATTTATTTTTATTTAAAATGCAATCTTACTTTTTATTCCATCCTTGTAATTTCAAGACTTGATCATGGTATAAATATTATTTTTATTAATTCTAGTTGATTATATGCTTGTACAACGCTTAAACAATTGCGAATATATATTTTAGCGCAAAACCGAGCAACTTAACTAGAATTATATTTTTTAGAAAATTATAATTTTTTTATGGTTCATATGTTAAAGTACCCAAAAAAATGCTCAAACATGAGTTTATGATGCAAATTAATAAATAAAAAAGTTGAGGGGCTAAAATTTGACATTTTTGAATTTTCACTCCACTCATCTTCCCAACTACCTTCTTTAATACCCAAATATAATTTCTATCTATAAATATTAACCCAAATCCATCCCTAATCACTTTCATCACTCTAAACTCTCTGTCAAACTCTCTCAATCTATCCAAGAACTTCATCTTTTTGCAAAAACTTCAAAAAGAACTTGTGAGTTTTAATAATTTTTTATTTTTTTTCTTACTTTCTTCTTTCATTTTTCTTACATTATTTATTCTTCTTTACCACTTGGAACAACCTTTTAGACATAACCACTTAGTCACCAAGGTGAACAAGTATGGTAAGCCCTAATTTTTTAAGTCTAAGTTGGAAATGTTTTGCTTTTTCTTGTCTTGTTTTTTTTTTTGTATACTAAACCAAGTCACCGACAACTTCAATGTCAGAAGGCTTGTGTTAAAGATATATTCCAAAAATTTTTAGGGTTTTAGACATCCATTCTTTCATCTTTACAAGACACTAAGTGATCTACAAATCAAGAAGTTGATAAAACCAAACCAGGCATCCAACCAATGTTGAAAGGCTTGTGTAATGGTATGAAATAATGATGTTGAACCTTGGTTATACAACTAATCTTTTCACCATACCTCACTTGGAAACTTATCCAAATTAGTTAGTTACTTTAGTACTTTCATTCATGTACTCATGACCATCCGAATCATCCTTATGCGGAGATTTTGTGCAATAGTGATAATTTTTGAGTATAGTGGATATCCCTACCTCTAATAAAAAAATTATATGAATATAACACTTGAGGTTTGTGTATTACCCTATCTCTAATGCATGACTTTCATATATACATTTATCTATATAATACTTAGTCAAAACCAAACTTAAATATCAACCAAATCATGGTTGAATGCTATATGTTAAGGTAGACATTATACTAATCTTATGATTCCTTATTTTGGACTTCCAATGAGTGACTAACACCCATGAAGAACACACACAACACATGGTGTCCAAATAAGTGTCTAAGTAGTATATTTTCATTTACACTCATATTTTTAATTTTTGTATACTTTCCAATCGCTAAATTTCAAAATTTGAATCTTAAACGTACACATTTTTGTTTAACTTTTTGGGCGACTTTGGTGATTCAATCCTTTAAACTCATTCATCCATCGTTGTGGAATTTAATCACCAAATCGTGAGTCATACTACACCTCTTTTGTTTTAACACTATTTGGGTTGCAACATGTATCAATTATTAAATACACTCAATCATACATTCAATCAAACTTATTATAAAACTCAATTCATACAAACATGCTTACTTGTTATACTATTTGGGAATACATGTTAGAATACATTATCTTGCAAGCAATCTAAATCACCTTTAACATGTATAACGCTATAGGACTAGCACATCAACCCTATTATGATGGGTCTATGTTAAGTTATCAATCTTTACGGTCTTGGTGTCTTTTGATGCTTAGATTACGATAGTGGACACTTTGGTTTAACTATTGGCGTTGCATGCTAGCAATGTACAAACTTTAGTATACTTTGTTCATGTTTAATTGAGATTTATTCACTATTATGCTATGTATATAAACTTGTATGCTCACCATGTGACATCCGGTAATTTTCCATTACCAAACTCCGTTAGTTCCGTTAAGTCTTGCATACACGTGTCGTGAGCACACACTAGTTGTCGTTGAACGTTGGTGACTTGATAATAATTAATAATGATTATCAGATAATAATTTAGTTAATAATATGATTATTATGTTGTGCTTATGTGTTTATGTGATTTAACGATTAATTATGAATTTTATCGCGTAAAGTGGAAACGTGTTATATTTATTTCGTGTGTTTTGTGACAAATGGAAATTATGCATGATTATTATTTGTGACTAATAATAATTGTGTTTAGTAGTTGAAAACTATTTAAAAGCTTAGTTTTTATAAAAATACAAATTGCAAGGGTTGGAAAGGTAAATATGATTAAATAAAAAAAAAAACACAAAACACTAACCCTAAAACCCATCTTCGGCCGCGACCCTCATTCCCACACCCTCACCATCGCGAATTCAGCAAGAACAAGCCTACACCTTTCAAAATTGATCGATTTCAAGGATTATATCACGTTAGAATCATCAATTCCAAGCCATTACGTGATTAAAGGTTAGATTTTTACATGTTTTTGATAGTTTTTCATGTTGGCTGAAAGTTTTTATTCGAATGATGCAATTGGATGTCAATTTTTGGTTGTTTGATTATGCTATGATGTTAGTTAGGTTAGATTGATGCTAGTTAACGTCGATTATGCAAGAAAGCTATGATTTTGATGCGTTGTTCATAGGTTACTAATAATAGTAACTTTATTTGCATGGTGATTTGATGATGAATTGATGTTGTTAATGTGTTTATGATGATAATTGGGTGTTAGATTGATGATATGAATGCTAGAAATTCAAGAATGAATGTTGTAGTTCATGTCTTACTAAAGATAGTAACTTTTGGCTATGAAGGTTGATGAATTGTGATAATTGGATGTTGTTGATCATGTCTAGATGTTAACATGAGCTTGAATTGGTATATTATTGATGAATTCATGAATGTCTTGGGTGTTTGATAGATTTTGGGATGTGCTTTCCCAAAAGGGAAACTTTATTTGCACAAATTCTTGGATATGAGGATTTGAGTATGTTTAGGACATTAGGATCATGCTAGTATGTTCATGGATGGTTTCTAAGGTAGTAGAATGTATTGTTTGGGTGTATGAATGTTTATTGGGTTAATTGGTAGGTTTGGTCTATTTGTGGGATTTCATGGTAATGGGTCATATGGGTTATGATAGGCTATTGTTTGGATTGTAGTTGATCATGGTTAAACATTTTGGATGATATGATTTTTGTTAAATGGTATGTTGATGATCATCATACACACGTGCGAATCTAAGGCCCCTACTTAGTAGGATTGGCAGGGTTTAGGGTGTGAGGTCGTGAGTGGCTTCACATGGCATGCTGTGCATGATTTGATTCTATGTATGATGCATTGGTTGTGTTGTAGCTATGTTGAGCATGATAATTGTTTGAGATTCGCATGACTTGTATGGGAAATCTGGTTGTATGATGATCTAGTTAGTACATGTGATTAATGAAGTGTCATATGTGATCAGTTTGTATGTAAATCATGTGTGATAAATTGGTATGTTTGTTTGAATGGAATTTCACCTATAATGTCACCAACGGGTCAAACGGGTCAACTGGGTCAAATGTGTCTTGTCTTCTAAAACCTTGAGTTCTTTGGTTTATAGAGCACTTAGGGTTTCATTATGATTTTGTGTACACGTACTTATGTACTCATGTGTTCTAGGTGACCTCTAAGGGTTGTCTATCCACTCTTTCTTGTCAAGTTAAGCCTTAAGTAATTTCTTACGCCCATCAGGTGAGTTCATGCCCCATACTTTTTACATACTCTCTTTTGGGGGAGATAGCATACTGTTTTTACAAATGCTTATTTATATGAGTTGTGTATAGTATAATATAGTGCTGATTACCATAGAAAGTCCTCACACTTTCAGATTGTTAATAATGATATTAGCGGGAAATTTTGGGTAGTACTACCGGGTCTGACGAGCCCCATTTGTGCGACTCGAGGTCAAACGGGTGCAATCTTGTCCTAACGAACATTGTCACGACCTGGTAAGTCGTGGCAGGAGGCAACAAACGTAACACAGTCAGCTTCAATCGTGAAATCACTATGATTATTACTAATTGTTTATAGACTAGCTATCTATTACAATACACTTCTTATATTTTGCAACTGTTATTGGTTTATGTTTAAACGCAAACTCTTGAACTCACCAACCGATGTGTTGACTCTTTAGTATGCTATTCTCAGGTTGAGGTTATCATTGCCTAGGAGCACATTACACGGGTCAGCATCATGGTGTTGTCAGCATGTTATGAAACAATGTTTTTGGGATTATGCTTGTTTAAACTTTATGCTTTGGTTTTGCATAATGCCTGGGCGCGTTTGTTTGAAGATTTTAAATCATGTTACATTGTTTTGGGTTTTCTGTTTTATTTAACGCTTCCGCAGTATTTAAAGTTAAACTTTGATTTTGAATGTTTGTACATATAGAGTTGTTCTGAGTAACTAATGACTGAGATCCTAGTATGTCACGCGCCTCGCTGTAAAACCCCGCACGTGGATTTCGAGGGTGTGACACACCAACATATTAATATGTTGACCAATATTTTATACATGTTGCAAGAAATGCTTGAAGCCTTATCAAGAAATTCAATTAGGTGGACTTAAAAACACACCAAATCTATCATTTTGTTATGTTTGTTTTGTATTTTCTAAAAACTGTTGTATGTTTACTTGAAACATTGTAATGTTATGTTTATGTAGGGAAATGAAATTCAATGTTAATTTATTATCACTTTAGTGCTATGATGTCTTTGAACAATCTATCACTTCTCGCATCCCGGTTTTTTTTCGCCATCAGTTAGGTGTGACATTGGCGTACAAGAAATGTAACATTTCTTGTGATCAATCAATGTAGTTTGCATCCATGAGCACTTCATTAACATGCATTTGTCAGGGATAATTCGAGGCATAGATGTAGCAAGGAGATTTGTGGTAAGTGACACCACTGTTGTTGCCTCCGTCGTTCTTGTTTTCTTTGCCGTAGGTCATGATGTCTCTTCTGTGTATCGGATCTCTTAATCCTGCTCTGATACCATATTAAGTCTTGTTAATATGGCATGTATTTTCATTCGATAATGACATACAATTCAAGTAGAAAAGCTCCAAATTAATACAAGAATACAACGCTTATCTATGGAAAAATAACGTAAAAAAGGAGAGGATTAATCCCATAATTGTGGATGAATAATTAGGAATGAAAGGGTGTCAAGGATAAAATTGTGGTTATTAATATCAAATAGGCTCGACATGTGACCTTTGCCGAAAACTTGTTGATCCTTAAATCCTTCGATGAATTATGTTGGAGAACGCTATAGTCGGCAAATGTCAAGTTCTTTTATTGAAGCAAAGTTGTTTTGTATAATGCGATGATGCGGGCTAACATTTTTAGGAAGGTTCGAAAGAAAACATGTAAAAGTTGGGAAAGAAAAAAACGTGAGGTGAAGGCAACAAGACATCGCGTGGAGGGCAAAAAAGTAAATAACTTAAAATTCCAAAATTACCCTATTTAATGCGGGAAAGCATGGGCTTGGTAAAGGGACATGAGAGTTGAGGGTACCTGGTTCACACGCGGTAGAAAGGTACACACCACATCACCTACTTATCGGCAAAGGAGGAAAGGTCCTCTTGACCTTGATCATTCCATGTTAGTGGGGAAAGGTAACTTTTTTTCTAACTGTGGGGGATACCATACCATTAAGAAACAATAAACTAAAATGATACCTTTTTTTTGCTAAATATACAACCATTTTATACATTTTATCTACACCTTCATCTCTTCCAATCTCAGCCTACATATGCTCATAAATATGTTTTAGTATTTTTTTATGGATTTATCGTCACCATCATCATCTTTGAGCTCCAATGAGTCTTCCAATGGTTCATTTGAGCAAAATAATAATCTTATTTTATCTAAAATGGTACAAGTTTCGGTTATTTTTCTTGATTATTTGAAAACTTCAAGCAATGAAAACTAGAAGATATTTGGGTATAGATCGTGTTAGCAATCATGATCGTGTCGTACATGATCACTTCTACAAACATCCTGTACACTTGGAAGAAGTGTTCATAATTAAGACCAGAAAACTAGAGTGAATTAAAATCGTATCAGTATTTACATAAATCCACACGTCTTTTGTGTTTACAATCCCAAACGTAAATACATATACACTTCCCCTGGCAGGTTGATCCAGTCGATGTCTTCTACATGAAGATTTTCATTCAACTTAAACCGCTAAGTCTCTTCGACCTAGCTTATTGCCTTCCGACATTTCCTGCTCCTGCATCACGAGCTAAAACACGTCAACAACGATGTTGTTGGTGAGTCATACCTAATGACTCTAAAGCTTTTTAGATAATCACGACAAGTGTGCAAGTAAATATCAACAAATAAAATCTACACCGAAGTCGCTGCAACGAGCATCAGTTTTGACCACATATGGGCCACTCTAGGCCTAATATATATAGAGAGGGCAAGTTATAGGCATACCGGCCAACCAAATCCCTCGTCATCAAAACTACTCAACCCTATCCATAGTCTTCGCTGTGGCCTCGGGCTAGCCTTAGTCCTATCCATATATCTCTGCTATGACCTAAAACTATCATTATCCCTAGTCCTATCCACAGTCTCTACTATGTCCTCAAGCCAGTCCAATCCTATCCACAGTCTTCGTTGTAGCCTTGGATTGTGTATTTCCCATAGAGTGTGGCTTCCCTACCTAACTGGATCCAACTAAGTGCATATATGCCTTGAGGTTTGAGCCAAAAGTTACGTACAAGTAACCCTTTATTTACTTTAATGGTTTACCTGGTGCTCACCATCGGTCTAGACGTACATAAGACCATGGCTACACAGGTGTCCTATTTGTTTTACTTCTCCGTACACTTTCCAAAAAATTTTGTATTAAAATATTACAAGCTCATATGCAACCCCAAAACATTTAAGAAAAAAGGAGAGCGTTTAGAGTCATAATGATGAGCTTCTGAGCGCGTCTGTCACATATTGGCTGGCTAGCGTTAACAACCCTATATTATACAGACACACACACGTCAATTTTATATAACTTACATGTCCAAACCTTTAGGATTCACCATAGGATTTAATCTATTTGACTGGCCCTAGTCATGTCAATGACCTCAGGATATGGTTTTCCATAACTCTATGTTGTCATTTCCCATCACCGCTCATGATGAACACACGTCGAAAAGCTAGGGTTCACGCATACACCCAAACAGTGTCTAGACGGACTTATCTTACCATTGCCTAAAATCATTTTCATGTTTATTCTCCATGTCAACCACAAGGTTATGACACTAGCATTAATTACCCATCTCTCATCATATCCACACTTTATCCTGTGACAAATCCATTGACCCATATAGGATCATTCCTAAACTATAACAATAGTATACATCCTAATCATCATCTACCAGTTTAGTTTCTTCTAAAAACCCCTGTTTACCTAATAATCTATGATGATGCATAATGTGAAGGTTTTAGAAACTTACCACAACAGATTCGGGTTCTCAGTCAACTTTCAACAACCACGATCCACCATCATTGTACCAGTAAAATGGGTTTTCACATGTCATATAAATGCTCATATACATCCATAACACGTATTTTCAAGAGAATGAGGTTTATTGACGAAAACAAGCCTCCAAACATCAGTTTCAATCCACCCTAACGTTTAATATTACAACCGCGAGTTTAGAACATCCAACTAAGCCTTCTAACATGTTGATATTATAGAGAGAGGGTCTATACCAAGCAGAGAGAGAGTAGACCGAGAGTAATTTGAGTGTGAAATGGGTGAAATTCGGGTATGAGACTTTTATACCCATTCTACCGAACTAACCTCCATCACGGACCGCTATGCACACCTTGGCGGTCTGCTACCGACCTAAAATAGAATATTCGTATCTTTTAAATGGAATGTTCGCATCTTGAAAAGAAATATTACTCGTGGATCGTTAAGCCAACCCATGCAGGTCCACGACCACCTTAGTAGACTTTTACGCTATTCACTTAGTGATCCGTATGGTCCGAAATTCTTAATTCCTTAGGGAATTTCTATCTTTAGGTCATTCTATTTACGTTTACGGTCCTTATACTCGTATGTCGACCCGTCCATCGGGCCGAGTGGTCACACAGACGGCATCGATCATTTATGCCATTACAAAAAAGGTACTTCTGCAATGCACCAAGGCCAGGTCCAAGAGAGCACAAGAAGCAAAAAGGAAAGATGTGGAGCAACTTTTTAGGATGCTCAAACGTATATGGACTGTAATTTAAAACCCGGCTCGACCAATGCACCCTAGAATAATTAGAAAAACAATGTATGCTTGCGTTATTCTGCGCAAATTCAAATGAAAGCTAAGTGTTTTGTCTTTTTATAGAAACGAGCTTTGTAACAAAGATGAAGAATTGAAATTAATGTGGACATATATCTGCATAGCCAAGAGACTCATTTTCTTCAACAAGGGCATCATCTTAAACATGCTATGATAACCCACGTACCAACAATTGCCACAAGTTTATTTATTTATTTTTGTTGATTAAGCATTGTAATATTTAATTTTTTAATAAAATCCATGTTATTGATTTTAATTATTATTTATTTTGTTTACTTTAATTGTTTTTGTTTATTGCATTTCAATTTTTTTGAAATCTGTTTAAAATTTTTAAATATTGGATGGAAAATGAGTGGAGTTTTTTCGAATGAGAACCATTTCATATTTGAAATAGAGTTTAAATGGGTGTTGAATAAGAGTAATGCGATACATACATGTAGGAGAGAAAAAGTAAATAAGTGTGATCATTAAAGACCAATTAATGCCCTTAATGAAGTTTTTTTAGAGCATGTTTGACTTTTCATTAGAAACAAGTTATTAACTTATTGATTTTTATAAAAAGATAATAAGTGAATAAGTTGTTGTCCCACCCCTTGTGGTGTGGTGGTGACTAATTTGGTGTTTAACATGTAAGTCATGGGTTCAATACCCACTAACAACAACTAACATGGAGTTTAGCCGTTCAAAAAAGAGTGAATAAGTTGTTTGGCTTGAGCAAAACACCTTTTTGTTTTAGTGTTTTGGTATATGTTAAAAAGTTATTTTGAAAAGACACAAAAACCTAACTTTTTGTTCACCTTTTTAACCTTTGAATACCAATTTACTAAACTACCCACTATTACGGTTACAAGCTGTTTTGTGTTTTAGAGCAGTTGAACCACCGATTTACTAGTCACAACTCAATATCCTTCATTTAACTAACACTTCATCCTCTTTATTTAAACGACAAACAAATATATAAACTAAAACTAACAACAAGCTAAAAATAATTACAAAGAAACAAATAGAAACTTATACTTTTTTCTCAACCATATGATTAAATGTACTAGTGTTCTATATATTGATAATAAGTTTTGAATATTAGATTTAAGTTTAAAAAAGGAAAAAGAAAATTAATGTTACCAAGTACAGGATGAGGTTAGGCCATGATGATGCAATGGTTAAAAATTAAAGTTAGATAACAAATAAAATTTAATTTGATAAGTATCTTGTTTTGAATTTTTGAATTATTTTGTGATTTAGATAACTATTAAAGTTAGTATCATAATCCTAGTAGCAGATAAGATTCGATGTAAATATAGTAAATAACCCCCGTTGGTATGCTTATTCTCATAACTTTTTTAGTCTTTCTTTTGTTGTCTTGGTTTGTCGAATTAATAAAATAAAATAGTCTACTTTGTTGAGCAAAAAACCGTCTGTCGGTGTGTGGTATTTGATTTGATTTCACTTGTGTTTCTTTAACAATTCTGACGCCGACGACCTGCACCTCCAAGCTACACTCTGGCGACCTCTCTATGTAAGTTTTATCGACAACCTCTCTATGCTATTAATTGGATTTTTCTGTGTGGGTTTATAAATATATATTATTATTTATTCTTTTATTGTGGTATTACGTTCTTATCAGATAATAGCTGATAACCATCCTAATATTGTTAATTGTGAAACATTAAATGAAAAGAATAAATCAAAATTCATGTGGAATGAAGTTACATTCATAGAATTTATCTATGCTTGCTGATGAACATAAAAGAGGGAATAGACAGTCATTTTAACAAGATTGGGCGGGTGAATTTAGAAAAACCATGAAGGAAAGAACAGGCAAAATCTTTGAACCAAAACAACCAAAAAAATAAATGGGAGATTGGAAGCTTTATGATCGCTTAATGAGGCTTAAAACTAGAATCAGTGGGATGAGAAGCTTAATCGATGCATCGAGTGAGTGGTGGGAGGAGAAAATAAAAGCAAGTTCTACTATTGTTTTTAATCATTTGTAGGTAGAGTGCATTGTGAAATCCATGAATTAATCCTTTTATCTCTTAGGTAGATAAAGATTTTGTCAAATTTAAGGATGCAAATTTAGACATATACGAGACGCATTATGCTTCTTTGTTTTGGAATTCTGTCAGGGCGAAACTATGACTTAGTGGACGGGGTCAAGTGACCCCATTGATTTTTGAGTCGGTAGTGTAACGTGTAATACCGAATTTTATAGTGGACCCATAGTTTTTTAATAGGTGAACCCATTTGTATTTTTAGTTTCAGATTATAACTTAAAGATGTCTTTAGCTCATTAGTTAACATGCATGCAATTAGGAAAGAGCTCGTGAGTTCAAGCCTTGCAAGCTGCGAATTTGCTATCTTTTTCACTATTTAAAAAGTAAAATTACAATTTTACCCTTAAACCCTAACCTTAAAGACCCTCCAATTAACCTCACTGCAACCTCCAACTCCCAATTGAACCTTCTGTTGCCATTGCCATTGAACCTTCCCCCCACCAACATTGAACTCACGACTGCTACTGTCTTTGAACCCGCAGCGGGTGGCGGGCGGCGGCCGGCGATTGGCGGCCATCAACTCCGTGTAGGCGGTGAAGTTATTTGGCTATTTGACTATTTTGTATTTCAACTATTCAAGCTTTCAAGATTCAAGGTTAGTTTTCTAAATAAGTTTCTTTATGTTTGTAATTTATCTATGAATGAATATTCAACCCCTAGATTTAATTTTAGTGATTTTGGTGTTTTAGAAATCTATATTGTGTTTGTTTGATGAATAAAGATTCATTATTACTTCACTTATATGTTAGTTAATTTGTTTGATGATATTTGTATTTAGAAATCTAGAATTTAGATTGTGTTCAACCCTAATTTTATATTTAGTAGTTATTTAGTTTATTACATTTCATAATATGTGTATGATACATTTAAGGACCTGGACCGTTTTGTTGTGAAACGAAAAACCATCGACAATTCATTCTTCATCTAGTAATAGTTATACTAGTCAAGAATTGATCCAATCTTTCATAGGATCCTTTAGAATAAAGGAAAAAATTTTGTGTTGTTTTGTTAAATATTTTCAATGTAGTTTAATTATATTTCGACCCGACCTGATCGGACTACCCTAAAAATTTTATGCAGTTTCGTTACAAATCAAATCACCAAAAAATAGTGACCACCTAGAAAAAAAAATTCCTGGTTCTGCCACTGGATATTGTTGCTGCTGGATATCAGACTATGAATCCATTTCAATTTCAATACTAACGTAATCCAAACAAAGTTCAATGTGAAGAAAATATACGATATGTTGATGACATCAATTTAGGTGATGATGCTACTTTAAAGTAGTTTGAGTCAAAGGATGTTACCAACAACCGTTCAACCAAGAGTAAGACTTCCTTTTTTGAGAAAAAACTAGATGTTGTATTGGATTCCTTATCAACAAAAAGTACACAAACTTTTCCACCAAATAATCCCTTTCCAACAATATTAGATTGCATGAACATTGTCACTAGTTTTCCCGATTTCAATGAAGGTGCTAAAAAGTATTCAAAGCATTGCACGTCTTCACCGACAAGCAAAATCAACAAGCTTTTATGTTTCTAATGACTCACGTTTTAGTTACTTATGATTTATCTCAAATAAATTCATAAAGCAATTTACTTTTCAATGTTAATGTTCTTCGTTTAATCGTTACTAGCACTTTCCTGTGATTCCCTGTGGATTTGACACACTTCTTGTAGGACAGGTTAAAGGATGGTCAATACAATTAGTCTCACAATGAGAAGAGTGTTAGAACACTTAACAGATCACATAGGGAACCGGGTTTATGTGAAAGATACTAAGAACACAAGTAAACAATGAGACAGAACTAAGAACAAGAACAGATTAATATGGTTTTCAAGAATGCTGTATATTGCTCTCAAGTTCTCTTACAAGTTTTGCAAAGCATAAAAAGAAATACAAGAACCTGAGATACTTTATACTACATCCTTTAGTCGGCCATACTTTGAGGGCCAGCTGGAAACACTAATCAAAACAACAAGATCAGTGTAAAGTCAAAAGGCAGATTGCCTTTCGACAAGTGACTATGACATGCCATAGCTCACATCCTAATATATTACAAAAAGGATAAAAGATACAAAGTAGAAATTTACAGACTCTAAACCACAATCTACAGTTGCAAAAGCATGGACCTTTTTACCAATTAATACAAGTTGGTAAGTCTTCAGAGTTGCAGCGAAAAGTAGGTCAGCTTTATACAAAAGTGGATCAGAGAAAGCATGTCTTCTCTGTCTTCAAAAGAAATCAGTCTTCACTTTATTGGCTTCGAAGACTTTGTCTTTAAAGCTTTGGAAGACTTCATCTTTGGCTTCTGAAGATTTGGTCTTTGGCTTCTATAGATTTTACACTTAGAATATTTCTGTGAGAAGTGTAAAACTTCCAAAGTAACTTCTACCATGCACAATGTGCATGCAAGCTGGAAGCTCTTTGGTTGCTTTGGTTTCTTTGGTTGCATCAGCCTTTCAAGTATAACCTTACAAACTCCCCCTAGGCTAATGCTAACAAAACAGAGATGTATACTTAGATATTGACAGTCCTTTTAGGATCAAGACCATTCCATACTTCATCAACTGATCATGATCCCTCAAGCTATCATAGTACCTTCTTATATCATGAAGATCATGCAAAGGAAGATCAAGCATGTCTTGCTAGAAATAGACATCTTGACCCCCTTGATCTCTGATGACATACCATATTTCTGGATTAACAGCAAAGGTTCAGGACAAGATGGGTCTTCTAATTACAAGAGGCTCTACTTGAGTTTGAGTTAGTTGAGCAGCCTCTTCTTGCACTTCCTCAGGATGCTCTGACTCATCCTAAGGTGTAGAGGTGGACGCCTTGGACTTCTTCTTAGAAACACTCTTCATGGCCATCCTTTTCCTCCTCTTTGAAGTCTTTAACTGAGAAGACTGGCCTTCAGCACCAGGTTATGTTGTTGTGTCTTTCTCAGTTGGGTCCTCTTCCCTCACAAGTTCAGAAGGAGAGGGATTAGGACCTTGCTGTGGATTAGAAGATGAAGTTGGCTGAGATGCAGCTCTTGGTCCAGGTTGTGTTGTCTTAGGGGGTTCAACCTTTACCTCAACTTCAGGTGGACCTTGACTTGGTGGAGAATGCAAGTCAACAAGTTCTCCCTTTTTAATCTTCTGCTGGATCACTCTAATATGTTCATCCATAGTGGATAGAGACATTGGACCAAGCCTCCTTCCGAAGAATCCATACAACTTTAAGAAGCTCATCATCCTTTGCCTATTAGCAGACTTCTTTTGATTCTTTTGGATGATGGCTCTTGACTTTGTAGCTTCTTCCCTCTTCTTTCTCTTAGTAGCTTTTTGTTCTTTGATAACTTATTGCTCAAGCTGCTTAAGATACTCAAATTCAATATACTCATATGATAGGGGAAGAAGTGCAGATCCCTGATAGAGGCCTGTGGCACTCAGGTAGCTAATCATGTTTTGTCTATCAGCTTCCTTGTCTACCTGAGGTTGTTCAGTTTCCACAGCCTCTGTCTCAGGGCTTTCCTGAACTGGGGAGAGGGTAGGAGCATGCTTATAGAGCCTTTTTTGCCTGATTTCTTATTTGATCTTAAAGAGCAACTCTGCATCCTCTGCCTCCTTCTTCTCCTTTAACAACTTTGTGTCTGCCAGTTCATCTAATACTTCTAAGGGAAGAGATATGAGTTTATTAATGTTGTAATTCATGGTCCCCAAGTAGTTTAACCTGGCTGCCCTTAACTCATCATCCTGAGTAGTTGGCCTGGTGGTAGCCCTGATATCAGCTTCCATGAAGCCTAGAGACCCATTTGAACTCTCTCCCTTTAGCTTCCTCTTCCTCTCTCTCTCTTTCCTCCTCCTCAATCTCCTCAGGAGTTAGTTTCCTATTCCTTTTGTCACTCACAGGCCTTGGTGACTCAGGGTGGAGAGAGATTTGGCCTTCATTGCTTGGTTCAGTAGTCAAACTCTGACTAGAGAGAAGTTATAAAACACCTTCACCAGCTGGTGCCTCACTAAGGGTAATGGGCGCTGAAGTAGTTCCTGTCTCAAGGTTCACAGGTTCAACCAGTGGGCCTTCAGCCAAGGCTTCCCCTTCGAAGCTAATTTTAGGGTCCACCTCAACATCCAGTTGACCAATGGTCTTACCTGCTAGCCTCTGTCTATATAATCTTGATCTTAGCTTGAACTCTTCAAGCACCCTTTCTTGAATCCTTTCTGCTAATCTTGCAGCTTGCCTGTTTTGACATGTGTTGGCAAGTGGAAGATCAATCAGATAGGTGCTCTCATAGAATCTCAGGTTGGAGAAGTTGAAGATTTCCTGTTGCCCTTGAGATCTAGAGATTACCAGAGCTCTTCTGATAGTGTCATACCTCCAACTCATGATTGGATTCTCAGAGTGATGAGATAGGGTAGGCATAGCTCTTGGAATACCCTCCTCAAACAAACTTTGGATGAGTGAGTCCACATCCATGTAGACTTGAGAAGGCTGCTGAGTATGGACAATTGAAAGTGAGCGTGGTTAGTACTCAAAGTCCATACTTTGTGAAGAACTCCCAAGTTCTGTGATTGCTTGGAGTTTCTCCCCCCTTTTTGGTAGCATCACCCTCTTGAATAGGTGAGCTAGGGGTTAGGTCTATCACATCCATAGGTTCTTGTGTTCCTGGTTGAGTCCTCCTTAAAGGTCTCCCAGCTAGTTTTTCCTTGAGATCAGAAATCTCAAGTGGTTGATCATTGACCCTTCTTAGCAGGATAGTCACCTGAGATTCCAAATGACTAACCTTTGAGACTAAATAGGTCCAGGTGTGAGTAAGATTTTGCACCTTTAGTCTCATGTTCCCCTCATCTTCATCAGAAGAATCATGAGGGGATGAGAGAATAGGACCAAGGTCTTCTTCCTCATCACCAGTACTTTGTTCTTGGCTGTTGGATTTCCCCTGCACCATGATAACTTCAAGTGAAGTGTCAATGGGATGGGTTGTCATGGTTAAGGTCTTAATGATGTAGTCACTTGCTGAAGTAAGAGCCTCTTCCATATGGACCTCCTGAACAGGTTCAAGGAGATCCACCTCAGTAGTAGGTGGATGATGTGGGCTAGACATAGGAGAAACAAGAGTAATCATCTCTCCTTAAGTAGGGGAGGAGAAGAGAGACTCATGATACTCACTGAATCCCATGTCTTTATCATCATAGATTTCTAGGTTTGGAATGGGTTGGGTTAGATCAAGAGGCTGGGGATGGTAACTGTCCTCAGAAGGTTCACTAGAGTTTTGAGACTCTGAGTGAAGGCTTAAGGCTTGGGGGGTTGTGAGCTCATAGGTTGAGCACGAGGAACCTTAGCACTGATCATTGGTAAGATAGGAGTGGTTCGCTCCTTAGGAGAAGTAGGAGATCCAGTGTTCACTTCCTCTTGTATGGGTGGTGATATAGGAGCCTGCACAAACTGAGTAGCATATGCAGGGTTTGTTTGGATTTTCTTTGGTAGGTGATGGTTATTTGTGGTCGTATAGGTGGTTGGGAAGTAGAATGTGTGGGTTCAACACTAGCTAGTGTTGCTAGGTTGTCACCTTGAGCAATGAGCTCTAACATTTTTGGGACAAGGGTTGTTTCTACCCCTGAGAAGCCAATAGTTGGCTTTCTCTTAGTATTGAAGATGTCAGGCTTCATCTGTCCCAATTTTAGAACATTACTTGTTCCCCTGAACTGTGGCCCAGTTCACAGTTGAGAATGTGCTGGACATATCTAGGGAACATGTAATATTCTAAAGAGTCCAAGTCTGTAAGTAAATTAGTGTATACAAATTGTGAATAGCTGAAACTTGACTCCCTAAACCATCCCATGGACTATATAGGAAAGTCCTCTGGAACTTGGTCCCATCCTCCATGCTTGTTAGATAGACTGTGGATGACAACATTGAGGAGGTATTTCCATTGAGAGGAAACATTCCCTTTCCTGAAGGTCTTTACAGAAAAATCCCCTTCATAGCACATTTGACCAAAAGAATGGTTGACAAGAGACTTGGGGAAGGAAAAATCACCTTCTACATCATCCAGTCTTAGATGTGTGTTTATGGAGGCTTGAGTGATGAAGATTGTCCTCCCCTGCATTGTGGCAGAAAATGCATTCTCCCTATCCATGGTGACCTCTTGACAGGTCCTCCAGAATTCCAACAGCTGATCCTCATAGAGTGGAGGATCGATGGTAAGGGAGGTGAAGTAATTTGATAGAGTGAGAAAGTGGCAGACATCTGAGAAACCAGGATCTTTCTTAGAGTTCAACAAAGTAACTTGATTATGTTGCCTGTGAAGTTGCATAGAGAAACCGGGTTGGTTTCTACGATTAAGGTTGGCCATTTTGAGGTAGCTTCGCTGTGAAGGAAGATAAGAACAAGAGCGGTTTGTGAGTGAATTTAGGTTTGAGAATTTTTCAGATGAAGAAGATAGTGAAAGAAAGGTGTAAGGTTATATAATAAGGCTGATGCAACCAAACAAGACAAAACAACCAAGGAGCTTTCTGCATGCATGCACTGGACGTACAAGGTAGAAGTTGCTTTGGAAGTTTTACACTCTCCACAGAAAAATACTCTAAGTGTAAAATCTTCCGAAGCCAAAATCCAAATCTTCCGAAGCCAAAGATGAAGTCTTCCGAAGCTTCAAAGACAAAGTCTTCGGAAGCCAATTTGTTGTGAAGACTGATTTCTTCCAAAGACAAAGAAGACATGCTTTCTGTGATCTACTTTACATAAAGCTGACACACTTTCCGCTGTAATTCTGATGACTCACCAACTTATATGAGTTGGTGAAAAGTCCATGATTTTGTAAACTGTAGATTAAGGTCTTTGTCTGTAACTTCCTACTATTGTACCTGTAAAACCTTTTTGTATTAGAAAAGGATGTGAGCTATGGCATGTCATAGTCACTAGTCAAAAGGCAATCTGCCTTTTGACTCTACATTGATCTTGTTGTCTAGATTAGTGTTTCCAACTGTCTTTCTAAGTATTGACGGTTGTAGGATGTAGTATAAAGTGTCTCAGGTCCTTGTAATTCGAATATGCTTTGTAACACTTGTAATAAAACTTGAGAGCAATATACAACATCCTTGAAAACCATACTTATTTGTTCTTGTTCTTAGTTTTGTCTCAACTGCTTGTGTTCTTAGTATTATCAATATAAACCCAGTTCCCTTTTTGATCTGTTAAGTGTTTTAAATCTCTCCTCATTGTGAGACTGATTGTATTAACCTCCCTTAAATGGTCCTACAATTGGTATCAGAGCATTTTAGGCTCTTGATTGTAAGATCTCACCATCTTTAATTCCTTCAGTTTCACAAAACACTTAACATCTCAAATGGCAGCTATCATAAAAGCTGATATGGAAATAGGTACTATGACAAAGTGTCCACTGATCACTCCTAAGGACTTTGATACTTGGTGCCAAAGAATGGAAGGCTTCATCAAGTCTCAAAACTCCAGGATATAGGGATCTGTAGTCTATGGACCTCATGTACCATCCACCTCTTCAGCTGCTGGTGGTGGTGGTACGATACCAAAGGAAGTGGCTGACTATTCTGAAGAGGACTAGAAGAAGATTGATATAGATCAGAAGGCCATGACCGCCCTCCAAACTTCTCTTTCTAACTATATCTACAGAGGGTTCAAGAAGTGCAAGACTGCCAAGCAACTCTAGGATGCACTAAAGCTGATGTATGAGGGGTCTAATGGAGCAAAAGAGAACAAGAAAGACCTCTTGAAGCAGCAGTTTGAGAATTTCACTTTCAAGACAGGTGAAACCATGACTCAATAATACTTTAGGTATGTTGAGATTATGGATACTCTCATGGATGTTGGAGTAACTCTTGAGAATAGGGACATTGTGAGGAAGTTCATGTCCTCTCTTCCTAGACAATGGACACACTATTATGTGGTCATTAAGAGGACTGAGAACCTCTAGACCCTTACTCTCACTGAGTTGTATGGTATCCTCAATGGCTACCAGATGGAGATGAACATGCAAAATCCATCTGGTAACTCCAATAATCAGCAGAGTTCAGCCCTTCATATGGTTGAAAGGGATTGTAGAGAACCACAGCACTATCTCATCTGCTACCCTAACAACTCACAAAAGGGTCCATTCATCACCTTCCCAGAGACACCAAAAGAGAGCTACATCCAAGGAAGCCCATTCCAAGAGACAAGCTCTTCACAAGCCTTTGTGTCTACTGATGAAAGCATAAGCAACTTTCTTTTCACCCTTGAAGACCTGGACTGTATCCATCCAGATGATCTGGAGTATATGGAAATAGTCCAGCAGATGGCTCTTCTTACTCACAGAGCCAAGACGTTTTACAAGAGGACAGGGAGGAAGTTTCCTAGCAATATGTCTAGTGGAAAGTTTGAGCTGGTCAAAGGCAAGGTGAAGTGTTATAACTGTAAACAAATGGGAAACTTTGCCAGAGAATGCAAGGCACCAAAGTCAAATGGTGGCCAAGCACAAGCCAGGCCAAACTACACTGAAGAAGCTCACGAGAATAAGAAGCCCAAGTAGTAAGCTGCAGTTGCTGTTGAAGAAGGAGGCTTTGACTGGAGCTTTCAGGTTGAGGATGCATCTCCAAACCAAGCACTAATGGCAGATCATGAAGAAGCCAAGGTATTGGAACATCTTTGTACATCTGAATGTATTGCAAAAGTTAATAGATACAGGTCCTATAACTTAGAGATGAGATCTGATATTGATCCTTAAACATCTTAAAAGCTGATTTTAAAAGAGATAAAAATGATTATCAACTTAAGATAGAAGATCTAGAGAAAACCATTTCAACTCTTAAGCATGAACATACCAACTACAGGACTCAGATAAAATATCTCATTACTGAGTTAACTGAATGCCAGGCTCAGCTTGTGATCAGCAAAGCCGTGCAGGAAAATGTGTTCTTGAAGAAGAGACCTTCAAGAACATGATATCCTCATCCTTGCATGCAAAAGTTTGTTATCAGAATAAGAAGGGACTGGGATCTACTGAGATAGTTTCTCCACAATTATTTGTAAGATCTCTAAGGTGTGGAACTTGTGAAGATGAGCTTCCCCTCATAGACCCCATTGATTAGAGGATGAAGAGGAGACAGTGAAGGATGATTTTGAGAGGAGTGAAGAAGAACATCCTAAGAAGCATCACTATTTTCCTAAGGAGAGAAAAGAATCTGGGATGACTAAGTCTTAAAAAAAGAACTTGATTAGGAGAGTCAAGATAAAGGCAAAGAAGGCTCAAGAAATCAAGGCCACTTTCAACTCTAAGCAGAAGCAAGTGTTTATCTCTACAGGGTTTGAAGTGGTGAAGGCTGAAGACTCAACTGTGAACTCTAGTACCAGGAGTTCTAGTTCAGTTCGAAATCATTCCAGCAAGAAGAAGAAGGCTGATCAGCTGTGTACCACTGCTACACAGCATGAACCATCCAGCTCCAAGAGCAAGTCTCTCCCTAAGAAGCTTGCTGCATCATCTATGAAGATGAAGATAGAGATGGAAAGTCATCAAGTTCAGTCTTGCTCTCAGAAGAAGACTCTCAGAAGGAAGCAAATGGACTGCATCATGTGTGGTAGTACTTCTCATCTTGCTAAGGATTGCATCAACAATCCTAAAAGTACTATCCACATGATCAAAGAGAAAACTTCTGAGAAGAAGAAGGAGAAACTAGCTTCGTAAGGAAAATCTGTTTCATGCGAAAGCTCCAAAGGGAAAAGGAAGACAAGTGAAAGCTTGCCTTCGGAAGAAAATTTGGTCTCAGAACAAAGGAATGCTTCCGAAGTACCGAAGCCTGTTGCAGTGAAAGCAAGATCTTCTAAAGGTACAGTCTCCAAAACTTCAGAAGTTGTTAAAACTTTCAAGGTGTTGAAGGTCAAGTCCAATCTTCCAAAGATGGTGTGGATGATAAAGAAAGACCTGGTGACTGAAAGTTCTTCATCAACAGCAACTTATGATCCTCAAAGCTTAAATATAGGATCAGTTACTGTTACATTGTCTTTAGAACACTTTGAAAAGCCCAAGACCAATGAGGCTTGGGTTTCCAAATGTAACTAAACATCTCTTTTTGTGTAAGAACAACTAAAGACCAAGAGAAATGTATGGATCATTGATAGCGGCTGTTCCAGGCACATGACAAGAAATGGCTCTTTGCTTCAATACTTTGAGAAAATTGATAGAGGGCCAGTTGCTTTTGGAGGAGATACTAGAGGTTACATCACAGGAAGGGGCATGGTCACAAACGGTAAGCTCACCATTGAAAAGGTAAACTTTGTTAAGGAGCTTAGGTACAATCTAGTGAGTGTATCCTAATTTTGTGATCAGAGACATAACATGCAATTTACTGAGCATGAGTGCATTGTTCTCAAGCCTGGGGTGGTCATTCCTTAAGAGCATATCCTGCTCAGAGCCCCCAGGAAAAGGGAACATGTACAAGATGGACTTGCAGGAAACGTCTCCCTCATGAGAGGTTTCTTGCTTTCTATCTAAAACAAATAATGATGAATCTTTCCTCTGGAATAAAAGAATATGCCATGTAAACTTTAAAAACATGAATAAATTAATTAAGAATGATTTGGTAACCGGAATGCCAAAGAAAGAGTTTACAAGTGATGACCATTGTGTTGCATGCCTGAAAGGGAAGTAACACAAAGTGTCTCACAAGCCAAAGTAAATGAACTCTATCACTACTCCCCTACACTTATTACATATGGATATCTTTGGCCCCACTAGTGTAATGAGTTTTGGAAGGACCTCATATTGTTTAGTGATCACAGATGATTTCACAAGATTTACTTGGGTCTTTTTCCTTAGAACTAAGGATGAGACTCTTGAGATCTTGAAGAACTTTATTCTGAAAATTGAGAATCAATCTGATCAAAAGGTTAAGACCATAAGATGTGATCAAGGAATAGAGTTTAAGAACCAAATCCTTGATACATTTTGTGATGAAAAAAGGTATTACAAGACAATATAGTGCTCCCAGGACTCCTTAGCAAAATGGTGTTGCTGAGAGAAGAAACAGGACACTTATTAAGGCTGTAAGAACCATGTTGTCTGACTCTATACTACCCATCACCTTATGGACAGAGGCTGTCAACACAGCCTGCTATGTGCAGAACAGATTTTTAGTGGTTAAGACTCATGGTAAGACTCATTATGAGCTATGGCACAAAAAGAGACCGTTTATTGGTTTACTCAGGTCATTTGGATGTCCCTGCATAATCTTGAATACCAAAGATCAAGTAGCCAAATTTGCTAAGAAATCAGATGATGGACACTTTATTGGATACTCTTTCCAAGCTAAGGCTTATAGAGTATACAATCTTAGAACTAGAGTAGTTGAGGAGTCAGCCAATGTGACCTTCAATGAGCACACTCCCAGTGTGAAAGGTTCTGGTCCTGATTGGCTATTTGTTCTTGATTTAGTTACCAACTGCTTTATAAAGTCTTGTGAGAATGTTTTAGGATCTACAGGTGTTGGTCCTTCTGATCGATATAACAGTGCACTTGATTGATAAACACAAACAAATCCCACTGATAACACATATATCAATGATATTTGTGTACAAAATAGATCAAACACTATAAAATAAGGATGAACAAGATGAACACTTCAAGAACATTCAATAAAACCCCTATTTGATCTATATTGATTTGCATAAGATATTGTTTACATGGAAACCCTCAAATCTAGCTCTCCCACCCTCTTAACACACTAATGACACTAGCTATATATAGTCTAATGACAATTAGACTTAATGACAATTAGCCCCCTAGACTATCATTAAAACATGACAATTATAAAATTACAATTAAGACACAAACTAGACAAATAAAGATTAAATATACATTTTGTTGACAACAAAATATATATTAACTCTAAGACCCATGTTCTTTGTATCTTCAACGTCTCACTACTAATCTTCGATCCAAACGTGTCGTCTTGACTTTTGCGTTGACTTTAACTTTAATGTTGACTTTTGTTGACTTTGACTACGTTGATAATGTTAGACTATTTTTCAGATCCAACAATACTCCCCCTTAGTCTATTATTATCAACGTCTTTCATTGTGATCAGCACCGATAAGTCAACTATATAATGATCTTCAATCTCCCCCTAGATTGATGATCTGGTATCGACAATCTTTCATCTAATAGGCTCCCTTTTTTTGAATGCTCCCTCCTTTTGTGTGCTTCATAAGAATGATCAGGAAGAACTTTTCCAACTCTCTATTCTTGAGTGCTTTAGAAGATGTAGGAGGAGGAATCCTAGCTCGGTATCTTCTACAAACTTGAGGAACAGGTTCTCTGGTATGGTACTTTGCTCAGCTGATGATCGGCCATCATTTGAAGAAAAAATCTGTAACACAATCACAACCACAATCTCGTAACTTCCTGTCAGATCATTTCAGTTAACAAATAAACCCGTGTTTATCTGTGTGTGTAATTTCCCATGAAATGCATGTGAAAATAATAACATTTTAATAGCATAATGTGGAAGACTTGAAATAATTTGAGATGAAAAACCCCCTTTATATATATATATATATATATATATATATATATATATATATATATATATAATCACCTTACACCAAGAACAAATTCAATCATGAGATCACATCCTCAAGATATACTTAAGCACAAGGATGTATTTAAATATCAACAAGTTAGTGTGATCACACTGATACAGAGTCTGGTCATAATTTTAAGTTTTTGAAAGCCAAAACAGTTCAAAAATGATTGTTGGTATATTTGTCCAATTTAAACCCATGCCTTATTCTGTTCAACGAGTGACCTGCAACTGATTTTATCATGTTTTAGATTCGATTAGAGAAGCTCAGGTAACTTGGTTCCCACAGACATCCGGCAAAGAACTTATCCCATCATCAGGGCTTATTAAGTAATATGATTAACTCTGCTTGATTTTCTTTTAAGTTTTCAACAATGATCTTAATTTAAGAATCACTGTGCCTTTATTTGGGGAATAGATGATGAGAGCTCCAGGTCTATACTTACGTATAACAGAGGAGATGATCATCTGAGCGTGCTGATGAGAGCTTCATGTCTTTACTCACGTATAACAGAGAAGATCATCACTCCAGGTCAATGCTTCCGCATAGCAGAGGAGATAAGCACGAAAAGGATTCTAAAGAGCTTACAAGAAGCGTCAATTCAGAAACAAGGATGAGGGAATTTGGGAATAGAAGTAATCAAGGTAGAAGTCAGATACTCTCAACCCATTTTTGACGAGACTTGTAACTTGTGCAGGCCGAGATGTCATGGAAATGATCCTTATCACCGAGTTTTAAAGCTTTAGTTAGTCTACAGAATCACTGTGTATTTCATTTTCGGGCTGAGCCTACCATGCATATCATATAATCAAACTGTCTTTTTCAGATTTTAGAATTTTAAGTGAAACAGACATCTACATCAGTTACTATTATTTCTCATAATGTACAAGTCATGCAAATAATCATACCAAGAAGACATACTATTATTTCTCAGTCATCCCAAATCAAGTTCTTAGTTCCCATTTCAATTATACTAGCAAAGAAAGTCTTCCATATTATACTAGCAAAAATATGAGAAATGAAGTACCAAGAGAAATGCAGTGATTGTGAATGGTAGATAAGAATCCAAAATGTGGATGAGATACCATAACCATAACCTGTTTGTTCAACCTCAAATTAGAATTAGGAACAATCTCAGTTAGTAAACCGGATTACTGATAGGCCTCCTGAATTGTTCCTGCACTCATAAATAGATTAATTAGAGAGGGGGACCCAGGCCATCGTGGTCCTGGGAGTTCCTTTTTCATCAATGTATGTAACCTGTTTAAGCACACACTTTTTTGAAAAATCATTTATTTCTTTATCCTTTTCATTTTGTTTTACTTTCCAAATTTGTTTCTGTTCAATTACTTTTGATTTAAAAGAATTGAATTTGGAAATCATTTTCTTTTTAAGACCCAAAGGAAGAGATTTTGATTTTGACACATTAGTCCTTTTCATCTTTGAATCATATGAAACCGGCTTCACATGAGAAGGTTTGGATTGATTGTTCTTCATCCAACCATTCAAAAAATGTGTACTTTTTACTTTTTGAACCAGAGAAGCAACCCATGCCCCAAGCCTGTCTTTGAACTTGAGGGCACTTCTTTAGCACATGACCTTCTTTTCCACATCTAAAGCAAGCCTTGAAAGGCTTTTGGTTCTTTGTAGTCCCGTGGATAGTAGGAGAGGGTGGAGCCTGCTTTGAGGTTGTTGCAGCTTGTTAACAACCTTGAAGCTTCTTCTTTTGGATATCAGGAAATTGAACCTTTTGAGGCTTTGTCAATGTGGATTTCGAACTGGGCTGTGATTTGATTTATGATATTCCGGGAGCTGAGATCTGAACATTCTTTTGAGAACCATTTTGTATGACTGGTGACTTGGCAGACTTGGAGGCAGATTTATGGCAAGATTGATGGATAATAGATGAAGATGGTGAGTGCTTCTGCTGAGTTTAAGAGGGACTGCTGATTTGCTTAGCAGTTGGAGATGAGATCCGTATAGGTCTTGATTCAACTATTTGAAGCTTTTGACGCTTGATAACTTCAGATGACTTGATGATCTTTAGTTCATCATCAGAACTTGTCCAGTCCTGTATACACAAGTCAGCTTCTAATGGATCTTGATTGATGACTCTTGTTGTGCTGGTTTGTGCTGTTGAGTTCTGATTGCTTGATGATTCCACAGCTGTTCCTTCTTTGATAAACTTGACAGGAACAAACGAAGGGATGTTACATGTCTTGAATTTGTTAAAGAAGTTACTGGAAACAACTGATACTAGTTTTGAAGCATCAGAGGTGGAATTATCATTCTGCAGATCAGATCCTTGCTTGATGAGCCCCAAACCTGCAGGAAAATCATATTCGACTCGAACCTCTTTGTGATTAACGTTGCTTAAACCTGCATGTAAACTTTTAGTATCTGCAACTTCAATTAAATCATTAGATGGATGAGGTTGAGGCATAGGAGAGTAACAATTAGTGCTAGGAGGAGGATAAGCATATGAAGTTTCACCACATCCCACACCTGTTTTGATTCTAGCTCCCCTTTGCTTACAGAATATTTCTTCCTGTTTCATCCCTGATATCATCCATTTATCAAGTTTAGTTTTAAGCTTACTGGTCTCAAATTCTGCTAATGTGACACGTTCGCTCAAAACATTAATCTCGACATTATTTTCTAAAAGATTTCTTTTTAAAAGATCATTTTCTTTTAAAGCTTCTTTTAGTTTGATGAAATATTTGGGCTTATTGATTTTAAGTTCTTTGTTTATTCGTTTTAATTCTTTTTCGTTTTCTAACAATAATCTGATAGCTTTATAAACTCCGAATAAACGAATTTTGCAGGGAGGAGAACACATGTCTTAAAGAACCTTATAAGGAAGCCCCATAACTATCTTTTCAGCAGCTAGGGCTTTTTCACATTGACAGACATGAGTGTTCTTTTTGTATTCTTCCTCCTCAGCAGCTCTCATCTTAGCTTCTGCAGCTTCAACTTCCTCTTGCTTTCCTTAATCTGAACTTTACACCAACTTGCACAATCACCAACATCACCAACACTCCCACCTTGAGTGTCACACCTGAATTCATTGAAAGGATCAAAATATTCAACAGAATCCTCATCACTGTTTACTACCTCAGCCATCAATGCATGGTTGACTTCTTCTTTAGTTTCTTTGATCTCGACACTTGAAGATACACCACCATACATGGATTGATTATACTCTCCTATTTTCATATCCAAATCAAATGACTTCAGCTTGTTGATAACTTCCAAGAGTTTGTAGTCAGCAAAATTTCTTTCTTGTTTTAACAACCTAACTTGTGGACTCCACTGTAGAGGAAGAGAGTCCAAAAGTTTTGTGACTTGTTCATGGTTCCCCAGCTGGTCATCATACTTCTTAAGATTGCTTGCCACCATCAGAAATCGATCAACAAAATCAGATATCTTTTCATCTTTCATGGCTGCAAAAGAATCAAACCGACTTTGTGCTGATATTAGATTATCAGATTTGAAGGAATTAAGGACTTCTGAAAGAGCCATTTTTGACATGATCAGAAATTAATTTCGCTAAAATTTCACTAAATTCGCTGGCAATTTCGCTAGTAGTTTCGCCAGTAATTTCGACAGCAGTTTCGCCCAGCAGTGGCAAGCTGGAGCTAGTTTCGCAGGGTAATTTCGCCCAAAACTAGCTGAACTTTCATTTAGAAATCAATTTGGCAGCAATTTCGCTGGGATTGTCACACACACACTATGAACTTTCGTTTAACACATGTACTTTCACTGGAACAAGGAAACCAGATCCAAAAACCAAGAACAGCTTAGTTTAGCTGAGGGAACCCTAGTTTCGCCAGGCGAAACTATGTAGTTTCGCTGAAAGATGCTGTAATTTCACTGGACGAGCTGTAAATTCGCCCGACGTATCTGGGCATTTTTTTTTCAGCATGAAATCAGCTCAAACTCATCCAAATCTCAATGGATTTGAGATCTGATGATTCCAATAGCCTCCCACACCAAAATCGAGCAATCCTTAATCAATTTCCATATCCAAAACAATCAGATCAGATCGAAAATGAATGGAACAGTTACTTAGAACTTGAACCAAACAAAACTCAAAAATCAAGAGCACAATGGCTCTGATACCATATTGCTGGTCCTTCTGATGGATATAACAGTGCACTTGATTGATAAACACAAAAAAATCCCACTGATAACACAGATATCAATGATATTTGTGTACAAAATAGATCAGACACTATAAAATAAGGTGAACAAGATGAACACCTCAAGAACATTCAATAAAACCTCTGTTTGATCTATATTGATTTGCATAAGATATTGTTTACATGGAAACCCTCAAATCTAGCTCTCCCTCCCTCCTAACACACTAATGACACTAGCTATATATAGTCTAATGACAATTAGACTTAATGACAATTAGCCCCCTAGACTATCATTAAAACATGATAATTATGA
Source organism: Flaveria sonorensis (assembly GCA_025506505.1). Taxonomy (NCBI): domain Eukaryota; kingdom Viridiplantae; phylum Streptophyta; class Magnoliopsida; order Asterales; family Asteraceae; genus Flaveria; species Flaveria sonorensis. The sequence goes on along the minus strand of CM046438.1, from coordinate 49,679,777 downwards.
AATTACAATTAAGACACAAACTAGACAAATAAAGATTAAATATATATTTTGTTGACAACAAAATATATATTAACTCTAAGACCCATGTTCTTTGTATCTTCAACGTCCCACTACTAATCTTCATTCCGAACGTGTTGTCTTGAATTTTGCGTTGACTTTAACTTTAATGTTGACTTTTGTTGACTTTGATAATATTAGACTATTTTTCAGATCCAACAACAGGTAACTTATCAACAGAAGATCCTAACCCAAGATTTGAGCTAAGAGGACCAAGCAAGAATACTGCTTCAGCTCTAGTGGTAACTAAGCCTGCAAGTGAAGATCCTATCAGCACAAACCTGAAAAATTCAGCTGATACATCTGAGATGCCTACAAATTCCAGCTCAGAGGCTCAAAACTCAGGTGAAGGAGCTTTAAATGTAGGAGGAAATGGAGGTGGTGACAATAATCAAGAATTTCTTGAAGCTGGTAACCGCTCCATAGAAGACAACATAAATGATGTCATACTCTTATGGATCAAGCTTCTCTTGATAAGTGTGCTGATGTGATGGGTGATACTCCATTGCTAGATCTAAATTTCACAAATTTAGATCTTTCAAATCAACTTGCTGTGATTCCTCAACTTAGGATCCACAAGTCACACGCCACCACAAACATCATTGGAAATGTTGATACAGGGGTGAGAACAAGAGGACAAACCCATGATAAAAATGTTTGTTTATACTCTTGCTTCTTATCATAGATAGAGCCAAAGAAAGTTTATAAGGCTTTAAAGGATGGAAGTTGGATTGAAGCAATGCAAGAGGAGCTGCTTCAATTTAAAAGAAAAAAGGTTTGGAACCTATGTCCTCTTCCTCAAGGGAAGACTACTATAGGAACCAAGTGGGTGTTTAGAAATAAGAAGGATGATAGAGGACTTGTCATCAAGAATAAGGCCAGACTAGTTGTTCAAGGATACACCCAAGAAGAGGGAATTGATTACGCAGATGTCTTTGCTCATGTGGCAAGACTTGAAGCTGTAAGAATATTCCTGGCTTTTGCAGCATCCAAAGATTTCAAGGTCTACCAACTTGATGTCAAGTGTGCTTTTCTATATGGGGTGATTGATGAAGAGGTGTATGTCAAACAACCACCTGGCTTTGCAGACCTAGATCATCCTGATTATGTCTACAAGCTTGATAAGGCTCTTTATGGTCTGCACCAAGCTCCAAGAAAGTGGTATGAGACACTATCTTAGTATCTCTGTCAACATGGGTTCAAGAGGGGTACTATAATGGAACTCTATTCATCAAAGGAACAGGGAATGACTTAATGCTGGTTCAAATGTATGTAGATGACATTATCTTTGGGTCAACTAATCCAAAGCTCTGCAAAGACTTTCAGAGGCTGATGAAGAATAGATTCGAAATGAGTGCCTTGGGGGAACTCAATTTCTATCTAGGTATTCAAGTGAAGCAAGTTGACAATGGCATCTTCATAAGTCAGTCAAAGTATGTACAAGACATACTTATAAGATTCAACATGACTGATTGTAAGGTTGTAAAGACACTGATAGCCAGAAACCACTCCCTTGGACCTGATCTTGAGGGGGAGTATGTGGATGAACACCTATACAGGGCTATGATTGGGTCTCTTATGTACCTCACAGCCAGCAGGCCTGGTATGATGTTTGCCACATGCATCTGTGCAAGATATCAAGCCAAACCCAATATGTCACACCTGGTTGCTGTCAAGAGGATTCTTAGATATCTCAAAGGTGCTCTGAAGCTAGGCTTTTGGTATCCAAAGAACTCTGATTTCAATCTGTATGCTTATACAGATAGTGACTATGGTGGCTGCAATACGACTGCAAAGTCTACATCTGGGGGATGTTAATTCCTTGGTGGAAGGATAGTCTCTTGGTAATGCAAGAAATAGTCCTGTGTGTCTGCATCAACTGCTGAAGCTGAATACATTGCTGCTGCAAGCTACTATGCTCAAGTGCTTTGGATTCAGAATCAGATGCTGGACTATAGATTTAACTTCAAAGAGACTCCAATCAACATAGACAACAACAGTGGTATCTCTATAACAGAGAATCCTATATAGCACTCAAGGACAAAACAAATCAACATCAGGTATAATTTTATTAGAGATAATTTTGAGAAAGGATTAATCAAACTAGTCAAAGTTAACATAAATAAACAATATGTTGATCTGTTCACTAAAGCTTTTGATGAACAAGATTTAAATATCTTGTATCAGCTATTGGGATGATTAACTTTGAGTAGATTTTCTTAAAACTTAAAACAAATTTATTTCTAAAACATTTTATCACCTTAATAAGCCTAGTTTACTTTGAAAGAAAATCTTTAAAAGGATGTTCCTTAGATTTTTGAAAATTTTTCAAAACTTATTTTCCTTTAAAAGACATGTAAAATACCTTCGGAAGAAAATTATGTCTTCAAATCAACCAACTACTTACATGAAATTTACCTTCGAAAGAAATATTGAGATATCTTCCGAAGCTTAAATATTCTTCTAAGTACTTATTTGTATTTAAAGGATAATTTTCTTCCAAAAGCAATTAAGTCTCGGAAGATTTATTCTCTCTAGAGTAACACTCCCAAGTCTTAATTCTCTAAGTATTTTTCTTCCGAAGCAAAATTTTCATAAACCTTAGGAATATCTTCCGAAGTCAAAATTGGATTCGAAAGCTTTTTCTCAAAACTTCCGAATACAAACTTACCTTCAGTAAATTTTCAACTTCTAAGAAAACTACCTTTTTGGGTGCTTTTTCAGAGGTGGGACCAACATTCAGATTTCAAAGTTTATTCTTTTGCATTATCTTCCTTTACTACAAAGCTTCCTCAAATGGCCAACCTTGATCGCAGAAATCAACTCGATTTTTCCATGCATCTTCACAGGCAACACAATCAAGTTTCCCTGTTAGACTCTGAGAAAGATCCTGGTTTCTCAGAGGTTTTCCGTTATCTTTCTTTGTCCAACTACTTCACCTCCCTCATCATTGATCCTCCTCTCTAAGAGAATCAGTTGTTGGCATTTTGGAGGACCTGCCAAGAGGTCACCATGGATGGGGATAAGGCACTGTCTGCCACAATGCGGGGGATGACAATCTTTATCACTCCAGCCACCATAAACATCCATCTTCAGCAGGATGATGAAGAAGCTGAGTTGTCCTTTCCAAATCTGCTGTTAACCACTCCTTTGAGCAGATGGGCTATGAAGGTGACTTCTCAGTCAGAACCTTCAGAAAGGGGAAGGTCTCCTCTCAATGGATGTATCACCTCCATGTTGTCATATACAGCTTATCTAACAAGCATGGAGGTGGGGACTAGATTCCAGAAGACCTCTCCTTTATAGTCCATGGGATGGTTCAGGGGGTCAAGTTTAGGTATTCATAATATGTTTATACCTATTTACTTGCTAACTTAGACTCCCTAGAGTATTACATGTTTCCTAGATATGTCCAGCACATTCTCAACTATGAACATGGCTCACAATTGAGGGGAATAGATAATATTCTAAAATTGGGACAGATGAAGCCCAACATCTTCAAAACCATGTGGAAGCCAACTGTTGGATTCTCAGGGGTAGAAACAGCCCTTGTCCCAAAAATGTTAGAGCTCATTGCTCAAGGTGACAACTTAGCAGCACCAGCTAGTGTTGAACCCACACCTTTTGCTTCTCAACCACCAACAAAGCCACAAAGAACCCTCACCTACCAGAGAAAATCCAAACGAACACCTAAACATGCTATTCAGCTTGTGTAGGCCCCCATATCATCACCTATACAGGAGGAAGTGGACACTAGAGCTCCCACTTCTCCTGAGGAGCAAACCACTCCTATCTCTAAAAGATCAATGCTGAGGTTCCTATGCTCAACCTAATGAGCTCATAACCCCCACAGCCTTAAGCCTTCACTCAGAGTCTCAAAACTCTAGTGAACAACCTTCAGGGGACAGTTACCATCCCCAGCCTCTTGATCTAAACCAACCAATCCCTAACCTTGAATTCTATGATGATGAAGACATGGGCTTCAGTGAGTACCATGAGTCTCTCTTCTCCACCCCTACTCAAGGACAGAGGAGTACTCCTGTTTCACCCTGTCTAGCCCATATCATCCACCGATCACTAAGGTGGATCTGCCTGAACCTGTTCAGGAGGTCCATATGGAAGAGGCTCTCACTTTAAAAAGTGATTACATCATTCAGACCTCAACCATGGCAACCCAGCCTCTCTTGTCACTTCTCTTGAAGTTGTCAAGATGAAAGGGAAATCCAGCAGCCAAGAACAACATGCTGGTGATGAGGAAGAAGACCTTAGTCTTATTCTCTCATCCCCCCATGATTCTTCTGATGAAGATGAGGGGAGTCTGAAACTAAAGGTGCACCAACTAACTAAAACTTACACCTATTTAGTCTCTAAGATCAGTCACCTGAAATCTCAGGTGACTATCTTACAAAGGAGGGTCAATGACCAGCAACTTGAGATCATCGATCTCAAGGGAAAGTTAGCTGAGAGCCCACCAAGGAGAACTCAACCAGGTCCATAAGAACCTATGAATGTTATAGACTAAACCCCCAGCTCACTTATGCAAGAAAGTGATGCTACCAAAAAGGGGGAGAAAGTCCAAACAGTTATAGAACCTGGGAGTTATTCTTAAAGTATGGACTTTGAGGATTCACCACCCTCACTTGCAATAGTCCATACTCAACAACCTCCTCAAGTCCACATTGATGTAGACTTACTCATACATAGTTTGTTTGAGAAGGGTATACCTAGAGCTATGCCTACCCCATCTCTTCACTCTGAGAACCCAATCATGGGATGGAGGTATGACACAGAAAGAAGGGCTCTTATCATCTCTAGAACTCAGGGTCAATAGGAGATATTCAACTTTTCAAACTGAGTTTCTATGAGTGCATCCATCTGGTTGATCTTCCACTTGTCAACCCAAGCCAAAACAGACAAGCTGAATGATTAGCAGATTGGATTCCAGAAAGGGTGCTAGAAGAGTTCAAGATGAGATCAAGATTATATAGACAGAGGCTAGCAGGTGAGATTTTTGGTCAACTGGATGTTGAGGTGGACCCTAAGAATAGCTTCAAAGGGGAAGCCTTGATTGAAGGCCTAGAAGTTGAACCTGTGAACCTTGAGATAGGATCTCCTTCAGCACCCATTACCCTCAGTGAGGCACCACCTGGTGAAGGTGCTTCACAGCCTCTCTCTGGCCAGAGGTTAATTGCTAAACCAAGCAATGAAGGCCAAAGCTCTCTCCACCCTGAGTCACCAAGGCCTGTGAATGACAAAGAGAGAAGGAAAATGACTCCTGAGGATATTGAGGTGGAGGAAAGAGAGAGAGGAAGAGGAAGCTAAGGGGAGAGAGTTCAAGAGCATCTCTAGGCTTCATGAAAGCTACCATCAGGGCTGCACCCAGGCCAAATAATTAGGATGATAAGTTGAGGGCAGCCAGGCTGAACTATCTAGGGATCAGAAACTACAATATTGATGAACTCATATCTCTTTCCTTAGAAGAGTTGAATGAACTGGCTGACAAAGAGTTGTCAAAATAGAGGAAGGAAGCAGAGGATGCAGCTTTGCTCCTCAAGAACAAGGAAGAAATGAGACTGAAAAGGCTCTACAAACATGTTTCTTCCCTCTCCCCAGTTCAAGAAATTCCTAAGATTGAGGATGTGGCAACTGCACAACCTCAGGTAGACAAGGAAGCTAACAGATTGAATATGATCAACTACCTGAGTGCCATAGTCCTTTATCAGGAATCTGCACTTCTTCCCTTATCTTATGAGTACATTGAATTTGAGTACCTCAAGTAGCTAAAGCAACAAGTCATCAAGGAACAAAAGGCTGCTAAGAGGAAACTAAGGGAAGAAGCTACAAAGTCAAGGGCCATCATTCAAAAGAGCCAAAAGAAGTCTACTAACAGACAAAGGATGATGTGCTTCTTGAAGCTGTATGGATTCTCCGGAAGGAGGCTTGGTCCAATGTCTCTATCCACTATGGATGAGCATATCAGGGTGATCAAGCAGAAGATTAAGAAGGGAGAGCTTGTTGATTTGCATTCTCCACCAAGTCCAGCTCAACCTGAAGTTGAGGTTAAGGTTGAACCCCCTAAGACAACACAACCTGAACCTAGAGCTGAATTAGCCAATTTCATCTTTTGATCCATAAAAAGGTCCTCTTCACTCTCCTTCTGACACTATGAGAGAAGAGAACCCAACTGAGAGAGACACAGCAGAACAACCTGGTGCTGAAGGCCAGTCCTCTCAGTTAAAGTCATCAAAGAGGAGGAAAAGGATGGCCATAAAGAGTATTCCCAAGAAAAAATCAAAGGCATCCACCTCCAAATCTCAGGAAGAGTCAGAGTAGCCTAAGGAAGTGCATGAAGAGGCTACTCAACCAACTCCAATTCAAGTAGAGCCTCTTGCAACTGGAAGACCCATCTTGTCCTGGACTTTTGCTGCTAATCCAGACAGATGGTATGTCATCAGAGATCAAGAAGGTCAATATGTCTATCTCTGGCAAGACATGCTTGATCTTCCTCTACATAATCTCTATGACATGAGAAGGTATTATAAGAGTCTGAGGGATCCTAACCAAATAATGAAGAAAGGTATGGTCTTGATCCTAATGAGGACTGTCAATATGTTAATAACTTCTCTTTTTTGGTAGCATCAGCCTAGGGGGAGTTTGTAAGGTTATATAATAAGGCTGATGCAACCAAACTAGCCAAAACAACCAAGGAGCTTCCTGCATGCATGCACTAGACGTACAAGGTAGAAGTTGCTTCGGAAGTTTTACACTCTCCACAGAAAAATACTCTAGGTGTAAAATCTTCTGAAGCCAAAACCCAAATCTTCCAAAGCCAAAGATGAAGTCTTCCAAAGCTTCAGAGACAAAGTCTTCCGAAGCCAATTTGATGTGAAGACTGATTTCTTTCGAAGATAGAGAAGACATGCTTTCTGTGATCTACTTTACATAAAGGTGACACACTTTCCGCTGCAATTCTGATGACTCGCCAACTTATATGAGTTGGTGAAAAGTCCATGCTTTTGTAAACTTTAGATTAAGGTCTTTGTCTGTAACTTCCTACTATTGTACCTGTAAAACCTTTTTGTATTAGAAAAGGATGTGAGCTATGGCATGTCATAGTCACTAGTCAAAAGGCAATCTGCCTTTTAACTCTATATTGATCTTGTGTCTAGATTAGTGTTTCCAATTGTCTTTCTAAGTATTAATGGTTGTAGGATGTAGTATAAAGTGACTCAGGTCCTTGTAATTTGAATATGCTTTGTAACACTTGTAATAGAACTTGAGAGCAATATACAGCATCCTTGAAAACCATACTTCCTTGTTTATGTTCTTAGTTCTGTCTCACTACTTGTGTTCTTAATATCATCTTACTCAAACCTAGTTCTCCATTTGAACTGTTAAGTGTTCTAAATCTCTCCTCATTGTGAGACTGATTGTATTGACCTCCCTTAAACGGTCCTGCAAGGGGGAACCGTTGAGTGAATATGTATGAAATGGATTTGAGACAAATTTAATGCAAAAGAATAAACTTTGAAATCCGAATGCCGATCCCACCTTTGAAAAAGTGCCCAAAAAGGTAGTTTTCTTGGAAGTCGAAAATCTTCCGAAGGTATTTTGTCTTCGGAAGTTTAAATAAAAGCTTCCGAAGCCAATTTTGGCTTCGGAAGATATTCTTAAGGTTTAAAAATTTTGCTTCAGAAGGAAAATACTTAGAGAACTTTTACTTCTAAGACATGTTTGGTTTCGAAAGAGATCAAGACTTGGAAGTTTTATTCTAAAGATAATAAATCTTCCGAGACTTAATTGCTTTCGAAAAAAAATTGTCCTTCAAATACGTGCAAATACTTAGAAGCATATTTAGACTTCAGAAGATATATCAGAATTTCTTCCAAAGGTAAATGTCTTATAAGTATTTATGTAATTTGAAGACATAATGTTCTTCCGAATACAACTTGATGTCTTTTGAAAGAAAATATGTTTGAAAAATTTTCAAAATCTAAGGAGTATCATTTGAAAGAATTTCTTCCAAAGGAAACTGGGCTTATGAAGGTGACAAAATAGACAACTTAGGACACACAGGTTTTAGAAATAGAATTGATTTAAGTTTTAAGAAAATCTACTCAAAGTTAATCATCCTAATAGTTGATACAAGATATTTGAATCTCTGTTCATCAAAAGCTTTAGTGAACAGATCACATATTGTTTATTTGTGTTAACTTTGACTAGTTTGATTAATCCTTTTTCAAAATTATCTCTAATCAAATGATACCTGATGTTGATGTGTTTTGTCCTTGAGTGCTGCATAGGATTCTCTGTAATAGAGATAGCACTATTGTTGTCTATGTGGATGGGAATCTCTTTGCAATTAAACCCATAGTCTAGCATCTGATTCTGAATCCAAAACACTTGAGCACAGCAGCTTGCAGCAACAATTTATTCAGCTTCAGCAGTTGATGCAGACACACAAGATTATTTCTTGCATTGCCATGAGACTATCCTTCCACCAAGGAATTGACATCCCCCAGATGTAGACTTTGCAATCATGTTACAGCCACCATAGTCACTATCTGTATAGGCATACATATTGAAGTCAGAATTCTTTGGATACCACAGGCCAAGCTTGGGAGCACCTTTGAGATATCTAACAATCCTCTTGACAGCAACCAGGTGTGACATCTTAGGGTTAGCTTGATATCTTGCACAAATGCATGTGGCAAACATGATATCAGGCCTGCTGGTTGTGAGGTACATAAGAGACCCAATCATAGCCATGTAAAGATGTTCATCCACACACTCCCCCTCAAGATCATGTCTAAGGGAGTGGTTTCTAGCTATGGGAGTCTTTGCAACCTTACAATTAGTCATTTTGAATCTTGTAAGGATGTCTAGTACATACTTTGACTAACTTATGAAGAGGCCATTGTCAACTTGCTTCACTTGAATTCCTAGAAAGAAATTGAGTTCCCCTATGGCACTTATTTCAAATCTATTCTTCATTAGCCTCTCAAACTCTTTGCAAAGCTTTGGATTAGTTGACCCGAAGATAATGTCATCTATATTTACTTGATACAACATTAAGTCATTCCCTATTCCTTTGATGAAGAGAGTTCCATCTATAGTACCCCTCTTGTAGTCATGTTGACGGAGATACTAAGATAGTGTCTCATACCATTTTCTTGGAGCTTGGTGTAGCCTATAAAGAGCTTTATCAAGCTTGCAAACATAATCAGGATGATATGGGTCTGCAAAGCCAGGTGGTTGTTTGACATACACTTCTTCATCAATCACCCCATATAAGAAAGCACATTGGACATCAAGTTGGTAGACCTTGAAATCCTTGGATGTAGCAAAAATCAGGAATATTCTAACAACTTCAAGTCTTGCTACAGGAGCAAAAGCATCTGTGTAGTCAATTCCCTCTTCTTGTGTGTATCTTTGAACAACTAGTCTGGCCTTGTTCTTGATGGCAAGTCCTATATCATCCTTCTTGTTTCTAAAAAACCACTTGGTTTCTATGGTAGGCTTCCCTTGACGAAGAGGACATAGGTTCCAAACATTTTGTCTTTTGAATTGAAGCAGCTCCTCTTGCATTGTGTCAACCCAACTTTCATCCTTCAAAGCCTCATCAACTTTCTTTGGCTCTATCTAGGACAAGAAGCAAGAGTATAGACAAACATTTTTGTCATGGGTTTGTCCTCTTGTCCTCACCCCTGTATCAACATTGCCAATGATGTTTGTGGTAGGGTGTGACTTGTGGATCCTGAGTTGAGGGATCATAGCAAATTGATTGGAAAGATCTAAATTTGAGAAATTTAGATCTGCCAATGGAGTATCACCCACTATATCAGCACACTTATCAAGAGAGGCTTGATCCAATGAGTCTGTGACATCATTTATGTTGTCTTATATGGGGTGCTTATCAGCATCAAGAAATTCTTGATCACTATCACCACCTCCATTTCCTCCTACATTTGAAGCTCATTCACCTGAGTTTTGAGCCTCTGAGCTGGAACTTATAGGCACCTTAGATGTATCAGCTGAATTTGTCATGTTTGTGCTGATATGATCTTCATTTGCAAGGTTAGTTACCATTGGAGCTGAGGTAGTATGCTTGCTTTGTCTTCTCAGCTCAAATCTTGGGTCAGGATCTCCTATTAATAAGTTACCTGTAGATCTTCAAACATTCTCATAAGATTTGTTAAAATAGTTGATAACAAAATCAAGATCAAACAGCCAATTAGGACCAAAACCTTTCACACTAGGAGTGTGCTCATTGAAGGTCACATTGGCTGACTCCTTAACTACTCTAGTTCTGATATTGTATACCCTATAAGCTTTAGCTTAGGAAGAGTATCCAATAAAGTGTCCATCATCTGATTTCTCAACAAATTTGGCTACTTGATATTTGGTATTCAAGATGGTGCAAGGACATCCAAATGACTTGAGGAAACCAATAAACGATCTCTTTTTGTGCCACAGCTCATAAGGAGTCTTACCATGAGTCTTTACCACTAAAACTCTGTTCTTCACATAGCATGCTGTGTTGACTGTCTCTGCCCAGAAGGTGATTGGCAGTTTAGAGTCAGACAACATGGTTCTTGCAGCTTCAATAAGTATCTTGTTTCTCCTCTCAGCAACACCATTTTGCCGAGGATTCTTGCGAGCACTATATTTTCTTGTAATACCCTTTTCATCACAAAATATGTCAAGGATTTGGTTCTTAAATTCTGTCCCTTGATCACATCTTATGGTTTTGACCTTGTGATCACATTGATTCTCAATTTTCGAAATGAAGTTCTTCAAGAACTCAGGAGTCTCATCCTTAGTTCTAAGGAAAAAGACCAAAGTGAATCTTGTGAAGTCATCTGTGATTACCAAACAATATGAGGTCCTTTTTAAACTCATTACACTGGTGGGGCCAAAGAGATCCATATGTAATAAGTGTAGGGGAGTAGTGATAGAGTTTCTTTCCTTTGGCTTGTGAGACACTTTGTGTTGCTTTCCTTTCAAGCATGCTACATAGTGGTCATCACTTGTAAACTCTTTCTTTGGCATTCCAGTTACCATAATTAATTTATTCATATTTTTAAAGTTTACATGACATATTCTTTTATGCCAGAGGAAAGACTTATCACTGTTTGCTTTAGATAGAAAGCAAGAAACTTCTCCTGAGGGAGATGTTTCCTCCATGTCCATCTTGTACATGTTCCTTTTCCTTAGGGCTCTGCGCAGGATATGCTCTTGAGGAATGACCACCCCGGGCTTGAGAACAATGCACTCATGCTCAGTGAAGAGCATGTTGTGTCTCTGATCACAAAATTAGGATACACTCAGTAGATTGTACCCAAGCTTTTTGACAAAGTTTAACTTTCCAATGTTGTGCTTACCATTTGTGACCATGCCTCTTCCAGTAATGTAACCTCCAGCATCTCCTCTAAAAGCAACTGGCCCTCCATTAATTTTCTTAAAATTTTGAAGTAGATAACCATTGCCTGTCATATGCCTGGAACAACCACTATCAATGATCCATTCATTCTTCTTGGTCTTTAGTTGTTCCTGCATAAAAAAGAGATGTTTAGTTACATTTGGAAACTCAAGCCTCATTGGTCTTGGGCTTATCAAAGTGAGTTTAAGAAAATGTAACAGTAATTGATCCTATGTTCAAGCTTTGAGGATCATCAGTTGTTGTTGATGAAGAACTCATTTGAGAGAAAGACTGAACTTGATCACTTTCCACCTCCATCTTCATCTTCATAGATGATGCAGCAAGCTTCTTAGGGTGAGGCTTGCTTTTGGAACTTGATGGTTAAGGTTGTGTAGCAGTGGTACATAGCTGATTAGCCTTCTTCTCTTTACTGGAATGAGTTGGACATGAACTAGAACTCCTGGTACTAGAGTTCATAGTTGAGTCTTTAGCTTGCACCACTTCAAATATTGTAGAGATAAACATTTTTTTCTGCTTAGAGTTGAAAGTAGCCTTGATCTCTTGAGCCCTCTTTGATTTCCTCTTGGCTTTTCTGATCAAGTTCTTCCACTTAGACTTAGTCATCCTAGATTCTTTTCTCTCCTCAGGAGAATAGTGACCCTTCTTTGGATGATCTTCTTCACTCCTCTCAAAATCATCCTTCACTATCTCCTCTTTATCCTCTTCGTCAATAGGGTCTATGAGGGGAAGCTCGTCTTCACAAGTTCCACACCTTAGAGATCCTACGGACAATAGAGTGTGTGGAGGAGCTATCTCAGTAGATCCCAGTCCCTGCTTATTCTGATAACAAACTTTTGCATGCAAGGATGAGGATATCATGTTCTTGAAGGTCTCTTCTTCAAGAACACATTTTTCTACACTAGCTTTGCTGATCACAAAACTCAGTGATAAGATCTTTTATCTGAGTCCTGTAGTTGGTATGTTCATGCTTAAGAGTTGAAATGGTTTTCTCTAAATCTTCTATTTTAAGTTTGTAATCATTTTCAGGTCTTTTGAAATTAGCTTTTAAGATGTTTAAGGACTCAAGATCAGATCTTAATTCTAAGTTATAGGACCTTTGTAGATGCTTCTTAAAGATTAACATTTGGTCTTTATGTGTCTTGTATAGTTTTTGTCATAGTATAGAGACTATTTTGTAAATATTTGTTCCTTTTGTATTGATAGTATAAATAGCATAGATAAGGTATGTGTAAAGAGGAAGATACATCTTAGAAGCACCGAAGAACGAATTATAACTGTTTTCTTTCTACACTTGTACTCTCTATGCATTCTATCAATGAAACTGTGAATTTTTGTGATATGTTTGCTTAGATTTGATTACTTGTGTTTGTTTTGATTGAATTGTATCACTATATCATCACAGATCGATCCATTTTGATCCTATCAAATGGTATCAGAGCTGTTGGTTCAGTGATTGAAGTTCTTCAAACTGTCGAACTCTTAAAATCACTTGAGTCTGTGATTGATAAGCGATTCAATCAAATATTTGTTGATTTCAGTTGCTTTTCAACATCAGAAACATGAACTGAATCACAATTGCAGTTTTCGTTCAAAAATCAGTGAATTTGTTAAAATCAGTGTTCGAACTTGTTCTTTACAGTCGAACTGATTTTCAAGCCGAAAATCGATTTGTTGTTGTTATTTGATGAAATTGAAGTTAGAGGATTGTTAATTGATCAAATTCTACCTAATTGGAGGATTTTAGGTCAATTCATCAAGTTTTGAAGGATTTCAGAAGATCTGAGTTCGTTAGAATCTGTTGAAGTTGGCGCATTAGGTCAAAATACTACTGAAAATTTCCTAAGTGTTAGGCGCTTGACAACTATTCAGGTGTTTTTGCACTATTAAGGTGTTTTTGGATAAGGCGTTTTACCACTGTTGGGGCGTATTACCAGTGTGGACTAGGCGCATTACAACTGTTGAGGCGTTTTTAAAGTGGGCGTTTCACAACTGTTCGGGCGCATTTCAGATTGGTCGTTTTTGAGAATTCTTCTAAGGCAATCCCTTGGGCGTTTCAAAGTCAAAGTCAAAGGAAGTTTCACAACTGTTTGAACGCTTCATCACTGTTTAGGCACATCAACATCAACACTTAGAAATTTTTCAGAAATTTTTCAAAAACTTAAAAAAATCCAAAAATATTTTCAATTCATTGTTTTAATTCAAAAACTTAAAAAAACAAAAACAAATCTTTTTCTAAAATACAAAATTAAAAATGGTGAAATCAGAAGACTCAGAGAATAGAGTTCCTAAACTGAAGAACAGAGCTGATTTTAAGAATTGGTCACTTAGACTGAAACATCACCTTAATTCTATTGATACCGATCTATGGAAATCAATAGAAAGAGGACCTCACATTCCTATCACTTCAGATGGTCCTGATGGAGGATTTGTCTACACTAAAGACTCTCTATAACCATGAACCATACCCTGAAGATGGATTGCAGGGTGATGATTTAAAGAAAGTTAAGAATGATATAAAAGCATATTCTCTGATGTGTAAAGGACTACCTCTTGAAGTCCTAACAAGACTAGATGGATATCAAATGGGATATACCATGTATAAAGCCTTGAAGATAATTTGTGAAGGAGGTAAAGAAATTCAAGATCTCAAAAAGCAGAAATTGAGGAGACAATTAGAACTATTTGAGCACTTATCTGGTGAAACCATAAACCAAATGAAGAATAGGTTTGTGCAACTCACAACTGAAATGTCAACAGCTGGCATCAAAAATGATCTAAAAGATCTAAACTTTAGGCTTCTCAATGCTCTTCCATCTTCATGGAAACAAACAGTTACACTGTTAAAGCATACGGAGAAATTTCCTATGGATCTTGATCTGTTGATAGCCAAAATTGAGTCTGTTGAAATTGATGAAAGCTCAAGGAATAATGACAGAGCAGCTTCAATGTCTTAGTACAAATATGTTGCATCTCCAGCTAGTACTGTGGAGAATGCCTTCATGGCCAAAAATGAAAGTTTACCAGAAGAAGAGGGTGATCTGTTTGTAGGAGCAGGGTTCTTTACTGATTCTTCTTATACAAGTGCACCTGCTTATACATCTCAGCCTCAACCTCAGTCTCCTCCTATGCCTCAAAGTTCTAAACCTCAAACTGAGACTCCATCTGTTAACTCTGCTAAATCTAGCAAAGTTAAAGATGTCATCAACATCCTATTACAGGATGAAGAGTCCAAATCTGCTTTTACTGCTTTTATGGCTAGTTTTCAAGCTTATCAAGGTAGTCATTTAACTCAATTAGATTTTGTTTTGCAGGACTTATTCGAAATGGACCCAGATGACATGGAGGAAATGGATTTGAATTGGCAAATGGTGATGATTGCATACAGGACTCAGAAACACTCTTATGTCAACAGGAACTACAAGCCAAGTGCTAACAAGACTGTTGGATTTGACAAGTCTAAGTCAAGGTGTTTCAACTGTAATAGTTATGGCCACTTTTCAAGAGAATGCAAAGCTCCTAGAAACAAAAGAGGGAATGGCCAATCGAGTTCAAGCAATCAGAAATTTCAACAATCATCTCAGAAGACATTCCAGAAACCATACTAAAGCTTACCAATGCCTGAACTAAAAGATGAATCTAAGTCATCTGAAGAGCCTAAGAAAGCTCTAGTTGTCAATATTAAAGATGGATATGATTGGAGTGCTTATGCTGAGCAATTTACTGCTGATCTAACATCTAATTTATCCCTTATTGCAGAAGTTCAAGGAGAAGATTGGTCAGACAACAATGATCCAAAGGCTAAATATGATTCTGAGAATGAAGAAGAAGAATATGACTGGAGTGACAAGTCTAGTCCTAAAGAGGATTCAGAAGAAGTTGCATTGATGGCAAAGTCAGATCAACCAAAGGTTGAAAATTCTAACTCTGAGACCTCTCCTCCTAAATATCCTGAAATACCATCAGAAGTAAGAGAAAAACTATGCACAAAATCTTGCTTTGAACATGTTGAATACTACAGAAATTACTCATATAAAATATGTGAAAAACTTAAGCAAGAGGAATTGATGCATAATAAACTCAAAAATGATCATAAAGTGTCAGATGAAAAGATCATTTCTTTACAAATTTCATGGAACAAAACTTTGAAAGAACTAGAAATAGTTTCAAAACAACTTGAAGAAATGACCAAGAACTTAGAACAAGAGAAAATAGCACATGCTGCTACTCAAGTTGATCTTGCTAAAGTCAAAGTTCCAAAACAATCATGGAACAACTGGTAAGTGAAAGAAAAGACAAAACAAAAAGCAGGATTAGGTTTCACTCACGAACCAATGCCTGAATCTATAACTAACACTTTGCCAGAAAACTTTAATACACATGATCACTCTCCTGAGAATAAGGCAAAACTCAAAGCTTTCCAAAACAAGAACAAGATTTCTGATAATGAAGAAGAGAAAGCTAATGTAGAAGTTTTTGAAGAAAAGGATACATAAAAGATCAAAAATGGTCATCCGGTTAAAGTCAAATCTTATGAACCAAGACCAAAAAACAAGAAAATTTTTGTTCCAAAAGAATCGGTCTTGAAGGAAGTAATTACTAAAAATGATAACCAAAACTCCAAAACCAAAGATAAAGCTAAACAAGAAGAAGTAACATCAGAAGATTCTAACTCATATGGTCTAAATAATCCTGAATTTATTAAATGGCAAAAGGACCAGAAAAAGAAAAAAATGAAAAAGAATCTGCCACTGAAGATGTTCAATCTCAAGTAAAATCAAGTTCCACAAAATCAAGGAACTAGAAAAGAAGAAGAAAAATGAATAAAGCTAAAAATGATCAAATTAAAGAAAATCAGACACAGACAATAAATCAAACAAATAAATTTAAACCAATAAAATTTATGTCTGCTGGTATGTTAAACATGAATTCAATTCAAGATGTTAAGCAAACTCCTAAGAACAAATCAACCTCTGATCTGAAAACAGGTTCAGATTCTAAGTCTGTCGTTAAACGATTTGTATCTAAGGAAACAAAGAATGAAGTTCATGTTCAAAATACAAAACAAAATGTGCAAAAGAAAGATTTGTCAAATCAAAAACAAAAGATTAACTTTTTGACGCCTAAACCTAAACAAGGAACAAATGTTGCATCAACATCAAAAGTTAACAAACAATTGTTTAAAACTCCACAGAGGTACTGCGAAATATGTGACATGTACAATCACAACACTGCTGAATGCTTTTCAACAAGTATTGTCACATATGCGACATGAGAAATCACTCAACATCAGAGTGCCATTTTAATAAGTACTGTACATACTGTTATGAACGGACTCACAATACTGAAAATTGTTACTTTTGAAAGAGTTCATCAAGGAAAGGATTTGCTACTTCACCAGTGAGCAAAGGATATGTTAATCCTCAATATAAAAGAAATAAAAATGTTGGGGGGTTTCAAAGATTAACAAACCAACCTTCCTTAGGATTGAGATTTTTCAAAAAGAATGATCCGGTGAGACCAAAACAATATGTTAAAGATCAGTTCATTCTAAGGTCTGTAAGAATGAATAATAAAAACTTTGAAAATAAAAGTTTTTCAAAAATTGATCATTCAAAAAGTATGAATTTTCCAAATAATCAAAAGTTTGTGAATAATAACAGAATTGGTAAATTCATTAAAAATAAGCCTGATGTAAATAAACTTCATTTCAAATAATTTACAATTGTTGATAAGTTTGGAAAACCCAAGACCATCTCGGCTTGGGTAGATAACTCAACTTAATTTCTTTGTTTTGCAGGTACGCCCGAGAAGACCAATCAACACATGGTATGTGGATAGCGGGTGTAGCCGGCACATGACAGGCAATCATGCCTTATTACAAGATTTTAAGTTAAAGGATGGTATGCACGTCGCCTTCGGTGGTGATGCAGGAGGAAAAATAACAGGAGAAGGAACAGTATCCAACGGGATAATAAGCTTCGATAAAGTCAACTTCTGTTCTCAGTTGAACTTTAACTTGTTAAGCGTATCCCAAATTTGTGATAAATCCTATTCTGTCCTTTTTGATGATTCTTTTTGCTATATTTTGAAGCCAGGTTTTCAGATTAGCAAAGACTGTATGGTTGTTAAAGCTGTTAGGGATCAAGATGTATACAAGATGGATATGTCTCAAGTTGATCCATCTACAGAAACAACTTGCCTCATTGCTCAAGCTTCAAATGATGAAAGTCAGCTTTGGCATAGACGTCTTGGACATTCCAACTTCAAGAATATGAACAAGCTCGTAGCAGGAAATCATGTTATCAGCCTTCCATCAAAGAAGTTTGCCACTACAGATCTCTACTCAGCATGTTTAAAGGGGAAACAGCACAGAGCGTCTTATAAGCCCAAGCAGATAAACTCAAATTCCAAACCCCTTCAGATGTTGCATATGGACCTTTTCGGACCAACCAAAGTGAAGAATTGGAAGAAAATCATATTGTTTAGTTATCATTGATGACTTTACAAGATTTTCATGGGTTTTCTTTTTGAATGCTAAATCTGAAATGGCTGAATTATTAAAAGAATTCATCATAAAAGTAGAAAATCAACTTGAACAAAAAGTAAAAATAATAAGAAGTGATAATGGTACGGAATTTAAAAATGTAACTATTGACATGTTTTGTGCAAAAAAAGGAATTGTTCATCAGTTCAGTGCTCTCAGAACTCCACAACAAAATGGAGTTGCTAAAAGGAAGAACAGAACTTTGATTGAGGCTGCGAGATCCATGTTAGCAGATGCAAAAATTCCTATCACTTTCTGGGATGAAGCCATATCTACTACGTGTTTTGTACAGAATCATACTTTAATTATGAAAGACAAACTGAAAACTCCATATGAGTTGATGTTTGGCAGGAAACAAAACATAGATTTTCTTAAATCTTTTGGTTGTCCAGTTATGATTTTAAATTCAAGTGATCAGCTAGGAAAATTTGATGCAAAATCTGATGATGGATTTTTTGTTGGATATTCATCTGTTTCAAAAGCCTATCGAGTTTATAACTCTAGGACAAATGTTATACTTGAAACATTCAACGTTAAATTCCTTGAAAACTTTTTCCATCAGTTTCAAATGGTCCAGCTTGGTTATTTAATTTAGATTCATTGTCAAACTCTTTTCAATCTAACTTGTTTGATCAATCTAACTTGCTTGATTCTACAGGTGAGAAGAAAATTCAAGGAGATCTCGTTTTTTCAGTGATGATTCAGATTCTGATGATATGGATGACTCAAGCCCAGATTATCCCTTCTTTTCTTTTGTCAGAGATTCTATAATCCGGTCTAATAATGATGATCATTATCATCAAGATAATGATCATTCTGTTTCAGAAAATCAAGAAGTTTCACAACCAATTCCTAATGATGGTACAGAAATTGTACAAACTGAGTCAGGAACGTCATCTATTTCTGGTGATATAGTAAATTCTGGTAATCTTGATTACTTTATCAACTCACCGACTCAAGCTCCCAATTTCAATCCACATTCTTCAAGCCTATTGCATCAGCTTTCTAACTTGAATCAAACCAATCTGGATGTTCATGTTCAAGGGAATGAAATTCCAACATCTTGTATCCACAGGAACCATCCAACATCTCAGATTATTGGTCCATTGAATGTGAAAACTACGAGGAGTAAAATAGAACAAGCAAATGTTTGTTTATACTTGTGTTTTCTTTCTCAATTGTTCCTAAAAATGTTACCGAAGCGTTAAAGGACAATAGTTGGATTGAGGCTATGCAAGAAGAATTATTGCAGTTTCGCAAAGAAGAAGTGTGGAATCTGGTGGATTTACCTGAAGGAGAAAATTCCATTGGCACAAGATGGTTGTTCAGAAACAAAACTGATGATAGAGGTGTT
Organism: Flaveria sonorensis; assembly: GCA_025506505.1. NCBI lineage: Eukaryota > Viridiplantae > Streptophyta > Magnoliopsida > Asterales > Asteraceae > Flaveria > Flaveria sonorensis. Next base: position 49,660,379 of record CM046438.1, on the reverse strand, counting down.
ATTATTAGAAATAAAGCGAGACTCGTTGCATAAGGATACACTCAAGAGGAAGGAATAGATTATGATGAAGTATTTGCTCCAGTTGCAAGACTTGAATCAATTCGTGTCTTCCTGGCTTACGCATCATTCATGAAATTCAAAGTGTATCAAATGGACGTAAAAGGTGCATTCTTGTATGGACCAATCACCGATGATGTGTATGTAAAGCAACCTCTGGGTTTTGAAGATTCACAATATCCACTTCATGTGTACAAGCTTAGCAAAGCTTTATATGGTCTACATCAAGCCTCTAGAATCTGGTATGAAACGTTATCACAGCACTTAATCCAACATGGATACACGTGAGGGAAAATCGATCCTACTCTGTTTATCAAGAAGGATGCTGATGATCTCTTATGTGTACAAGTGTATGTCGATGACATCATATTTGGTTCTACAAGTCCAAAACTGTGCAATGAATTCGAAGAAATAATGAAGTCTCGATTTCATATGAGTTCTATGGGAGAAATAAATTTCTTTTTTGGACTTCAAGTTAAGCAATCTGCAGATGGTATATTCATTAACCAAGAGAAGTTTTTCGACAAGCTCTTGAAGAAATTTAAACTGCAAGATTGTCAGTCTATCAGAAGTCCAGCTGATGTAAACACCAAGATTGAGCCTGATCCAAAAGGAAAATCTGTAGACCAAACTTTATACAGATCTATGATTGGTCCATTGATGTATCTTACTGCATCTAGACCTGACATAATGTATGCTATTTATGTTTGTTCCAGGTATCAATCAGACCCGAAGGAATCTCACTTAATTGCTGTCAAACGCATATTCAGATATCTCAAAGGAAAACCGGCCTTAGGGTTATGGTATCCTTATGAAGGAAACTTCGAGTTATATGGGTATACTGATAGTGATTATGGAGGATGTTGTCAAGATAGAAAATCAACTATGGGTGGTTGTCAGTTTTTAGGACCCAGATTAGTCTCATGGCAATGCAAAAAACAAATAAATGTCTCTGTTTCAACCGCAGAAGCTGAGTACACAGCTGCTTCAGCAGGATGTTTTCAAATCCTTTGGTTACAAAACCAATTGATGGATTACAGGTTCAACTTTCTCAAAACTCCAATTTACATTGATAACACTGCTGCTATGTTCATTACAGCTAATCTTGTCCAACATTCAAAAACAAAACATATCAAGATTCGATATCATTTTCTCAGAGATAACTCTGAAAAAGGTTTAATCATTCTGATTCAAATTGCAACTAAAAAACAGTTGGCTGACCTTTTTACTAAAGCCTTCTTACCAGGACGGTTTGAGTATTTGGTAGAGTCAATTGGTCTTACTAACCACATTTAAAAACTGGTTTTTGAGTATTTCAATTAATTGAGTCTAAATATGATCAGAACCCTCTCTTATATGAATAGGACACAGCCAAAGAACCTGTCAAAGTTAATTGCCTGATTGTATTTTTTTGTGTGCATGTTTATTAGAAAAAGTAAAACCAAATACAAAATTAGAAAATTGAAAAATCAAAAGATAAAAATATAAACAAAAACTACAAAAATAGAGTCTTTCTTTGTTAATTCATTATTTAGAATGAATCTGTCATTGCAATATGTGAGAAATGATAGATACATTAGTTTGATCAGTTGCATACTTCGCTTTCGACTAAAGTCTGACATGATCAGATATGATGTGCAAGTAAGTTCATGCAATTAGTCTGAAAAAGTAAATTCTTGTGATTAAACTAAATCACTCATGCATTCATGTATGTCTATCTTAGCACTAATGAGTAGTGTTGATTTCTCAAATTTATTGCTTGTTAAGACATAATCTCACACCTGATGGTGATATGAATAACCATTGAGCTCTAATTATTTAAAGCATCTAACACTTCTCTGTTATGAGTCATCATAGACCTGAAGTGATGAGATATCCTTTGTTGTAAGTGATTACAGACCTGGATATTCTCTCTGATGCAACAAGATGCCAATGTACACAAACACCAAATAAGATCTGGTTATAGTATATGTCAGGTTAACAAGTTGAGAACGGGGACTTCTTGCATATCTTTATGAGAATTAACCTCTCTAAGTCTAAGTGTGACTGTATAATGTCATATCTAATTGTACCTTAAACAATCCAAGAATTGAAAAAGTAAGTGTGTTGAATATCTTGCTAAATGCACTCATTTTTTGTCCTTAGATCTTGTGTCTCCTTTGCTTTGCTGTAGCAATGTTGACCTGGAACATACTTGATCAGGATTTATTCACTGTCTATGACTATCCATCAATTTTTTTATTTCAATGTGCTGATATTAACTAATAAAATCTCACTGCACACACTGATTCATTTGTAAATATTAGGTTTTTATTCTGCTTTAATTTTGATTTTTTGTATGTTTTCTGTGTGCGTGCATATTAACAATGATTAGTGTGATCTTCATGTGACAAATTCAAGAAACTTCTAAGTTTTTATAACTTAAAAATTTAGGGGGAGTAAAAAGAGTTAAAAGGAAAAGTGTCTAAGAAAATTGATTTTTAAATTTCAAGATATAAAAAATCAAAAGTTAGTGTTTTGGATGGAAAGGATGAAGCTAAAATGATCAAGCATGTGTGCGTTTGACATAATGTAAAAATAAACCTGAAAAAATATTTTAAGTGGAAAAGCTTCTTGAAACAGTATAATATGAGACTATTTGTTAAAAATTAGAGACTAAAATGATGAGAAATTATTTTTGATAAATAAATAAAAATAAAAAGGTCAAAATATAAAAATTAAAAATTCAAAATAAAAATAAAAATTTGAAATGCAAAAAGTTTAAAATTGAGGGTCTATTGTGTAAATTTTGGATGAGAGTCAAAATTTGACTAATTAAAGTCAAAATTTGATAAATTGTTTTAATATTAGTATTGTGCTAATATGTCTAAATAGTGTACAGCTGGAAGATCTGAAAATTACAAGTGTTAGACACATGAAAGTCATCTCATGCGCCTAAACAGTGTTCACAGGTCTAGGATTAGGAGCATGATGATTTTTTCAAGATTTGTACAAGTGTTGGACGTTTCAGACAATCTCATGCGTCTAAACAGTTGTCATGCGTCTAAACAGTTGTTATAAGTTTGAAAAAATATGGTTAAGTGTTGGGCGTTTCAACATTCTCATGCGCCTGCACAGTACCCGGACTTTCAAGAATTGGGCATATCAAGTGAAAATAACCAAGTGTTAGGCGTTTCAGCTAAGTCCATGCACCTGAACAGTGCAAAAGCACCTAAGCAGTGCTAATGCATCTGAACAGTTCTCATGCGTCTAAGCTCATGCGTACAAACAGTGCTCATGCGCCTAAATACTTAGTGTTAAAATCCATCTCATGTGCACAAACAGTACTCATACGCCTAAAAATTTCACTCAGTATAAAAGCAACACTTCGTGATTTCAGACATTTCATTCTCAAAAACCCCTGAACACTCAAAACCCAGACACTCGATATACCATTGATTCACTCATTTCGATTGATTTCTGATCTTGTCTTGCATTCTATAGTGGTATTATCCGATTCTAAATGTAAGTTGATGATTAAAGTTATAGAAATTTCAGTTTAACAGGTTGATTGATTTGGACGTATCGGACCTATTCGGGCGCACGAACCCTAGTCTAATGAATATGTTAAGATTGTGAATGAAATGAGTATAATGAATTGAAATTGATGATTAAATGTTAATACAAACATGATTGCGACATTGTTAATGCATTTAAATCTGTTTTTCATCAAACTTGAATCTGTGATGATTCTTCACATGTCGACTGTTGAAGATGAACAGTCAAAATTTTGAATTTTAAAAAAAAATGAAAATTAGTAATAAAATCATGTTTTAATCTGTTTTTGAAAAGAATTCATTGAATTAATATGTTTTAAATCATTTTCATACTAGCTTGAATGAAATTTTTCTTGAACAAGATCACTTAAACACTTAGAAAATTTTAAGTGCAAGTTAGTCAAAATGTTTAAAACATACTAAAACTTAAATTTCAATAAATTTTCAATTGATTTTAATTGTTTAATATTCAAGTTTCTAAATCTCTTGTTTCAATTTTGCAATGGTTGAGTTAAAGTTTGAGCCAAAGCATAATGTGGCAGCTTTACTAAATGAAGAACTACAAGAGGCTGTTAGTTATGAAGAGATTATTAGATTCCTGTTGAGAACTACATATGTATATGCTATGTGCTATCAACCAGTTATATATGCAAGATTGATAAAGAAGTTTTGGAACACAGCCACAGTTGAGATAAATGATGAAGGTAGAAAAGTAGTAAGAGGATTCATTACAAACTTCAGAATGATTGAAGTATCTGAAGAGTCCATAAGAGGAGCTTTAAGATTGGGACCAAATGATCCTGAGGGTTTAGCTGAATTGTCATTTAATGAATGTAGAGAGACTTTTATGGCAAATGGGTCATCCTGATCAATTTCCTAAGAAGCAATTTTTTCGAGCAAGAGTTTATAATCACTGGAAGCTGTTATGCTATATCTTTCAACACTGTATGTCCAAAAGGAGTGCTGGATGGAACTCTTTCCCAGTAGACATAGCATCTCCTATCGTAGCACTTGCAACTAATCGGAGATTTAATATGTCAAAGTGGATTCTAAACGGTTTTATCTTTAATTTGGAAAAGGGAACTAGGAACAAGTACCTGATGTATCCTAGATTTCTATAGATGATTATAAATGAAGAGTATCCGGATATACTTGTAGATGGAATGAGTGGTGAAATTTTGATGCTAGAGCGTATTTCTAAGATTTCTTATAAGAGACTTGCTATGGTCACTAGTGCTCAGAATATTCCTTTGTTTGATTATATAAGAAATGTGGCTAATGATGAAGTTGACATGAATATTGATCACTACCACTTAACTGAAGAAGAACCAATAGATCCAAATGATCTTATAGAAGAAATACCTCAAGAACCAACTAATGATGATGAAAATGATGATAATGATGATGATGAAAGTTCAAGTTCTTCTGATGATAATGATAATGATGATGATGGTGGTTTTGATGGTGATGTCATGGAAATAGTTCATGATGATATACAAGTAACTGAGCAAGTTACTGAAGAAGCTCATGAAGAAAGTCATGATATTATAGATGAAACTGAGCATGCTACTGAGGAAATCCATGAAGACTCTGATGAAAATGTTTAAGAGATTGACCAAGTTACTGAAGAAATTCATGACACTGAAGTTAATAAAAGTGAATAAATTATTGGTGGAAGTCAAACTGTTAATGAAATTGTTAGTATGATTGAAGAAATGATTGATACTAATGAACAGTTTGAGTTGAATGAAAATATTCAAGATTTTGAAGCTGTTGAAGCTGCAATTCATAATGAAACTTTGAACGAACCTCAACAAGAAGATGATGTAATTGAAGAGGTTAATATTCATCAAATAATAGATGAGATGAAAGAAGAAAAATCAAAGCAAGTGAAAGAGATTGAAGAATTAAAAGCAATGAATGAGAAATTACAAGAAGAGTTGAAAAAGAAAGATGAAGTGATTAAAGAGTTGATGAAAAGCAAAGAAGACAATGTGAAAACATTTGAAGTAATGATGAAAGATTATGATATCATTGAAGAACAATTCAAGAAGTTGAAAGAGAGCTTTGATTTATTGAAAGAAGAATTAGAAAAAATGAAAGAAACACAAAAGTCTCCGTATCCAGATTTGATGATTATTTCAGAAATTACTCCGGTAGAAGTTGATAAAATCCCTGAAGTGGATAAAGGAAAAAGGAAAATACATGATATTGATGTTTCAGTTCTACCTAAATCATCATCCAAAGTGCAAAAGATTGTTGATGAACCTGCTAGAGAAGAAGAAGAAGAGTACGATATTCATGAAACCATTGGAGCTCTTGATGATATTGAAGCTGAATATGGTGATGAATGGTATAATGAAGTATTAGATGATGAAGATTTAGCAGAAGCTAATGTTGATTAACATTATTCACCAATTGATGTAAGTCATGATAATATACCTATGGATATTGAAGAAAGGTATAATTATCTGGTCAAGATGAAGTATAACAGAGTATTTTTAGATGGGTTGACCGTATCTCAAATTAATGAAGAGTTTGAGAAATGCATAGCTGCTGAATCTACAGCACCAATTGATCCAAATGAGATTGTTGTTGAACATGGTGAATGGAATCCTATAAGTGAAAGTGTAAATGTTGATGATATCCCAACATCAGAATTACACCATCCAGATCCAAATGATATGAATGTTACTGCATTAAGAACATGGTTACAATCAAGAAAGTATCCATGGAAGAAGCTCAAGAGATTACAAGCAGAATCATTAAGAAATTTGGTAATGAGCTTTCAAGAAACAAAAAGACAAACAAACAAGATGATTGTGCTAGACATGGACAATCCTCAGTACTTAGAAATAACAAAAAGAACGAGAAATTTGAAGCCTCAAGAAATTAAGTCTATGGCTAAGAAAAGCACAGCTTATGAAAGAAGAAGAGAGCTTATGAAGATGTTTCTAGAGACTGAAAGACAAAGTTATCAAGTCTCTATGGAACAAAGGCAATTATGGAACAAAGCTCGAACTGCTGGTGATTTAGTTCGTAATGTTTTGCAGAATGGACTATCTATTTCTGAGTTACTCAATGCCATGATTGTTCCTGATACTACAAAAGAAGTGAAAATCGTTGCTTGGAAATATAATGAGATTTTTGATGCATTCTTGATTAAACGAGTTAATGCAATATGTGATGTTTATCATTTTTCTCGAGCATTATTAAATTACCTGTTCAAGATTTAAAAGAATTGAATAAATTGCCATTGATCAATCCAATAAGAGCAAGCCGAGGAGAGAACTTTGTGCAATTATTGAATAGAGGGATAAACAGAATGAGTTCATTCTTACAAACAAGATGTGATCAAGAAGATAAGCAGTATTTTTAAACATTAAAGAAGAAGAGAAAAGGAGTTGATAAGGATGTAGTTGAAGAAAAGTTTTTGGATGCTTTCAGCGACCAATATTTTGAAAAAGTCACAAATCCTGGATTGAAAGTCATTGATGGATCTCAACAATCAAAACCAATTTTGAGATGGTTTTACAATGCTGACACATTTGAGCTGAAGTTAGTTAGAGATTTGAATGATTGGGATCATGATATGATTTCTTTGTTTGGTGTTTTCGAGCTAAAACTTTTGCATCCCAGTTACATCTCATTCTTATCTATTCAGAAGTTTGACAAAGTTATTCCAGAAACTGCAGAGAATGACAAGAAATATTTTCTGTCAATAATTAAAGTGATGAATGCAGCAGTGGAAAGGATATCATTAAGGAAAGCATTGGCATATGCTAATATTGTGAAGAAAGATATCAAAGATATTGAGTTCATAAGGATATCAAGCAAAAGGGATTTAGAAATTCATTGCAAAGATAACCCAAACCCAATTGAACTTTATGCTAACATTGATATTGCAGGTTTATCGAAGGAAACTTTGGAAGTGATGAACAAGATGGAGATCAAAACAAATGAAGCTAAACCAGAGCAAGGCATCTTAGCTAGCAAGTTCAAATCAGCTATTGCTAAAGCCTTAAGATAACAAGAACTTTATAGAGAAAAGCCAGTATTCAAGATTAAAGAAGAGCCTGAAGACTTCTTTGATTTATGAAGACTGAAGACTGGAGATAAAGCATGGAGCCTGAAGATAAAAGAGAAGACAAAGATAGAAGATAAGAAGATTGAAGGCAAAGATCTGAAGACTGAAGATTGATTTTGAAGACCGAAGACAATGTCAATCTTAGGAGGAGTATTGTAGATGCTTCTTAAAGATTAAGATTTAGTCTTTATGTGTCTTGTATAGTTTTTGTCATAGTATAGAGACTATTTTGTAAATATTTGTTCCTTTTGTATTGATAGTATAAATAGCATAGATAAGGTATGTGTAAAGAGGAAGATACATCTTAGAAGCACCGAAGAACGAATTGTAACTGTTTTCTTTCTACACTTGTACTCTCTATGCATTCTATCAATGAAACTATGAATTTTTGTGATATGTTTGCTTAGATTTGATTACTTGTGTTTGTTTTGATTGACTTGTATCATGATATCATCACAGATCGATCCATTTTGATCTTATCAACCTATATCTATTAACTTTAGCAATACATTCAGGTGTACAAAGATGTTTCAATACCTTGGCTTCTTCATGATCTACCATCAGTGCTTGGTTTGGAGATGCATCCTCAACCTGAAAGCTATAGTAAAATCCTCCTTCTTCAATAGCAATTGTAGCTTGCTGCTTGGGCTTCTCATTTTGGGGAGCTCCATCAGTGTAGTTTGGTCTGGTTTGTGCTTGGCCACTACTAGTTCTTGGTACCTTGCACTCTCTAGCAAAGTGTCCCATTTGGTTACAATTGTAACACTTCACTTTGTTTTTTTCCAACCCAAACTTTCCACTGATTGCATTGTTAGGAAACTTTCTTCCTGTCCTTGTAGAACTTCTTGGCTCTGCGAGTGAGAAGAACCATCTGTTGGACTATTTCCATGTACTCCAGATCATCTGAATGGATACAGTCCAGGTCTTTAAGGGTAAAGAGAAAGTTGCTTGTGCTTTCATCAGTAGACACAAAGGCTTGTGAAGAGCTTGTATCTTGGAATGGGCTTCCTTGTATGTAGCTCTCTCTTGGTGTCTCTGGGAAGGTGATGAAATGACCCTTTTATGAGTTGTCAGGGTAGCAGATGAGATGATGTTGTGGTTCTCTACAATCCCTTTCAACCACATGAAGGGCTGAACTCTGCTGATTGTTAGAGTTACCAGATGGATTTTGCATGTTTATCTCCATCTAGTAGCCACTGAGGATACCGTACAACTCAGTGAGAGTAAGGGTCTTGAGGTTCTCTGTCCTCTTAATGACCACACAATAGTGTATCCATTGTCTAGGAAGAGAGGACATGAACTTCCTTATAATGTCCCTTTTCTCATGAGTTACTCCAACATCCCTTAGAGTATCCATAATCTCAACATACATGAAGTATTGTTAAGTCATGGTTTCACCTGCCTTAAAGGTGAAGTTCTCAAACTGCTGCTTTAAGAGGTCCTTCTTGTTCTCTTTTGCTTCAGTGGACCCCTCATACATAAGATTTAGTGCATCCTATAATTGTTTAGCAGTCTTGCACTTCTTGAAGCCTCTGTAGATGGAGTTTGGAAGAGCAGTTTGGAGAGAGGTCATGGCTTTCTAAACTATATCTATCTTTTTCCAGACTTCTTCAGAGTAGTAAGACTTCTTTTGGTATCATACCACCATCAGCAGCAGCTGAAGAGGTAGATGGTACATGAGGTCCAGAGATAATAGATCCCCACATCCTGGAGTCTTGAGACTTGATGAAGCCTTCCATTCTTTTGCACCAAGTATAAAAATCATCAGGAATGATCAGTGGAGACTTTGTTATGGTATCGATTTCTATATCAGCCTTTGTGATAGCTGCCATTTGAGTTGTTAAGTGTTTTATGAAACTAAAAGGATTTATGATGGTGAGATCTTACAATTAAGAGCCTAAAAATGCACTGATACCAATTGCGGGACTGGTTAAGGGATGGTCAATACAATCAGTCTCACAATGAGGAGAGTGTTAGAACACTTAACAGATCAAATAGGGAACCAGTTTTATGAAAGATACTAAGAACACAAGTAAACAATGAGATAGAACTAAGAATAAGAACAGATTAATATGGTTTTCAAGAATGTTGTATATTGCTCTCAAGTTCTCTTACAAGTGTTACAAAGCATAAAAAGAAATACAAGAACCTGAGATACTTTATACTACATCCTACAGCCGGCCATACTTTGAAGGCCAGCTGGAAACACTAATCTAGACAACAAGATCAATGTAAAGTCAAAAGGCAGATTGCCTTTCGACAAGTGACTATGACATGCCATAGCTCACATCCTGATATATTACATAAAGGATAAAAGGTACAAAGTAGAAAGTTACATACTCTAAACCATAATCTATAGTTGCAAAAGCATGGACCTTTTCACCAACTAATAACTTCATTGGCTTCGAAAGACTTTGTCTTTAAAGCTTCGGAAGACTTCATCTTTGGCTTCGGAAGATTTGGTCTTTGGCTTCGAAGATTTTACACTTAGAATATTTTCTGTGAGAAGTGTAAAACTTCCGATGTAACTTCTACCATGCACAATGTGCATGCAAGTTGCAAGCTCTTTGGTTTCTTTGGTTGTATCAGCCTTTCAAGTATAACCTTAAACTTCTTACCCTTTAGTATTAAGGGTGATTAGGCACTTCTTAATTAATATTTTTGACTGACCACACAACATCAATCAATCGTTTGACGTTATATTTTATCGTTCGACCTTTTGTGTTATTGTTTGACATCACGTGTTATCATTTTTATGGTATCGTTTAACATTATGTGCTATAGTTTGACATTATATGTTATCGCTTGACATTTTATATTTGTATTATTGTTTTATTTTTTAATTTAAATTTTATAGGATGGATAGTGACGACTCTAATTCATATGATAGTGATGAAAAATATTGGGTGAACGAGGATATAGAATTCAAAATGTTATATGAAATAGTTGTAAAAAGGATAATAATAGCACGTAACTTGCATAACTCATGAAAACCATGAACACCTCGGATCACACAAGAAACATATTTATTAATGAAATATTAAATGGCCATGCAAGACGGTGTTATGAAAAATTTAAACTGCACATACCAGTTTTTAGACAGTTATGCACGGAGCTTGCTACTAATTACGGATTGATACAAACAAGTAATATGTCTAATGAGGAGTCGGTCATAATATTGATAACTTTGGCTCAAGGATGTACAAATAGGTTGGTGTAATAATCTTTTAATCATTCCGACGAAACCATTCATAGACATTTCCATACAGTTTTGGTAGTCGTGCTTAAGATGAGTGCCAACATCATCAGACCAGCCACAAATTATAATGATGACGTACCCGAATATATATATTAAATAATCCACGATATTATCCAATGTTCAAGGTATTAACCAATTTTCCAGTTTTACTTTAATTATAGTTAAACTTTAACAAATGATATAATTACGATATCTTTTTTGTATTTGTAGGATTGCATTGGCGCTATAGATGGAAGGCGTCGGTAGGGTGGTAAACTTAGAGGCCGCCAGCCTCTTTAGACGTGTCTTTGACAACCCAACGGTTCTTCGGTCTCTGCTTTTGGGGGCTGGAGTGATTGGTCGACGAAGGATTTAAGCAAAGTACATTGGTCGAAAAGGATATGCAACAAAAAATATAATCATTGTTTGTGATTTTAATATGTTCTTTACATTAGTATGGGCCGGATGGGAGGGAACCGCACATGATACACGAATTTTCAATGAAGTATTACTGAGGTCGAAGCTTCATTTTCCACGTCCTGGGGGTAGTTAGTATAATTTCTTAGTAATAATTTTTTTATGTTTTTAATTATTGTTTGAAATGAATAACAATCTTTGTTTCATTTGCAGATAAATATTACATTGTTGATGTTGGATACCCAAATACTAAAGGGTATTTTGCTTCATTCAAAGGTACGGACATTAACTATCATTTACCGGATTTTCAAGGTGGACGGACTAGTGCCATACAAAGAGATATTTAACTATCATCATTCATTATTGTGAAATATCATTAAACGAACTTTTAGAATATCAAAAGCTAGGTGGGTAATATTGAGAGATATGCATGTTAATTATAGGCACGAGCACCAATTGAGTATTGTGATAGCATCGATGGCAATCCATAACTTTAATAGAAAGGCTGGTAGGTTTGATGATGCATTTAACATGGCACAACAAGAATCCTACAATCCCACAATCCCACAATCGTAAGAATAATGAAGATTTGCATATGGCAACAATATGAGATATTAATACGCTAGATATAATCGAATTATGGGGATTAATGGACGATAACAACATTTTGTATTTGATGAAATCAGCTTAAACTCATGATGAACATGAATAAAAGGTTGATTCCCCTAAGGATCTTTTCAATATCTCTCAACTTCAACACACTAACATTATGGTGTGGAAACCCATAATGATAGAGTATGAAATCAGTGTATGTGTGTGTTTGTGTGTGTATGGTGTGTGTTCAAGAACACAATGAAAATTAACGGCTTGTTTGTATTGATTTCGTTCAAAAGCTTACAAAGGATTAGGGTAGCTTGCTATTTATAGCCCATACACATAGCTATATACAATTACCGAACTACCCTTATGTAAATGAAAGTTACATAAATAATCCTAAGTGTCTAAGCTATCCGCTGTGGAGAATAAGTCATCCACTGTGGATAATATCTCATCCGCTGTGGAGAAGCTTGTCATCTGCTGTTCATCTTGTTTGTTCATCCACTGTGGATGTTCATCCGCTGTGGATGAACATCCGTTGTGGGATGTTCATCCGCTGTGGATGTTCATCCGTTGTGGATGAACATCCGTTGTGGAATGTTCATTTGTTGTGAGTTCTCCATCCGTTGTGGGATGGTTGTTCATCCACTACACACACTTGGAAGCAAATCTTCATCCGCTGCTGATGATCTTCATCCGCTGCGAACACTTGTCAAAATTTCCTTTCATGTACAAAACAAAAAAAAGAAATTTAAACAAATATTAGTGATTGTTATGAATGTTAATAATTTTAATGTGTTATTAAATGATTGTTTTGGATGTTAAAACACATTATGTTTGTTATGCTTGATGTGGCAAGCATCATACTTTTTATGCATTAATTCTTAATGCAATTATTGAGTCCAACAATACTCCCCCTAAGTATGATGTTGCAAACATTTTATGTTTGCTAGATTAATGTTTTCTTTATTAGTAATGTGTGTTTGTGTGTTTTGTTATGAATAATTGTTTTGTTTGTTTGTTTGCTTTGAATGTTATGCATGTTTAGATTGTATGTTATGTATGATTGATTGTTTTATTATTTACTTGTATGATTGATTGTTATTGTGTATATTTGATTGATTACATGTGCAACACATGTTTGTTTTGTGTATGTTTACGTGTGTTTATACAAAATACATGTTTGAAATGATTGTTTGATTGAATGATTTCAAGTGTTAGCATAATAAAACAAATATGAATGATTGTATGAATCCATGTGTTTATTAACACATATATTATGTTTGCATGAATCTCATGTGTTTGTATCAACAACACATGTATGTATTATTGTATGATACCATGTATATAAAACCACATGTATGAATGATTTTACAATATCATATGCATAAGGGCACATGTATGTATGAATGTATGAATGCATAATAATAAAGAAGGATATGTTTGTTTGTTTGTTTCCCCAGCTATGTGTTTAGAAACCTTAGGAATGAGATGGTCCTGCTTCATCAGTCTTCTTCTGGGTTTCTTCCATAGCCTTAAGAGTATCTTCAATGTCTTGCTCTATGGCTTGGTCAGCTTCAGCTTCTTTCACCTGATCTTTGAGAGCTGTGATCTTGAAGGCATTCCTACAGTTGACTATATATTCAGTGAAGTAGTCAGTTGCACTCCTTTGATCTTCATACTTTCTTTCTATTGTTAGGTGAACCAGCTGCTCCAGAGTGGACTGATCAAGACTCTGAACATCAATGTTGCTCACCAAAGTGGTGACAACATGCTTTCCCTTGAGTATCTCTAAGTTATTTTTCTCAGAGATTCTCATTCCTGTAATTCCTTCAATGTGGGAGAGTGGCTGTTGTTTAGTCTCTAGCCTCTGCTTCAAGGCTGCATTGACATATACTGTGCCAAGAATCCTCAGCATATGAATGAAGTAACAGCAATCACCCTTACAAAGTACATCTTGTATGGCTGGAAAAGTTTTTGTTTTCAAGAAAGATACATAAGATGGGTGAAGAAGTTTGATCTCTACAGTGTCAAACAATCTTATGTCCTCAGCCATTTTTCCTTCAAGTTTCCTTTCTAACACCACCTCAAAATGGTTTTCGTCGTAATACCATCTAATGATTGGATGTGTGTACTGGTTGCCTTCAATCTTCTTCATTATCAACTTCAGATCAGAAGGTCTTAGAGGATAACCTACTCTTTCTAGTAGCTCAGGGTCTACTTGTTCTGTTTGTTCTGTCTGTTGTTGTTTACCCTTCCCAGTCGCTCTTTGCTCTCTTCTCAATCTCTCAATGTGGAGTTTATCCTCCTTGTCTGCTTTGGCCTTTAGTTCATTATGGTGTTTATGCATGTAGGTTCTCAGAATATGGAAGTAGCCTGCACCTCTTGTATTGTTTGTGTGATTGACCATTCTTAGTTGGAGAAGGTCAAGTCTGTCTTCATAGGACAAGGAGCCTAATTGGAATATACAGGATAAGTATTGGACTAATCTGGATACTCTTTTCACTAAAACAGCATCCCATACTTCGTCATACTTCCAGGCCATAATCTTTCTTTCATTTGCACCCGTAGTAAGAGTTATTCTGACATACAATTTAACAAAATTTGTCTTCTCATTAATCATTTCTCTTACTTCATTACCTTCAGGCCATAGCCTGTGTGGCATAAATTCTCTTGGTTCTTCTATAGGATGTAGCTCAGGTGGAGCTTGATGATATGTTGAGAGTGATGTTGTAGGATAAGGTCTAAACACTTATGGCTTCAGGGCATTTAAGAGCATGTTCTTATAAATCTCCCTGGCCATATCTTTCATCTGGGATAGTGACCTCCCTGCATATGATCTATAAGGAATCCGAGTGTGACTTAACCAACTCTTCACTTGTTGATAAGTCATCTTTTCTATTTATGGATCCTTTGGCAGGTTTTTTTGCAAATCCTGCTGATCTCTGATCTCTTTGTACCTTCTGTAGGTTTGCGCAGTTTCATTCTTCATTACTTCCTGAAAGTCCTTGAGCAAATCCTTTACTTCAGAAAGGTTTAGTTTCATGAAAGCATCATAAGGGAAACCTTTAGAGACCAACTCTATTCCTATAAAAGTCTCTGGATCATCACGGAATAGGTCTTGTATGTTTGGAAGAGGATATTCAGAATCACTTTCTTCTTGTTCTTCCTTAGTTTCTGATAAAATAATGACTTTCTTTGATTCAGAACTCTGGGCAATCTCACCTTCTTCTAATTAGATTGGATTAGCATACTCAGGTTGTTCTTGCTTCACCTTGAGCAGCTTAAATGGAGGTGATTTTGGTGCTTCTGACTCTTCTGCTGGTGTCTTGCCTTTTAAATAAGAACCCAAGTAAGTTCTCTTCCTTTTTCTCTCATAAGTTTTTACTTGTGGTGATGATGATGAAGCTTTTGCTGTTGCTTGTTCAGGTTGAACAGAGGCAGTCTCAGCATACTGTATGATTAGTTCCTTTTGCTTGGTAGAGAGAGGATTATAAGGAACAATGCTGGTTTCTTGAGCTTGTGGATCTGGACTGTGAAACTACTGTCTCAAGATAGGTAAATAATGGATGTTTTCAAAGGGGTTGGTTTCACTGAACAACTGATCCATAGAGTATGACTCTTCAGGAATGATCAGTGCCAGTTCTGTTTGATCTTTTTTCTGTATACTTATCTCTTCTTCTTCAACCATTTCAAAATCACTCATATCTTATTCAAGATCTACTGAATGTTCTTCCTCATTCAGTTGAGTGTCAGTCTGTTCCAGCTCTCTATTTAATCTCTTTATTTCTTCATTTTGAGCCTCTATAATCCTCTTCAGGTCATCTACTTCATTTTCCCTTGATTGTGATTGTTTAGCCAAGTATTCAATCTTAGCTTTGGCTAAGTTAAGCTTATTGTCTTTAGCTTTCAATTCACCTTTGGTCTGTTCAAGTTGTTTTTCAACAAACTTAACAATCAGCTTTTGATCTTTATGATCAGACTCTAACTTCTCTATTCTTTATCTTTCACTTTAATCTTTTCTCTTAGTCTCTTAGCTCTGTTGTTTGATCTTTCAATCAGCTTGTTATATTCTGTAAAGAGAAAGACCTTGGAATGCTCAATATCATCTTCAGTGAGATTTTCACTGCTTGTTTCAGCTTCATCAGTAGTGACTGTCTGTTCTTGTATGGGCTCATGAGATGATGTACCAACATCCTCATGTTCATCAGATTTTTCTTCAAGCTGTATCTATATCTCTCAAAATAGATGATAAAGTTTGTTGATCAGATAAAGTTGGGTTTTGATGAGGTGAAGGGAAATGGAGATCTAACTGTATGTTTTTAGCTTGTTGGAATTCCTCCTTAATAGGTTGTTCTTGTAGGACTAGTTGTTGTGGGCTAATGGGTTGTTCTGGTAGAATTGGGTGTTCTGGTTGGATTAGCTGTTCTGGTTGAATGATTGGTGGTGGTTGTATGATGGGTGCTTGTTGGATGGCATGTTGTTAAAGCATTAAAGGCTCATCCTGTCCTTGAATCCTTAGAAATACCTTAGGAACAGGGATGTCATGATCAATCATGTGTGGAGGTACAGGCACTTCATTCCCTTGGTAAATGCTAGATTTTATCCTGTTAAACACATGCTCATTGAAGTGCATAGGATGGAATATGGTGCCTTGTCTTGGAATGTTTGGAAGGAGATAATCTATAATCATTTGGATGAATCATGAAAACATCAGAAATTTGTTCCTCACCTTAGTGATGTTGTACACTAGCCCATTCAGCACTTGTGCAGCAAAATTGAAAGGTCTTCTTGCTATAATACTTGCTATAGCACATGAGGCTCTCAGAGATGTGGCATCTCAGCCAGTCTTCCTGTTGGTCATAGTCTTTTGGTATGTATGCATCAAGAATCTGAATTGTGCACACATATATGACTTCTTGATCTGTTTTCTCTCAGAAATGATGCCTGAACACATGTAAAACATAGTGTTCATCAAACTCTACAGGGCCAGCAGCATCAACTTCTCCCAGTTGTAGCACTCTTCTTATAACTTCTTCAGAAATGATGATCTGTTGTTCATGCACAGTAGATATAACTACTTGTTGATCATCAATTTCTCCCAGATGTGCATTTGTCCAAAATTGGACAATGTGATCCTCATAAATATCTGGCCTTGCTGTCATAGCATGCATGAGTCTTGTTTGCCTGAAAGCTTGGATCATATCTCTGTAGTTCTTTGACTTAGGAGAGTCAGTATTCAGATATGCACATATGTTGTGATCTCTGACAAACACTAAGTTTGCCATATCTGCAAAACAAAGAAGTATGTTTTAGATGCTTATTTAAAAATGATTGTATGATACCTGAATTGATGACATGTTGATCAAAGGTTCATTGACCTATTTTGATTGTTTTAAAGTGATTGCTGTTGTATAATTAACAATTATGATTTGTTGAAAACGTATGTATGTATGTTATTTGCTCTAATGCAGGTTGACTTCTTTAAAGTCAACTGTTGTTTGATTTGATTGTGAAAAAGTTGTTTGAGGTAACTTGTTTTGAGTTAAACTCATTTTATAATGAATTTGTTACATTCACAAGAGTTGTTTGGTTCATAAACATACACAATTTCACTTTGTAATCTTGATCATGAAAATCAATTTGACTAGTTAAAGTCAAAATAACAATTTAATGCACATTGAGTGTACATGCATTTAATGTTTGCATGTTGAGTTCCTGCCAAATTAACTATTTTTACTTGTTTGTTATTGTCTTTTAGAAATGTTTACCAAGATATAACATGTTTTAATCATTTTTGAACATTTTCAAAGATCAGACAGAGGGTTTTGTTTGATTTTGGCATGAACACCCTGACTGTTCATGAACCTGATGAATAATTAATCAAATTTCATCAATTCAACAGTCTCAATATATTCAACTAAAGTCATAAAACACTCATTCAATGTTTGATTTTGTTTATAAACATCATGAGATTCATGTGTGATTTTGGTTCAAGGTTCGACTTCGTCAAACAGTGTATGAATATGAATCAATCAATCTGATGTTTTAATGAATGATTGATGATAAGAATGTTGTTGTTATACCTATTAGATTGTGAATCAGATGATAAATCACAATGATTTTAGGTTTTTAATCGAACAGGGTTTAAGGGTTTTATAACACTATGTATAACGTTTAAATTTTTTTGGATTTTTCTCTCTCTCTCTCGTGATGAAAAGAAAAATTTACAAGTATTGCGCTTATATATACAGCGGACAAAAGACTTATCCGTTGTGGGTACAGTGTCTATACGTTGTATGAACAATGACTTAAAAATTTGATTTTAAGTGGTGCGCTATGAGTTACTCATGACTTAAAATTAAATTTAGGTCATCCGCTATGTGAACAGTGTTCATGCGCTATGCATTTTACACTGTGCGCTGTATGTTGTACTGTGCACACAGCGAGAACAATTTGTTCATGCGCTGTGCACATATTTTATACACTGCGTATGAGAACTGTAGTCACCGCGGATGAACAATTTTGTTCAATACTGTAAACCCTTGGTCCATTGTACTGATTGTTCACAGCGGGTGAACATTTGTTCATGCGTTGTGGATCCTTTGATCAAATGTTTGATATGTTCACAGCGGATGAACAAAGTTCATACGCTGTGGATTCTTTGATCAAATGTTTGATATGTTCACAACGGATGAACAAAGTTCATATGCTGTGGATCCTTTGATCAAATGTTTGATATGTTCACAGCGGATGAACAAAGTTCATGCGGTGTGGATCCTTTGATCAAATGTTTGATATGTTCACAGCGGATGAACAATGTTCATACGCTGTTGAACACTTGTAATGTTTTGTGCGGTACTGTACCTACAGCGGATGTAATATTTGTTCATCCGTTGTGTGAACAGTTGTTAAAAAAATTTAAAATTTTGTATGTTTTGAAATCTTTCTTCCGAAGCAAATATTTAATGACTTTGCTTTCGAAAGAAAATTTTGTTTTCTTCCGAAGCAAATTTGTTTGTTTTTCTTCCAAAAGAAGATTTTGTTTGATAAATCTTGTTTAAATCAAAATGTTTGTTTAAAATTTGATTTAAAATGTATGTTAAAATATTGAATTTTAACATATTCAATATATGGATATTTTGATATCACTCATAAGCAATATTGTGCAATAAAATAAACAAATATGTATGTGTTAACCTGCTATTTGTTAGTGTTGGCTTGACTGGCTTTGTTTATTTTTTTTTCAAAATTTGAAAATATCAAAATTTGAAATGTATGAAAATGCATAATTCTGCTGGCTTTGATAATTTCATGTTCAATTTCTCCCCCTAAATTTTTGCATAGTTATAAAAATCTTTTACAAAATGACGAAAATTAGTATGTATTTGAGTGGAAATTATCAAAGTCCAATTGATTGCTTGCTTGATAAAAGTTAGAAAGATAATGCCTTATCTAACTAATAAATGAATGATTTTCATGTTTGAACATGAATCTTTTACACATACCATGAGATCATACTAGTCTATATTTCTCACTGAGTTGTTTGTATGGTTTTGAGAATAGACATAGACAAGTACAATGTTGATTGCAGATATATTTATCCACTTAAACTCAAGCATGGTATTAATAGTTGATTAAAACAGTGAGTGATTATCATGTTTTGAGTTGATTGACATGAGTTGTATGTACCCCACATCTGATTGTATGATTGGTACAACCCTCCTCAAGATATGCTAGAAAGCACTTTCAATACTTAAAACCTAGCTACTTAGAATTATAAATGCTCAATTTGATCCATGTTCTTTGATCTTTATTTGGATTCTTTTTCATTTTACTTTGGAAGGTGATCCTCTTTGGGATTCTTTTGATTCATTCATAAGGAATGTAGTCATGAAGACTTTATTGATTTTTCATCCAAGATGGATGTGTTCCACTTTGGGAATCTTTTTGAATCATAATTTAGGTCATTCAGGTCTGTGCTTAGCACAACAGAGAATGCCTAGGTGTACTTCAGGTCTATGATTATCATAACAGATGAGACACTTGTATGATTAAGCAATTTATAAATTGTTTCACTTGGTGTATTGTAGTTACTCTGAAAGCAACCTATATTGGATAGATTAATACTCACCATAAACCAAGATGTGTTGTTGACCACACAATCATGAGAATTTAGTTCTTCATTGTTGTATGTGATGTTAGGTGTCCCATGCTGAGCCTATCCACATATCACATAGAATACAAGTCAGTCTTTATTAGTGGAAAATGACTCAAGTGAAGAATTAAGCTAGTTTACTATCAATTCTCATGAGATGTATGTGTGATTCAGTATAACAAATGAATGATTTGTATGATTTCTTGATTTTGAAAAAGGTAAATTTGGTGTTAATCATGGACTTTGACAAAATCAAGCATATTTGATTTTAATGTTTTGAAAAACATTAATTTGGTGATTCATAGTTGATCATACCAAGTGACTGAACCAAAAATTCAAATCTTGTTGAATCAAATGGTTTTGTAAAAAGGTTAGCCAATTGATTATCCTTGTGGACTTTGATCAACTTGATCAGACCCTTTTCTGAGCAATCTCTCAGAAAATGATATCTGATTTCTATGTGTTTGGTTTTTGAATGTTGAACAGGATTGTCTGTTATAAACATGGCTACAGAATTGTCAGTGTGTATGGGTGTTTTAAGAAAGTTAAAGCCATAGTCAAGCATTTGGTTTTAAATCCATAACACTTAAGAATAGCATGCAGAAGCAGCTATATATTCTGCTTCTACTGTTGACACAGAGACATTGGTTTGTTTCTTGCACTGCCAAGAGATCAATCTTGATCCAAGAAACTGACAGCCTCCATTGGGTTATTTCCTGTTATTGTTGTATCCCCCATAATCACTGTTTGTATATGCATATAAAGAGAAATCTCCATCTTTGGGATACCACAAACCAAGTGCTGGTTTGCCTTTCAAGTATCTAAAGATTCTCTTCACTGCATTAATGTGTGATTCTTTGGGATCTGCTTGATATCTTGCACACATGCAAACTGCATACATGATATTTGGTCTGCTTGTTGTAAGATACATCAGTGAACCTATCATAGATCTGTAAAGTTTCTGGTAAACTGATGTTCCTTCTGGATCTAGTCCAAACTTCAATCTAGTTGCGAAGGGTGTTTTGCTAGATGTGCAATCAGACATGTTATACTTTTTCAAGATCTGATTCACATATTTGCTTTGATTGATGAAAATTCCTTCTACTGATTGATGAACTTGTAGACCTAGAAAGAATGTAAGTTCTCCCATTGAGCTCATTTGGAATTTGGATTGCATAAGAGTTTCAAACTCTTTGCAAAGTTATGTGTTTGTGGAGCCAAATATTATGTCATCCATATAGACTTGCACTACTAATAAGTCTTGTTCTTTTCTCTTTAAGAACAATGTCTGGTCAATTTTCCCACGGGTGTAACCATTCTGTAGTAGAAACTTTGATAAAGTTTCATACCACTTTCTGGGAGCTTGATGAAGACCATACAGAGCTTTGTCTAACTTGTAGACTTTGTGAGGGAAATCTAGATCTTCAAACCCTGGTGGTTGAGCAACGTATACCTCTTCATCTATCTTACCATAAAGGAATGCACATTTGACATCCATTTGGTAGACAGTGAACTTCTGAGATGAGGCATAAGCAAGGAATACTCGGATGACTTCCAGTCTTACTACAGGAGCAAAGACATCATCATAGTCAATGCCATCCTCTTGAGTATAACCTTAGGCTATAACCCTTGCTTTGTTTCTTATAACAATCCCTCTGTCATCTGCTTTGTTTCTGAATAGCCACCTTGTGCCAGTTGCATATTGACCTTCAGGCAGATCTACCAGCTTCCAAACTTCTTGCTTCTTGAATTGTTGTAGTTCCTCTTGCATAGCTTCTATCCAACTGTTGTCCTTTAATGCTTCAGTGATGTTTTTGGGTACAGTTAAGGATAAGTAACAGGAATACAAGCAAATGTTTGCTGTATCAGATTGACTACGAGTCAATCTGGTGTTGAGGTCACCTATGATGTTTTCTATTGGATGGTCCTTATGAACTCTTATGGTTGAAATCTGATTAACATGAATTATTGAATCAAGATTGGTGATTGTTTGATCATGTGATGATGGTTAAGCAAGAGTATTGGGTAATGTGTGATTGTCTTGTTGAGGGGGTTCAGTGAATGTTTGTGGTGAATCATGAAAGAAATCTAAGATTTCATCTTCATGATGTGTATCTGGTAATGAATGGTAATCATCATCATCTTTATGTTGTTTTGGTTTGTTGGTTTCTTGTGATTGACTGGGTACAGGAGATGAAGATCTGGAGTGTCTGATAATGTTCCTCTTGATGTGTTTGGTTGATCAGCTGGTGTTGACACAGTTGTGCTAGAAGGAGTGTTAGTGGTTCTCCTTGGAGGATCAGCTGTCAATGGAACATCAATGGTTGTTAGTGGAACCATTGGATATTCGTTGTTATCCTTGAAACCTGAAACATCAAAATAAGATGTGTTAAATGATTTTGTTAACGCATCAATATCAAACAGCCAGTTTGATCCAATGACTTTCTTAGTGAAAGAATGTTCATTGAAAACAACATCAGTTGTTTCTTCCACTATATTTAGCCTTAGATTGAATACTCTGTAAGCTTTTGAGCTTCCAGAATATCCAACAAAGAATCCATCATTTGCTTTTGGAGCAAATTTGGATAATTGTTCCCTGGTGTTTAATATGGAAACAGAACATCCAAAGGCCTTAAGAAATCCTATATATGGTTTTCTTTTAAACATTAATTCATAAGGTGTTTTGGAATGTTCTTTAATGATTAATGTTCTATTTTTTATGTAGCAAGTTGTGTTTATGGCTTCAGCCCAAAAAGATATGGGCAATAGAGAGTCAGCTAGCATGGTTCTAGCTGCTTCAATTAATGTTCTGTTTCTCCGTTCAGCTACTCCATTCTGCTGCGGAGTTCTTGCTATGCTGAATTGACGACTTATTCCATTTTCTGCACAAAAAGAAGAAATATAGTCATTTTTAAATTTAGTGCCGTTATCACTTCTTAACGATTTAACTTTAAGGTCAAGTTGATTCTTAATCTTTGTGATAAAGGATGTAATGATTTGTGTTGTTTCTGTCTTATGCAGTAGAAAGAAAACCCATGTAAATCTAGAATAATCATCTACTATGACAAGACAGTATTGCTTCTTTCCTATACTTAGGATGTTAGTTGGGCCAAAAAGGTACATATGAAGCAATTTGAGTTGTGTGTTATTAGAGTTTATCAATTTTGATTTATGTGGAACTCTATGTTGTTTGCCTTTCAGACATGTTGTGCAGTGGTCTGTACAGAAAAATTCCTTTTGTGGTAGACCTATGACTAGATCATTTTTAACAAGTTTGTTCATTCTGTTAAAATTAGAATGACCTAATCATCTATGCCACAATTGTGAGACATCTTCTGTAGCTTTTGATAATAAACAAGTTTCAAGGGTTGAGGCTGAAACATTGTTCATATCAACAATGTATGTGTTGTTTAGACGAGGAGTTTTCAAAAGGATATGTTCTTTTGGAATCTGAAAACCCGTCTTAAGGATGTAGCAGTTGTTGGAGTCGAATAAGGTGGCATATCCCTTGTCACAGATTTGGGATACGCTCAGAAGATTGAACTGAAGATTGGAGCAGTAGTTGACATTCTCAAACCTAATCAACTCATTTGTTACCGTTCCTTCGCCAGTTATCTTCCCACCTGTTTTATCTCCTCCAAAGGCTACATTGCCTCCATGTTTGTTCTTAAAATCCCAAAGGAGGGAACAATTGTCGGTCATATGACGGGAGCATCCACTGTCAACATACCAGATGTTGTCAGGCCTTCTAAGATGTCCCTGTAAAACAGAAGAAATCAGTTAGTTGGAGCAACCCAAGCCAAGATGGTCTTGGATTTTCCATCTTTTCCAACAACGCAAATTTCTTCCAAAACAGCATTGTCTGTTGGTTTTGGAACTCTAGAAACACTAGATTTCCTTTGGTTTGTTTTAGCTCTATTGGAAAAGTGCTTTGTGCCCTTCTCTTTTGTGAGCTAGTGTCAGTGTTTTGTCTGTTCTGAGACTTATGTCTCCTTGATGTGTGTTGAAATTTGTCATAAAAAGTTTTATCATTATCTAAAACAATTTTCTAATGTGGAGTTTGTTTAGGAACTCCCATTCTGCTCTTATTTTGAACAACTGATTGTTTTTCAGTGGTTTTCTCAATCTGAGCTTGATTGTTTTGTTTCTTGTTCTTCTTATTGAAGAAACAATTTGCAGTGTTGTGATTGTTTCTTTCATAAATAGAGCAGTAATTGTGAAAATGACATGATTCCATACTGTGATTATTCATCTTATAGTACTTGCAGTACTTACCATATCTACATTTTTTAGTGGTGTGTGTGAATTGATCACACCACTCACAGTATGGCAACTCTGATTTTGTTTGTTTGCTGAAAACTTTTGATTTCAAATTAGATTTTAATGGAATTTCAAAAGTTACTGATTGTTGTTTTGGCTGAATTGTTGCTTTACCTTTTCCTTTATTTACCTGTTTGGGAGAGGCAATGAAAGTTACAGCTTTTCTTCCACCGAACAGATATCAAATCCTTGAATCTATTTTGATTGTCTGTTTGATGTATCAGCCACACTAGAAACCTTTTGAGTTTCAGTAATTGGCTGATCAGACTCATCATCTAATAAATCATCCTCATCATCATCCGTTGTTTGATTATCAAATTCATTATTTTCTCCTTGATAAAAGTCAGTTGATTTGATTGGTGGTAGTGTTGAACTTTTAACAAACTTTATCAAGGGTGATTTTGATTTTAAAGGTGATTTTGATGATAATGATGATTGTTTGGAGTCATCAGTCTTTTCATGAGAATCATGTGATTCATCCTGTTTGTTGGTCATGGAGTCAGGTAAAGGAATATAATTATCATTATAAGATGGACTTACCTTATTATATCCTAAACCTGAAGGGTCCTTAAAGGCCCTTTGTTGTGCAAGATGTTCTTCAAACTTCTTGTTACTAACCTGAAACTTCTGAAGTTTCACTTCAGTTTCAGCTTGTAATGATTTTGACTCAGTTAATGAGATAGAGAGTTGCTCAACCTGAGCTGCCAAAGTTAGTTTTTTAGACATTAATTTGTCTAAATCTGTTTGACTCAGTTGATTTGATTGGTGGCAGTGTTGAACTTTTAACAAACTTTATCAAGGGTGATTTTGATTTTAAAGGTGATTTTGATGATGATGATGATTGTTTGGAGTCATCAGTCTTTTCATGAGAATCATATGATTCATCCTGTTTGTTGGTCATAGAGTCAGGTAAAGGAATATAATTATCATTATAAGATGGACTTACCTTATTATATACTAAACCTGAAGGGTCCTTAAAGGCCCTTTGTTATGCAAGAAGTTCTTCAAACTTCTTGTTACTAACCTGAAACTTCTGAAGTTTCACTTTAGTTTCAGCTTGTAATGATTTTGACTCAGTTAATAAGATAAAGAGTTGCTCAACCTGAGCTACCAAAGTTAGTTTTTTAGACATTAATTTGTCTAATGAGATAGAGAGTTGCTCAACCTGAGCTGCCAAAGTTAGTTTTTTAGACATTAATTTGTCTAAATCTGTTTGTAATGAAAGCATTTTAGTTGCATATTATTTCTGTTCAGATTTTAAACTTTCATTTAAAATGTTTGTTTCTATGAATTTCTTTGACAGTTTATCAGCATGCTCTCTATACCTATTTACCTCATCAATGCATGCTTGACTACAGAGGTTTTCTTTTACCTCTTTCGGGATGTGTGTTAGTTTGTCTTCAATATCAGCCATAAGGGCATGATCTGAAGGTGATGGAATTTCAGCCTCATAAAGGCTCCAATCATATTCTCCATCCTTTTTTATGATCATAGCAGAAGATGTTGGATATTGAGTTGGACTGAATTGTGTGATTTGAGGTTGTGTTGGTGCATTTGGAATGCTAATTGGTGGAGGCACTTGTCTGTTTGAATGAATTCCACTAGAGGGTTGTGCCTGATGTGTATTTTTGTCAACTCTGGGCTATTGACATTCTCTTGAAAAGTGCCCATAAAGCTGACAGTTGTAGCACCTAACTTTGGTTTTATCAAAACCAATTCATGTCTTTTTGTCCATGTTTAATCCTAAATTTCTTTGTAGAAATCTTTTAGACCTGTATGCTATCATAGCCATGGACCATTACAGATCCATCTCTTCTACCATATCAGGTGGAAGCTCATCTAAATCCTGTTGAATGATTTGAGATGGAGTCAGACTTGCTCCTAAGAATGCTTCAAAACTGGTGGAAAAGGCTGCATATGCTGCCTTTTGCTCTTCACTTTGTAGAATGATAGTAAGAGCATCCATTGGTTTTTCAAGTCTGTGTATGTTTGATGTTTGAGGTTTTGGTTGTTTGTTTGAGTTGGAGTTATGAGGGTGATGCTTGCTTTGGGGTGTGGCTTCATGAGAAGCATGAACACCAGTCTTCTTAGACTTATGTTTGTTGCTGGATGATTCTAGTGCTGAAAAGAATGATGTGTCATAAGAATCCAAGAATTCTTCTTCTTCATCTTCTCCAGTGCTTGTGAGGAAAGCACTGTCTGTGTCTTGGGTTTCTTTGAACTTATAAGCCTCTACATGTTTGATCTGGTTATTGTTCCTGGATTTTTCATCCATTTCCAATGCTTCAACCCTGGCTACTAGTGAGTCAATGGATATGGCCCCTAAGTCCAATGTTGCTTTCATGAGTGACACTGACTGAGTCCAACTCTCAGGCAATGTGTGCAACATTTTCTTGTAGATTTCAACAGTGTCATATTTAAGTCCATACACCATCATTTCATTGACAAGTTGGACGTATCTATGTAACTGTTAAGGGATGGACTCTTCATGGATGTGGTGGAAGGTCTCATATTGGGTCCTCAGTTTTTCCTTCTTGATTTCCCTTATCTCCTCACTACCTTCACACATGGTGTGAAGAACTTTCCACAGCTCATGTGTTGTTTTGAAATTTTCAACACGAGTTAAAATTTCAAAAGGCAAAGTCATTGCAAGAATGATGTAAGCCTTCATGTCTATTTTGACCCGTTTTAGGTCATTGCCAGCTACACTCTTCAGACTAACTGGCTTTTGGATGTTGTAGTTAGGTCCTAATGTCAGTGGGATGTAACGACCTTCGGTGATGGATGTCCATAGATCTGGATCTTGATATGTAATCCAGTTTCTAAACATAATTTTCCATTGCTTGAAATCTGATTTGTTTTTCAATTTAGGGGGTTTTAATCCACTGTTAGAACTCAGCATTTCAGCAGCCATGTTTGTTTAATTTTTTAACTTAATAATTTTCAAGTTAAATTTGTTTGTTTAAATTTTAGTCCGGTGCTAAAATTTAATTAATCCTAATTATCTCTAGGATTTGTTTGTTAATTTGATAAACTATTTGTTTTTAATTGTTTACCAAATAAAGGAATTAATTAATATTAATTAAATATTCTATGATTTGATTCTTTCTATGTCACGGTTGATAAGAAAGATTGTGTGAAAAAGGAATATTTGTCCTTTTCCTGAATTAATGAATGGTCAAATCTTTCGGTCAAAACCCTAAAAACACTAAGTTTATTTTTTGCAGAAAACTTTTTGGATCAAAAAGTTGGTTTTTGAGAACTTTTAAAAAAAGAAAACTGTTCTTCTTCGGTTCTTCAAATCTACAAACACAAATCCCGTGAATTGTGTATGAGTTTTTCTGATAAAAAACTAAGGTTTTCTAGGGTTTGTTCGAAAAAAACAACTGTTTAAATATTCAACAAAACAGATCGTTAAATTTAAAAACACAAATGTGTTCCTAGTGAGATTGTCACTAGTTTGTGATGATTATGAACAATATAACCGGTTTAGATTGTTCAAACAATGATTGGTTTCGATTGAAAACCAATAAAACAGTGAATAAACACTTGAAATGTTTGCAAAAAACCCTTAAATCCGATAGGGTTTTAAAGGTTTTGATGAAGATTTGCAGTTGAAAACCTTCTGTAGAATGTTGTTTAACAAATGATTAACAATACCCGTGTATTGTTTTATCACAAAAACCACAGAAAACTTGTGTTATGTGTGATGTTCAAGCTGAAAAGCAACAACACTTCTTCAAAATGCACAAAATGATTCTGAAATCATGTTTGTTTTTATTTAAAGAATGTTTATGAGTAGAACAAGATGAGTTTGATGATCTTTCAGCTTGTGAATGTCTGTTTTGAAGCTAATGAACGACTGAAATCAAGGTTGTTGAGTGAGAGGATCGAAATCAATGAATGATTGAGCCAAGGCTCTGATACCACCTGATGAAATCAGCTTAAACTCATGATGAACATGAATAAAAGGTTGATTCCCCAAGGATCTTTTCAATATCTCTCAACTTCAACACATTAACATTATGGTGCGGAAACCCATAATGATAGAGTATGAAATCAGTGTATGTGTGTGTTTGTGTGTGTATGGTGTGTGTGCAAGAACACAATGAAAATTAACTGCTTGTTTGTATTGATTTCGTTCAAAAGCTTACAAAGGATTAGGATAGCATGCTATTTATAGCCTATACACATAGCTATATCTAATTACCGAACTACCCTTATGTAAATGAAAATTACATAAATAATCCTAAGTGTCTAAGCTATCCGCTGTGGAGAATAAGTCATCCGCTGTGGATAATATCTCATCCGCTGTGGAGAAGCTTGTCATCCGCTGTGCATCTTGTTTGTTCATCCGCTGTGGATGTTCATCCGCTGTGGATGAACATCCGCTATGGGATGTTCATCGCTGTGGATGAACATCCGCTGTGGAATGTTCATTCGCTGTGAGTTCTTCATCCGTTGTGGGACGGTTGTTCATCCGCTGCACACACTTGGAAGCAAATCTTCATCCGCTGCTGATGATCTTCATCCGCTATGAGACTTTCTTCATCCGCTACGAACACTTGTCAAAATTTCCTTGTATGTACAAACCAAAAAAAGAAATTTAAACAAATATTAGTGATTGTTATGAATGTTAATAATATTAATGTGTTATTAAATGATTGTTTTGGATGTTAAAACACATTATGTTTGTTATGCTTGATGTGGCAAGCATCATACTTTTTATGCATTAATTCTTAATACAAGTGTTGAGTCCAACGGTATTTTTTTATGAATTATTTACACTTTGTATAAACGTTATTTTGGTCTAATGAAAAAATTATAAAATTTGTTCCAAAAAATTATATTATATATTTTGAATTTTTTTAAATACTATATTTTGTCCAAAATATTGTTAAAGTATAAAATATTACATGTAAAAGTAGCAAATGACTTTAAATATATAAGAATGTGCTTTTTTGATCATTTTATATGAATAATTTAAGCCAAATATTTATAAAAAAACAACTTATTGACTTATTGGCTATTTCCACCCTAAAAGTTATTTCCAACACTTTTTAAAAAGTCTCTTATGAAAAGTCATAAGTAATAAGAACTTTTAACAAAAAGGATTTTTGGAGTTAATACGCAATCCCAAACACCCTCTTATAGAGATAACATTTACTATTGATCCTTATAACTTCATCCAAATCTTCTATTTAATCCATGATGTATAAAACTTGTTAATATGATCTCTAATCATTAATTTTTATTTTCTTTATTAGTTCAAATTTATATGTTTTGTTAAATCTAAAGGTTAATAAAGGGATAGTTATTATCTTTTTATTTTTAAAATATTTGTTTATTAGGGTTTATTCAACACAGTTTTGTTAGCACTAAACACGTGTGTTCCTTTTTCATTATGTCAACCACATTTCATTTGTTGGTATTAAACATAGTTTTTGGCTATGATGTTAAATAATGCTACTAGTATGCAGTTGTTTGATTTATGTAGGATATTCAACAAAGTGTATATGCGTATGATGAAGTTTGTATATATGTTTATATGATTTTAGAACATTCATCTAAATATTCATTATATGATGTAGTTTACTTACATATCATAAATACATGAGAATGGAAGAAGAATTTTAGGATTATATAGTGAAGAACAAAAGAAGAATTTAGTATATGATCCGATTCCAATTTTCATTTTCTTCATTTACGGTTATAGGTTTCACGCTGGTCTGGGTTCGATAGCTCAAACTCGTTTACTAAGTTAGTCCTACCTAACGACTCTATGAAAATATGACTAGCATCATAAGAAATCTTAAGCTTTGGATGCATGTGTGAGCAAGAAATAAAACCAAACCGAAGCTTTTGACACGGAGGGACCAAAGCCAAACTAAACATGAACAAAACCAAACCTTTTGAAGCAAGCCAACAGCATTAGCACAAATTAGGATAATGAACTTTTTTTTTGAACGACAAGGCAAAACAATAGCATTAGCACAAAGAAAACAATACAAGATGCCAACAGCAAGATGCTAGGACAAACACCAGACAACCACATCATAAGGGCACAAAGTTAAAATTACACCAGACTTGCTAATTTACATCTCCCAATCTTGCTCTATTTTTTACCCACCAAAAAGCATTTACCTTTATCTCCTCCAACACCCTAGCCATATTGGGAACCCTCCCCTAAAAGATTAGCTTATTTCAAATCTTCCAAATAAACCAACAAGACTCATGCAAATTACATTTGTTATCCCTTTAACTTGTTTGAACCATACCATCTTGCACCTCCATCAAAATTTCCTAAACCTGCACACGACCACTGCATACCACACTAATGAGCAATGGAATACTAATATCCTTCGCAAAAGGACATGTAATTAATAAGTGATCTGTGGTCTTAACATTACTAACTCACAAGCTACAATCCGTGAGTTGCAAGGGTAACCCTCGATGGGCTAGACCTACCCTGGATGGAATATTCTTTAATCTCGCCTTCCACACAAAACCATTGATCTTCAGTGGCACCCATCTATCCCATGTCATTGGACTGAGACCCATATATAACTGATTGGATTCAATAAGATTTCTAAATTTCTTCACTAAGGACTCACCCATGGCCCCTCCTACCAGACCCAAGCATCTTCACCAATATGCCCCTTAACATTTTGTAGAGATTATTCTAATTCCCTTAGTTGAGACCTTTTCATCCTCTTCTAGTCTATCTATTCTCCAATCCCACTTCCAAACCAAAGGGTTTGTATTAGCAACCATTCTTTGATAAACTAAGCAACCTTTATCCTTCTCCAAATTATACAGATTCAGTATCCAAAGTTTAATTTCATTCCTACTTCCCAAATTTCCTTTAATGAAATTGCCAAGGTTGATGTTTTCTTTGATAAGCTCCTTGTTATACCGATTATGTGTTTCGAATCCCATGGATTGAGTTTTTACATGGAAATTGCATAAACTTAAGAGTTTGGACATGAATGGCTCAAACAACTAACCCCCATAAGCTGAACTCTCAACTTTGAATTTCCATCTCCACTTTGTTAATAGCACCATACTCGCATCTTTAATACTTGCCACCCCAAGACCGCCAGCTTGTTTAGGAGTTGTAACCTTATCCCATGACACTCGGTTAATACTTGAACCTTCTTTAGAGCCGCCCTATAAAAATCTCCTTCTAATCTTTTCCAAATTTCAAACCCACCTGCACCAAAGCTTTGAAAAATGATAAATAAAATTCATTGACAAACTCCAAAGTACCACGTTGACCAAGGTTAATCTCCCGCGAAATAACAGACTCCTAGCTTTCCATAATGAAAGCTTTGACGATGAAGGACCTCAGCCATAGATTTTACTTGACCTAGAAGTAACAATACCATATAGAGTACTCTTGCAAAAATTAACCTTTAGGCCTGATGCGACTTTTAAACAATGGTTGATTCTAGCAAGGTTCTTTGCATTCGAGATAGACTATTCTATCGTCCGCATAAAGCAGATGTGAGATGATTAGTCCGTTATTTGGCAAACGAATTCCATGGAAAACTCCCAAATTGGTAGCCAAAGTCATGGCAATGCGAAACGCTTCCATCACAACTATAAAGAAAAACAGAGACAAAGGATCACATTGTCTGAGTCCTTTCGTTGCCTGGAATTCATTCATAGGCAACCCATTTACCAAGAAAGATGATGTCACCAAAATCAAATAGTTATTCACCAGCTTTCTGATACGAGTGTGTTGGAATAATGTTTTAAGTGTCTAAACGTTAAATATTATGTATAATTATTCGTTTATATGCATGTGATTAAGTTGAATAGGTTGACTATGAGCTGGAAGTGATTTTGTAGGTAAAACAAGCAAGTTGGAAGCTTACATAGTGAAACAAGTCATTGGAGGTGTCAAGAAAGAAGGATTCAAAGTGCAGCAAAAAGGCATCCACCGTAGCCTACTGTAGCCACCATAGGCTACACCAGCTCAAGAAAAAAATCAGCAGAATGTACCCAAGCGTAGGCTACGCTGGCTAGCGTGGGCTACGCCATGGCCGCCTTGGAACACCTATAAAACAGCGTTTTTCTTATGTTTCACCCACCACTTGCCCCCCATTCGACCTAGAAAGTTTGGAGACGAATTTTGGAAGTTCTTAGGCCATTATTTCACCATTCCAACTCTCAAAAACAAGATACAATCATCCGGAATGCAAATCAACAACGGTTTTCAAGATCATTCAAGAACGATGAGCGGCTAATCTTCTCATGATCTACTTCGGGTATTAGGTTTTGTGAGATTAGGTTTTTGTTTATGTTTAACTTCATTGAGATTAAACTTTAGAACCTTTAAGTTCTTTCATAAGTTTAACTTGAGTTTTGGTTATTTAAACAATGATTTTGGTAAACTTTAATTTGAATATCATTTAATCTTCCCAAAATTATATGATTACAAGTTTTGGTTTCTAATCGAATTGGCATTGTGTATTAAGACCTATTAAGTCTTTATTATCGATATCACTTAATCATCACACGTACAGAATCCCTATTAAGGATTTTCTATGAAGTTGAATTAAACAATTACTGAAATCCAAACCTAGATCCGAAGTGGATTACTCTTTCGTATAATTGTTTTCTTAACCAAGTTTGATTATTTCTAATTTATTTTCATAGTTAATTGTTAATTATTCCAAAAATCCAATTTTCACAGCCAAGAGGCAATAGTTAAGTAATTTGTTAATTTAATTAATCATTGTTTTCTAAATCAAAGTACAATACACCGACCACTAATTCCACGAGGATCGACAACCCTACTTATCCTAACTAGTTTAAGGTGAATAGGAACACACATTTTAACATTTTATTTGATTGATATTTCGACATCGATCAAATTTTGGTGCCGTTGCCAGGGAATCGGTGCGCTTGGTGTTCTGTTATTTGATTTGTTTTAAAATTTTGGTTTACTTGTCTTGTTTTATTTGTTTTTATTTTTTGTCTTACGCTTGGTGTTTTAATTGTGTAGGTGACAGGTTGCATGCATACTCGATATTCGGGTAGAAAATCATCACTAGTATTTAATCCAGAGATAGAGAAATCATCAAGGTATAATCGTGTCTTGCATCGATCAGGGTTACCAACTACATCAATTTCACAAGCTATTGATCAAGCAGCTGATAGTTTGTCTGATTCAACTCCTATGGATAATCCCAATACCCAACCACCTCTAAATCCAAACCCTCCTCCCAATAACCAAAATCAAAACCCAAATCCACTCCCACCACCAAATAACAACCGCAACAACAACCTGAATCAACAACCACCCAACAATAACATGAATCAAAATAATCTTAATCAAGGAGATGATTTTGATCATGTGAGCATGCATAGTGTTCACATGGGTGATGAAGATTATGAAGATGAGTGGAATAACAATGAAGAACCCAATAATGGTGCAAATTATGATGCTTGGAATGGAAAATTCAGTGGACGTGATGGACAAAATGGAAATAACAATTGGGGGAATGATCAATATGGGTGGAATGCACCACCTATCAATCAACAACGGGGTAGGGTTAATAATAATGTCAATCAGCTAAGAAGACCTCAAAGAGCTCAAGTACAAGGTGTGGATAACGATTTCAGACTGGCTATTTCTGAAAATCCAAATCCTAGCGCACCTCCAAATCGTAGAGGAAGAGCTTTTGATATACGCCCTTATTATCTCACCATTCTCCCTACATTTAGAGTCACTGTAACAGAAGAACCATATGTGCATCGTGTTGAATTTGATGCCATTTGTACCACTATCGGTGGGAATCACTTCACACAAGATGAAGTGAGATTGAGATTGTTCCAATTTACGTTGAAAGACAGAGCAAAGCAATGGTTCCTCAATTTACCTGACAATAGTATTCATACATGGGAAGAAATGCAACAAACATTTTTGGATGAACATTATCTATGGGTAAAACTAGTGACGCAATATATGTTATCCGATCTTTCCAACAACAAGCAGGGGAGCAGTTTCATGAAGCATTAACAAGGTTTAAGGAACTTATTCGTATGTGTCCACATCATGGAATTGAACGTTGGGAATTGATAAAGGCTTTCTCGGATGGATTGACGAATGAGGTAAGGAAATATTTGTATTCTACAAGCAATGGCACTTTCCTTTCCAATCATGAAGATGCAGACTGGGAATTTTTAGAAAGGATGTGTAGAAACTCCAAAGCACAAGCTTCTACCAGTAGACGATCTAAACCTAATTCGGTAAGATCAAGCATGGTTGACTATGAGACTAAGGAGCGGATTGCAGCATTAGAAAAACAATTGGAAAAGTGAGGGCGAACGGGTGCAAAGGAGGTTGCAACTGTAAGATACGATGTATGTGAAGAATGTGGTGAGTTGGGTCATGATGTTGATGCATGTCAGTTGGTGATGGAAAGAAAAGAGGAAGTTAATCAAGTTTACGGAGATCGAAAGCAATTCGATAATTCCAATACTTATCATCCCAGATTGATAAATCATCCTAACTTTAAGTACGGGAATGCTTCAAGCTAAATGAATCCTAACTTCTAAGATAATAACCAAGGTGCTCAAACATACTATAACCAAGCACATGGGAATTACAATCCAAGTGGTTATCAAAGAACTTCATATTCTCAAGGAAACAATCAAGGGAGTTACAACCATAGGGGCCAACAAGGAAGTTCATCACGAAACTATCAACATAATTCTCAAACTGGAGTAGCTGGTGGTGAAGAGTCTACAAATGCAAAGTTGGATGCTTTGATGAATATGATGAAGGAAAATATGCAAGAGAATAAGAGGTAAAATGAAATCAAGGATAAGGCTTACGAAGCATTAAAAAACAAGTAGGTCAACTGGCAGAGGATGTGGCTCAAATCAAAAGAAACCCCGAGAAGCTGCCAAGTGACACCACAATCAATCCTCAACATCAGGGAGCTTCCACAAAGAATGTCAAAAATGCAAATCAATCAGGTAAGTATGCTTGTAATGGTAAAGTTAATGATAACAAGGTTTGTCCTCCACCACCATTCGTAGAGGGGTGGTGGAAGATGTCAATAGTGATAGTGAAGATGAACAGGAAACTGTTTCAACAAAATCAACAAAAAAGGTAACATTTCAAGAGGTAACAAAACCGGTCTTAAAAGATAATGTAGATAAAAGTAAGGATAAGGTAATGGAGAACAATATCATTCCTTGTCCTTCAGCTTTAATTGAACCAAAAAAGATAGTAAATAAAAGAGGCCCAACAAGAGGAGATGTGGGAAATTTTTAAACAAGTTAAAGTAAATTTACCTCTTTTGGATGCAATAAAACAAGTTCCTGCTTATGCCAAATACCTGAAACATATGTGCACTCAAAAACAAACTCACAAGTTTCCTAAGAAGCTTGATGTTCCAGCAAATATAAGTGCCATCTTGTCAGGTGATCTTCCACCTAAGCTTAGGGATCCAGGAGCGCCCATTATCTCTATTCAAGTTGGTGAATTTAAAGTTGCTCGGGCTTTACTCGATCTTGGAGCTAGTTTTAGTATTCTACCTGGGAGTTTATATGACCAATATGGCTTTGGTCCCTTGCAAAAAGCCAATACCACGGTAGTGTTGCCTGATCTCATATGAAACTCCCTCGTGGCATAGTAACTGATGTCATTGTCAAGGTGGATGACTTCTACTATCCAGTTGATTTCTTAGTTCTTGATTATGCTTCATTTGACAAAACTAAACAATCTAATGTCATACTTGGTAGACCATTTTTAGCAACTACTAATGCACAAATTAATTGTCAAGATGGAACAGTTGACATGACTTTTGGTAATCATAAATTAAGTGTCAATGTGTATGATAAAGTAACTAACTTCTCTGTTGATAATTAATGCTTTATGGCTGATATTATGGATGGGTGTGAACCTTATACAAATGAGGAACACATCAAGGAGACGTGTGTTGTTTGTGACAGGGTAGGTGCTGATCATGCATATGAATTAGATGAAGAAGAAAAGAAACTTGAAGTGTCTGCTATACATGAGGGAAGACCACCATGGACTCATCAGGTGGAGCCTCTACCTGAACACATTGATTCTCAGTTAAAGCCATCATTGGAGATTCCACCAAAAGTAGAATTGAAAGAGCTTCCCAAACACTTAAAGTACGTATTTTTAGGAGACAATCAAACCCTTCCGGTTATCATTGCATCAGATTTGGAAAGTGATGTTTACTGAGTTGAAGGAGCATAAAGCAGTGATAGGATGGACAATTGCAGATCTCAAAGGTATTAGTCCATCTATTGTAATGCATAATATCATCACCGATGCAGGTGCAAGACCTGTTAGAGACACTCAGAGAAGACTTAATCCTAACATGCGAGAAGTAGTGAAAAAAGAAGTTCTCAAATGGTTGGATGCCGGGATTGTGTATCCAATTTTTGATAGCACATGGGTAAGTCCTACCCAAAGTGTGCCTAAGAAATCAGGCATTCAGATTGTTAGAGGCGAGGATGGTGAACACATTGCCACTCGACCCGTCACTGGGTGGCGAGTGTGCATTGATTATAGGAAGTTGAACGCAGCTACATCTAAAGACCATTTCCCACTTTCGTTCATTGACCAAATCATTGAGAAGTTATCAGGTCAGAAACTCTATTGTTTTTTGGATGGATATTCAGGATATAATCAGATTGCAATTCACCCTGATGATCAACAAAAGACTACCTTTACTTGTCCATATGGCACTTTCGCATTTAGGCGAATGCCATTTGGACTTTGTAATGCGCCAGCCACCTTTTAGAGGTGCATGATGAGTATCTTTTCGGGTATAATTAGGGAGTCTTTGGAAATCTTTATGGATGATTTCTCAATTTTCGGTCCTTCTTTTGAAAGTTGTTTAATTCAATTAAAAAAGGCTTTAAAAAGATGTGTTGAAACAAATTTGGTTTTGAGTTGGGAGAAGAGCCATTTTATGGTTCAAGAACGGATTGTGTTAGGTCATGTAGTGTCAAAACGTGGAATTGATGTTGATCATGCTAAAATTAAAATTATTTCAACCCTACCCCCTCCTACAAATGTAAAAGGAATTAGGTCATTCTTAGGACACGCTGGTTTCTACAGACGATTTATAAAAGGATTTAGTACAATTACAAAACCATTATGCAACTTACTTTTAAAATATGTGCCTTTTGTGTTTGATGACGCATGTCTTAAAGCTTTTACTATGTTAAAATAGAAATTGGTTGAAGCCCCAATATTGCATGCACCAAATTGGTCATTACCTTTTGAAATAATGTGTGATGCTAGTGACTTTGCAATTGGGGCTATGTTGGGACAACGAGTAGACAAGAAACCCGTGGCAATTTATTATGCTAGTAAAACTCTAGATGGTGATCAATTGAATTATACTACTATAGAGAAAGAGTTGCTTGCAGTTGTTTATGCTTTTGATAAGTTTAGGTCTTACATTTGGGGAACAAGGTCATTATTTACTTGGATCACAGTGTCGTATGTTATTTGATGGAGAAGAAGGATGCCAAACCAAGATTGATCAGATGGATTCTATTGTTGCAAGAGCTTAACTTAGAAATTCGAGACAAGAAGGGTAGTGAGAACGTGGTTGCTGATCATCTATCCAGGATTATCAACACTGACATAGATAACACTTTGGAAATTAATGAGACATTTCTGGATGAGTATTTATTTACTCTTTCTGAGTTACCTTGGTTTGCTGATATTGTTAATGATTATGCTGCAGGTGTCATTCCAGAACATTGGCAAAAATAGAAGGGACAAAAATTCTTGGCACAAGTTAAGCAATATATTTGGGATGACCCAGATCTTTTTAAAGTTGGACCTGATCAAGTTATCAGGCGGTGTATTCCAGATTATGAAATTAAGACGTTTTGGGACTTCTACACGCTTCTGCATGTGGGGGTCATTTTAGTGGCCAGAAAATAGGATATAAAGTTTTATGTGCAGGGTTATTTTGGCAAACTATATTTCAGGATGCATATGCATTTGCTAAGAATTGTGTAAATTGCCAAAAGATGGGTAGCATTTCAAAAAGGAATGAGATGCCCATGCAGCCAATTCTAGTTGTTGACATCTTTGATGTTTGGGGAATTGACTTCATGGGTCCATTCCCAAAGTCGATTATGTATCTAAATGGGTCGAAGCGATTGCCACCAAAACAAATGACCATAGTGTTGTTTGTAAATTTGTTCAAAGAAAAATATTTTCTTGGTTTGGTGTTCCCTGTGTGATCATAAGTGATGGGGGATCTCATTTTAAAAACTTTAATTTTCGAAAACTTCTTAAACAATATGGTGTAGATCATCGGGTTGCAACACCGTACCATCCACAAACTAGTGGACAAGTGGAAATATCAAATAGGCAAATCAAAGAGATTTTATAAAAAACAGTACGTACTGACCGTAAGGATTGGTCCACCAAACTTAATAATGCATTATGGGCGTATCGTACTGCATATAAAACACCTATTGGTACTACACCTTATCGATTGGTGTATGGCAAGGGATGCCATTACCTGGTGAATTGGTTCATCGTGCTTTATGGGCAGTGAAAGAGGTTAATGTGGATTATGATGTTGCATGTAACAACAAAAACTGAGTCTGGTTGAATTGGAGGAGTTAAGAATGAAGCGTATGAGACCGCTAGTTCATACAAGGCACGGATGAAGAGAGTTCATGATGCTAAATTGCAAAGAAAGACATTTGAGGTAGGTCAAAAGGTTTGGCTATTTAACTCACGTTTGAAATTTTTTCCAGGTAAGCTTAAAAGTAAGTGGACTAGACCGTATGTGATCAAGTGTATTGGGCATTATGGCGATATTGAGATTGAGGATCTGGATGATCACTTACGGCAAGTTGTGAATGGTCATCGGCTAAAACCATACTTAGAAGGCACAGATTTAACCCGAAGTTAGAGGAAGCGTTGAAGTTAGTAATAAGTTCACCGACTTGTGATCTACATGTCTAAATATCTCGAGAAAGTCCAGCTGACGACTTGAAAAATTTAGCGCTTACGGGAGGCAACCGAAGTTTTGTTCTTATTTACTTTTCATTTTAAGTTTCTTTATTTGTTTATGTTTTGGTTTAACATGTTTTTCAGCAAAACTCGTGCTGCTTAATGCTTGAGAATGGTAAACGCATGGGTACGTTCAAATATGGTTAAAGTCGAGGGCGACTTTAATTTTCTCGAAGGGGTGGGAGGACCTAAGTTAAATCATAACTTAAACAATACAAAAAAAGGGTGGAGCAAAACACCTCCTGTGACATCCGGTAATTTTTCGTTACCAAACTCCGTTAGTTCCGTTAAGTCTTGCATACACGTGTCGTGAGCACACACTAGTTTTCATTGAACGTTGG
Organism: Flaveria sonorensis; assembly: GCA_025506505.1. Classification (NCBI taxonomy): domain Eukaryota; kingdom Viridiplantae; phylum Streptophyta; class Magnoliopsida; order Asterales; family Asteraceae; genus Flaveria; species Flaveria sonorensis. The sequence goes on along the minus strand of CM046438.1, from coordinate 49,620,579 downwards.
TGACTTAATAATAATTAATAATGTTTATTTGATAATAATTTAGTTGGAGTTATGATTATTAAGTTGTGCTTATGTGCTTATGCGATTAAAGATTAATTGTAAATTTTATCGCGTAACGTGGTAATGTGTGTTTTAATCCATATGTTTTGTATCTAGTAAAGATAATGCATATGATTATTATTGTTAGTTTATATGCTTATTATTTTAAGTTTAAACTTTTTTAAAAAAAAAAATTAAAAGCTTAGTTTTAATAAAATACAAAACAATGGGGGTTTAAGGGGTAATATTGATAAATTAAATAAAAAAAACTAACCCTATCCCCATACCACCCTTTGGCCGCGATCACCCCAAACACACACACACACTTCGAATTTCAGCAAGAACAAGCAAGAAAGCTTCGGTTTTGATTGATTACAAGCATTACAACACATTAGAAACATCAAATCTTGTCCATTACGCTTTTAAAGGTTAGATTTTTACAAGTATTTCATGGTTTTTCATTGTGGCCAAAACCCTAGTTCGAAATCTGCAATTGAAGGTCGATTCTTGGTTGTTTGTTGATGTTATTATGTTAGTTAGATTGTATAGATGTTAGTTAACGTTGATTATGCAAGAAAGTTACGTTTTTGATGCGTTGTTCATAGGTTACTAATAATAGTAACTTTATTTGCATGAATATGGTGATTTGATGATGAATTGAGGTTGTTAATGTGTTTATGATGATAATTGGGTGTTAGATTGATGATATGAATGCTAGAAATTCAAGAATGAATGTTGTAGTTCATATCTTACTAAAGATAGTAACTTTTGGCTATGAAGGTTGATGAATTGTGGTAATTGGATGTTGTTGATCTTGTCTAGATGTTAACATGAGCTTGAATTGGTATATTAGTAATGAATTCATGAATGTATTGGGTGTTTGATGGATTTTGGGATGTGCTTTCCCAAAAGGGAAACTTTATTTGCACAAATTTTTGAATATGAGGATTTGAGTATGTTTGAGACATTAGGAGCATGCTAGTATGTTCATAGATGATTTCTAAGGTTGAAGAATGTATTGTTTGGGTTGTATGAATGTTTAGTTAGTCAGTTAACTGATTTGGCCTGTTTGTGAGAATTCATGGTAATGGGTCATATGGGTATGTTAGGACTATTGTTGGTTTGTGGTTGATCATGATTGAACATTTTGGATGACATGATTACTGTCAAATGGTATGTTGATGATCATCATACACGCGTGCGAATCTGAGACCCCTACTTAGTAGGATTGGCAAGGTTTAGGGTGTGAAGTCGTGAGTGGCTTCACATGGCATGCTGTGCATGATTTGATTCTATGTATGATGCATTGGTTATGTTGTAGCTATGTTGAGCATGATAATTGTTTGAGATTCGCATGACTTGTATGATATCTGGTTGTATGATGATCTAGGTAGTACATGTGGGTAATGAAGTGTCATATGTGATCAGTTTGTATGTTAATCATGTGTGATGTACTGTTATGCTTGTTTGAATGGAATTTCACCTATAATGTCACCAACGGGTCAAACGGGTCAACTGGGTCAAATGTGTCTTGTTTTCTAAAACCTTGAGTTCTTTGGTTTGTAGAGCACTTAGGGTTTCATTATGATTCTGTGTACACATACTTATGTACTCATGTGTTCTATGTGACCTTTGAAGGTTGTCGTTCCACTCTTTCTTGTCAAGTTAAGCTTTAAGTTATTTCTTACGCGCATCAGGTGAGTTCATGCCCCACACTTTTTACATGCTCTCTTTTGGGAGAGATAGCATACTGTTTTTACAAATGCTTATTTATATGAGTTGTGTATAGTATAATATAGTGCTAATTACCATGGAAAGTCCTCACACTTTCGGATTGTTAATAATGATATTAGCGGGAAATTTTAGGTAGTACTACTGGGTCTGACGAGCCCCACCTGTGCGACTTGAGGTCAAACGGGTGCAATTTTTTCCTAACGAACATTGTCATGACCTGGTAAGTCATGGCAGGAGCCAACAAACGTAACACAGTCAGCTTCAATCACGAAATCACTATGATTATTACTATTTGTTTATAGACTAGCTATCTATTACAATACACTTCTTATATTGTGCAACTGTTACTGATTTATGTTTAACGCAAACTCTTGAACTCACCAACCGTTGTGTTGACTCTTTAGTATGCTATTCTCAGGTTGAGGTTATCATTGCCTAGGAGCACATTACACGGGTCAGCATCATGGTGTTGTCAGCATGTTATGAAACAATGTTTTCGGGATTATGTTTGTTTAAACTTTATGCTTTGGTTTTGCATAATGCTTGGGCGTGTTTGTTTGCGTATTTTAAATCATGTTACATTGTTTTGGGGTTTTTCTGTTTTATTTAACGCTTCCGCAGTATTTTAAAGTTAAACTCTGATTTTGAATGTTTGTTTATATAGAGTCATTCTGAGTAACTAATGACTGAGATCCTGGTATGTCACACGCCTTGCGGTAAAACCCCGCACGTGGATTTTGAGGGTGTGACACCACCACCCTAACCTACGGTAGCCACCGTAGGCTACGGTGGCCTTGAAACTATCCGCAGCAGAAACACCCCCACCGTAGGCTACGGTACCCACCGTAGGCTACGGTGGACTGCACACTGAAATTGCAGAAAGTCCCCTAGCGTAGGCTACGGTGGCCAGCGTAGCCTACGTGTAACGCCCGAAAATTTTGAAGAGAATAAGGCAGGCGAAGTTCTCACGTGAAAGGAAGTTCTCGCGCGAGAACCTTGAGCGAAAAGTTGAGCTAGGTACAAATAGTTGAGAACACCCAACCAGACCCTAGTTTCACACGAGAAGTACTGCTGCTAGAGAGAGAAAGCGGCTGCTTAGAGAGAAAAAGTGAAGAAACGAAGTGTTTAAGGTATGTAACTCATGTAGTAACTCGTGTTATGTACTAAGGATGGTTTATTGATGAATAAAATGCATGTTTATGTAGTTTTCGCTCGGTAAAGGCTTCCGGAAGGTTGTCTTTGTGCTAGAACTTCAAGAAGTGAGTTTCTTGTCCCCTTTTTACACAAGTTTTATGTTATGGGGCTATTATGCATACTAGAATGCGTGTTTATGCTTGTGATGATGTTGTTATGATGTTAAGCATGCTAGAACAGCCTTAGACGCGATAAGTTATGACTGGGCAGGGAAAAACCCGTAGTTTTCACGCAAGCAGTTTTGATGTACGTTATAAATTTTGAATCTGGAAAGTTCTCGCGCGATGGCATGTTTTCACGCGACAGGAAGTTCTTGCGTGATATGTAAGTTTTCACGCGACTTGTAGTTCAGGATTTGACTATGGTATGGTTTTCGCGCGAAAGGGTAGTTCTCACACGAGGAAAGTTGATGATGTATGCTTAAGTTTTCGCATGGTATGCTATGATGTGTGATGTGTTATCTTTTCGCGATAAAATGCTTTTAAAACGATATGTTTTTGATATGACTCTAATTGATATGTATGAGTACGTAAGTAAAGTATTATGTAATGAAAGTAAAAGATAACGACGATGAAAAAGTGGAACGTAATAAATGAATGAAAGTCTTGCAAGCAAAATGAGGGAGGTTCACAACTCATGAGGTAGTCATTTGCTCCAACTGTGCGTGGTTTAGCTAACCCATGATGATACGCATAGGGGTCCAATCCTTGAGATTGACCAAGATATGATGGGATCCTTGTTGCGTACCCCAGTACTGTGTCAGCTTCGGCATGACGTGGGGGTTTATTAATAAGCCCCGACAAAGTACCAGCATTTTTGCATGACATGGGGGTATAACGTATGGAAGGATCTATATAAGATGAACGATGTTAAATGACAAAAGAACGAACGATGAATGATGATGAACGATGATGAAAGATACTAAATAAATTATTATCAAGATGTACGTATAATGTGTGATCACATGTGAAAGTAAAGATGAAGTTTTGACGTAATGCAAAGTATTTTATTATATGAAATAGAACTCACTCAGCGTCACTAACTTTTTATATGCATAATAGTTGGCAGGTAGTTGTTTGATGCTGAGGAGGTGCGGGCATTGATGCATAAGGTATCGGGGAAGTTTTGAGTCTGGCATCAATATTTTTGGGAATGAGTATTGTATTAATACAATTTTGAGATGTAAATGAATGATATGATGTATTAGTACGTTTTTAATTGTAAATGAAAAGTTTACATTCCGCTGCAAAATGACGTATTTTAAATGTTTTATGCGATGATTGTCCAACTGTAAGAATCCCGGGAACGGGACCTACAAGTTGGTATTAGAGCCAAATTTTAAGAGAATCTGATAAAATATTTTTTTAAAAAAATAAAACCTAAAACTAAACTGAGAATGGGACACAAGGGAAGGGATGTCAGTCCTAGTAGCTACATGCCTGCAGGTAAAGGTTTTATGTAAACGTTTTATGAACGATTAATGGAAAAATGAATTATGGGTGTGTGATATGTGGCTTATGTGTTCTTAGTAGATTTGGGTACTGATGTAGTCATGATAGGAAATGCTTAGATAATGAAAAGTAAAGTAAGTGGCTAATCACAACTAGCCACTGTAATTAGGGACTTACTATACTTGGCATAATCTGAGCTATTACCTTGAATGACCGTGTTGGTGTTTGAATCTTATAGTGCTTAGAGATGGCTGGGGGTAGATCTTCGAAGGCTTCCCGAGGTGGAAGTCGTGGTGGACGTGGTGCTGGGTCGCGTGTCACATGGAACAAGGCTAGAACTGCTGAAATAGCTCCCGAAGAGCCCGAGCTTCATCACCATGAAGGTGGTGATGAGAGTGCTAATCTAAGGGCCTCAGTGAAGGAGGCAGTAATAGAGGAAGTTCATCAGGTCTTGCAGATGATTCTGCCTTCTGTGGTGACTGAGGTCATTAGAGCTGTGAGGGAGGATGAAAGAAAGGAGAAGGAGGAGAAGAAGAAAACTGCTAGGTGAGGGGGAAAAGAAGGAGGTTCAAGGGAAGGGGAGCAACTAGAGACTGAGATGGTTGTCTCCAGTGACGATGAAGAGGAGGAAGTAGTGCAGGAAACTGCGAAGGGGTGCAACTATGGGACATTCCAAAGATGCAAGCCACCGACATTTGACGGGAATGGGAATTCGGCAGCTGTTCACCGATGGGTGAGGGAGATGGAGGCTGTACTTGATATCAGTGAGTGTCGAGAGGATCAGAAGGTGAAGTTTGCTACCCACTCGTTTGTGGATTCGGCCTTGTGTGGGTGGGACAATATTGTCCAGGCCGAGGGTAGTAGGGCGATTGGGAGGATAAGGTGGAGTGAGCTGAAGAAGTTGGTGATTGAGGAGTTTTGTCCTCATAGGGAACTCATAAGGTCGAGAGGGAGTTCCTACAATTGGAGGCGGGAACCATGACACACCAACAGTACACGACGAAGTTTAACGAGATGGCAAGGCTGGTGCTAGATCAGGTGACGCCTGTGTCACGAAAGATTAAAAGGTATATCCAGGGTCTGCTGGCGGATATCCGCAGACACATGATCGCCGCCCGGCTGAGAAGGTTAGGTTATGAGATGAGATGACAGCAGTGGTGGATGTAAAGAAGAAGTGGAATGGGAATAGGAAACTGCCTAACAGTGGTGGTTATATGGCCGGTGATAAAAAGATGAGGGTTGATGATCGAAAGGTGTTAACCTGGGGAGAGAAAGCATATAGAAGGTATGGGAAGGAGCAAGTAGGGGAATGTAAGTGGGGATCGAATCTCTACTTTTGATGTGGGAAGGAGGGCCACATGGCAAGGGATTGTCACGCGATGAAATGTTACAACTGTGGCGAGACGGGGCACATGATTAGAGACTGCAAGTAGTCGAGGGTCGAGAGCTCTAGGGTAAAGAAGGGGATTGAGAAGGTGGAGCAGAGGGCGAAGGCCAGGGCATTCACTATGACCCGGGAGGAGGCTAGGGTGGACCCCAATGATTTGTCAGGTACATTCCTAATAAACCAGACTTGTGCCTCTGTACTTTTTGATTCGGTGCTAGTAGGATTTTTATTTATGCTGCCTTCTGTGATAAGTTGCCTGCTAGGAGTAGAAAGATTTATGAGCCCTTTGATGTAGAAACTGCAATTTGTAAGTCTACCAGGATTTCAGATCTGATAGAGAATTATGACATAGAGTTAGAAGGCCATAGGTTTTCTGCTAGATTTTTTGTGATGCCCTTAGGCGGATTTGATGTAGTCCTAGGGATGGATTGGCTAGCAGCCTATGAGGCAAGTATTGTGTGTTGAAAGAAGATGATTCGATTAACTGCACCGGATGGGAGTTTGGTGACGATCTATGGCGATAGAGTTAGTACGGTCCCGAAGATAATTTCGATGGTGGTGGCAGAGAAGTGTATGAGGCGTGGATGTGGTGCCTATCTAGCCTATGTGACAGATGTGGATGCGTCAGTACCACGATTGTCAGATGTACCGGTCGTGCTTGACTTCCCTGACGTGTTCCCAGAAGATTTATCAGGCGTGCCACCCGACAGTGAGATCGAGTTCCAGATCAATCTGATACCTGTTGCTGAGGCACCTTATTGTCTAGCTCCCTCTGAGATGAAGGAATTGATGACTCAGCTGCAAGAGCTGTTGGACAGGGGATTCATTTGACCGAGTATCTCTCCATGGGGTGCTCCGGTCTTATTTGTGAAGAAGAAAGATAGTAGCATGAGGATGTGCATCGACTCCTATGAGCAGAACAATTTGACTATGAAGAACCGGTATCCCTTACCGAGAATCGATGACTTGTTTGATCAGCTCCAAGGTGCCAGTTGGTACTCAAGTATAGACCTCTGATCCGGTTACCATCAACTGAAGGTGAAGGAGCAGGATATTCCTAAAACAACTTTTCGTACGTGTTATGGACACTACAAGTTTCTAGTGATGTCTTTTGGTTTAACCAATGCGCCGGCTGCTTTTATGGATTTGATGAATTAGGTGTGTCGGACTATGCTGGATAAATCAGTGATTGTGTTTATCGATGATATCCTAATTTATTCAAAGAGCAAAGAAGAGCATGCCGATCACCTTCGTGAGGTACTGGAAACACTTAGAAGGTAGAAGTTGTATGCCAAGTTCTCCAAGTGCACGTTCTAGTTGTGTGAGGTTCAGTTTCTTGGTCATGTGGTTAACCCGGAAGGGATTATGGTAGACCCGGTGAAGGTTGAAGCGATGGTGCAATGGAAGTCTCCCAAGTCGCCATCCGAGATTCGTAGTTTCTTGGGTTTGGTGGGCTGCTACAGGAAGGCCACATGGCAAGGGAATGTAAGTGGGGATCGAATCTCTGCTTTCGATGTGGGAAGAAGGACCATATGGCAAGGGATTGTCGCGTGATGAAATGTTACAACTGTGGCAAGACGGGGCACATGAGTAGAGACTGCAAGAAGTCAAGGGCCGAGAGCTCCGGGGCAAAGAAGGGGATTGAGAAGGAGGAGGAGAGGGCGAAGGCCAGGGCATTCACTATGACCTGGGAGGAGGCTAGGGTGGACCCCGATGAAATGTTACTACAGGAGGTTCATTCAAGACTTCTCCAAGATAGCTTCGCCATTGACTAAGTTGACCCGTAAGGATGTAAAGTTTGTATGGTGTCCAGAGCAGGAGAGTGCTTTTGAAGAGCTAAATAGGAGATAGACTCAAGCTCCTGTCTTGACGTTACCCGAAGGGAGCGAAGACTTGGTGGTCTACTTGGATGCTTCCTATTAGGGATTGGGTTGTATGTTGATGCAACGGGGGAGGGTGATAGCCAATGCGTCTCGACAATTGAAAATCCACGAGGCTAACTACCCTACCCATGATTTGGAATTGGTAGCGGTGGTCTTTACATTGAAGATTTGGAGGCACTACTTGTACGAGACGAAGTGCACTATCTTCACTAACCACAAGAGCTTGAAGTACTTCTTCGAGCAAAAGGATCTCAATATGAGGCAGAGGAGATGGTTAGAGTTGATCAAGGATTATGATTATGAGATCCACTACCATCCGAGCAAGGCTAATGTGGTAGCTGATGCCCTTAGCCGAAAAGAGAGACCCGGGCGTATCAGTTGGTTATGAACTCCAATGTGATGAAGCAGGTCAAAGAATTTCAGGATGAAGCGCTGAAGGAAGAGAGGATTAACTCTGAGCAGGATGAAGGGTCTGGTGGCAGAATTGGGTGAGAACACTCTCGGTGTTAGAACCCTATTTGGGTGGATGTAGATTTCTCGTTACGGGGATCTACGAGGAAGGATCATGGATGAGGCTCATAAGACTCGATACTCGATTCACCCCGGTGCCACGAAGATGTATCAAGATATGAAGAAAAATTACTGGTGGCAGGGAATGAAGCGCGACATAGCGGAGTATGTGAGTAAGTGCCTTACTTGTCTGCAAGTGAAGGCGGAGCATCAGAAACCATACAGGAAAGTCTAACCTTTGGATATACCCGAGTGGAAATGGAAGCACATCACCATGGACTTCATTACAAAGTTACCGCATACGGCAAGGGGGTGCGATACCATATGGGTGATTGTTGACCGTCTGACGAAGAGCGCTCATTTTCTACCAATCCGTGAGACATATTCATCTAAGAGGCTGGCGGATATGTTCATTGAGGAGATTGTAGCTCGTCATGGTGTACCGGTGTCTATCGTGTCGGACCGTGACACGCGATTCACGTTGAAGTTATGGAAGAGATTTCACGACGCTATGGGGACGGGGCTACATATCAGTACGGCTTACCATCCTCAGACAGATAGTTAGTTGGAAAGGACGATTCAGACGCAGGAGGATATGCTACGGGCATGCGTCATGATTTCGGAGGAAGTGGGATGAACACTTACCGTTAGCTGAGTTCTCATATAACAACAGTTATCATACTAGCATTGGCATTCCCCTTATGAGATGTTATACTGTAGGAAGTGTAGGACGCCCGTATGTTGGGGCGATATCAGCCAGAAGGAGTTGGGGAGCATTGAGGTGATCGAGGCTATGACCGAAAAGTTGGAGAAGATCAAGGCCTTTATGAAGGCAGCAAAGGATAGACTAAAGTCGTATGCCGATAAGAGACGTAGACCGATCGAATTCAAGGTGGGTGATAGAGATAAGTTGAAGGTCTCGCCTTGGAAAAGGATCATCCGGTTTAGAAAGCGAGGAAAGCTAAACCCATGGTATATAGGGCCTTTCCGGATCATTGCTCGAGTGGGATTCACCCAAAGTTCCATGTATCTCATCTGAGAAAGTGCTTGGCTGATGAAAACAAGATTGTGCCACTGGAGGATATTGAGGTGGATGAAAGACTCAATTATGTGGAGTAACCGGTGGCCATCATTGATCGAAAGGAGAGGAGGCTAAGGAATAAAGTGGTTCCACTTGTGCGGGTATAGTGGAAACACAGAAAGGGGTTCGAGTCTACTTGGGAAACCGAGGAAGAGATGAGACAGCATTAAGCACAGTTGTTCGAGAACTGACAGGTTTTGAGGACGAAACCTAAATAACGGGGGTGGACTTGTAACGCCTGAAAATTTTGAAGAGAATAAGGAAGGTGAAGTTCTCACGTGAAAGGAAGTTCTCGCACGAGAACCTTGAGCGAAAAGTTGAGCCGGGTACAAATAGTTGAGAACACCCAGCCAGACCCTAGTTTCATGCGAGAAGTACTGCTGCTAGAGAGAAAGCGGCTGAGTAGAGAGAGAAAGTAAAGAAACGAAGTGTTTAAGGTATGTAACTCGTGTAGTAACTCGTGTTATGTACTAAGGATGGTTTATTGATGAATAAAATGCATGCTTATGTAGTTTTCGCTAGGTAAAGGCTTCAGGAAGGTTGTGTTTGTGCTAGAACTTCAAGAAGTGAGTTTATGGTCCCCTTTTATTCAAGTTTTATGTTTTGGGGCTATTATGCATGCTAGAATGAGTGTTTATGCTTGTGATGATGTTGTTATGATGTTAAGCATGCTAGAACAGCCTTAGACGCGATAAGTTATGACTGGGTGGGAAAACCTCATAGTTTTCGCGCGAGCAGTTTTGATGTAGGCTATAAATTTTGAATTTGGGTAGTTCTCGCGTGAAGGGGAAATTCTCGCACCATGGCATGTTCTCGCGCGACAGGAAGTTCTCGCGCGATATGTAAGTTTTCGCGCGACTTGTAGTTCTCGCGCGGCAGCAATGTTGTGATGTTCAGGATTTGACTGTAGTATTGTTCTCGCGCGAAAGGGTAGTTCTCACGCGAGAAGTTAAAGATGTATGCTTAAGTTTTCGCATGGCATGCTATGATGTGTGATATGTTATCTTTTTGCGATAAAATGCTTTTAAAACGATATGTTTTTCGATGTGACTCTACTTGATATGTATGAGTACGTAAGTAAAGTATTATGCAATGAAAGTGAAAGATAACGACGATGAAAAGTGAAACGTAATAAATGAATGAAAGTCTTGCAAGCAAAATGAGGGAGGTTCACGACTCATGAGGTAGTCGTTTGCTCCAACTGTGTGTGGTTTAGCTAACCCATGATGATACGCACAGGGGTCCAATCCTTGAGATTGACCAAGATGTGATGGGATCCTTGTCGCGTACCCGGGTACTGTGTCAGCTTCGGCATGACGTGGGGGTTTATTTATAAGCCCTGGGATAGTACCGGCATTTTTGCATGACGTGGGGGTATAGCATATGGCAGGATCTATATAAGATGAACGATGTTAAATGACAAAAGAACGAACGATGAATGATGATAAACGATGATGAAAGATAATAAATAAATTATTATCAAGATGTACGTATAATGTGTGATCACATGTGAAAGTAAAGATGAAGTTTTGACGTAATATAAAGTATTTTATTATATAAACTAGAACTCACTCAGCATCGCTGACTTTTTGTATGCATAATAGTTGGCAGGTAGTTGTTTGATGCTAAGGTGGTGCGGGCATGGATGCATAAGCTACTGGGGAAGTTTTGAGTCTGGCATCAATATTTTTGGGGATGAGTATTGTATTAATACAATTTTTGAGATGTAAATGAATGAAATGATGTATTAGTATGTTTTAATTTTAAATGAAAAGTTTACATTCCGCTACAAAATGACGTGTTTTAAATGTTTTATGCGATGATTGTCCAACTGTAAGCGTCTCGGGAACGGGGCCTTACACTACGCTAAGGTCAAAGCTGGTGGACGGGGATTAGACTAAAAGTTTAGCCACACACTCATTCATATCACCCCTTTCACCCCCACAACCCATCCCTATCCTTCTTCAATCACCACAACCTCCATAACCACCCTTCATCTCTAATTTCATCATCTATTCACCAAATCTAACAAACAAATAGTGATTCTCGCTTAGTTGTTTGCAAGGAACGCATTGTGAGTGTTAGTGTTACACAAATATTTGTTCGTTTTTGTGTGCTCAAAACGGAGCACGACGAACCCTAATTTTCAAAATTGGGATTTTTGATTTTAAAGCAATTCCCTTGCAATCTAAGTGTTCCACATACGTATCAACAACAAAGGTATGATATTTTTCACTTTCTCATAAGATGATTAAGGAATGTTGTTAGAAATTTGAAGAATTTGAATATATATTGAACTTAGATTGGGATTGATTATAGGAAAGTTATTGATGAATTGATGCTACATATTGCCTTGATATGCTAGATTATGACATACATTGTTAATGGTGATAAGAGTTAGGGCTATTGAAACTTGAATGGGATTGTTGAATATGACAGTTTGACTTTTATAAGTCAAACCTGTAGAATTTCCTTTGCTATACAACTAAGTTGACCAATTGAAAGAAACCAATAGCTATTATAGTATAAACAATTATGGGGAGTTTCTTGGTCATGAATTTTGCACTTATTAGATGTTAAAAGTTTAATTCTTTATGTTAATCTGACATGGTTTGTTGTGTGAATATGTCTTATGTGTGTAGATGGGATGAAAAGGAAAAGAACGGGCTGGGCCATCTAGAACTGAACCAGAACCACAACAAAGGAGAGTGGAGAGTCAGGAAGATGATGATGGGGGAACCCGTATCGGCGATTATCCGAGGGCAAAGCCAGTGTGGAAGACGGGATCATTGGAAAAGAAGGAAAGGATGTTTCATAAGCAACTATTTGCAGATAAGATGTTTAATCAGAAAGACCCTCATAGCGGATTCTTATATTAGAGGGTAGTTAATTTGGATGAATTCCAAGCTTTTGGTATCGTGCAAAAATTTGAGGCTATCGGCTGGGAAGCGGCTTTGAATTGCTATGATGGAGTGACTGACAGTTAATACATGAACCCAGTAATGGAATGGGTGGGTTCATTGAAGTATGAGGGTGGTCGATCACCACCAAAGACCATGAGGCTGGTTGGTGATGTTGGAGGCAGGGAAGTCATAATGTCTCATGACATACTAAAGGAAATTGCCAACTTCGATTCTATACCGGATAGGCGTGGAGGGAGCAAATACTTATACCCATCCTCGATGGAATTATTCAACAAGTGTCATTTACATCCTCGATGGAATCAAATGCTTTCTGAGTTGTTTTTACCCGACAATGATAGGAGGATGAGGCGAGACAAGATGAAGATGCAAGCAAGGTTGCTACTTTTGATCGTGCAACAAAACATACTACCACGTAGAAGTGATCGAGGGTATTTGAGACATCCAGATGTGCAGATAGTGCATTCCCTCCTGACGGGTTCGCCGAGGATATCCTTCAAACATTTAGTGATGATGAATATCTGGTATTCACGCAACAAAGTGGATAAACAAATAACCCCATATTGCTGGCTAATCACCGCGTTGCTAAAACGTTAGGGAGTCATCATACCAGAAACAAATTTCCATAAGGAGGACATCCCTGTTTTTAATCTATTAGGGTTGCGCACGTTTGGTTGGTCGTATGTAAAAACAACCCATTATCATAAATTGAAAAATGCTGAAAAAAAATGGAGAGCATTAAGGTTGGATGCTGAACCGTTAAATGAGGGGGAAACGGATGAACCAGATAGTGGGGAAGAGGAAGTTAGTGATGATGAGATGGAAGAGGGTGGAGCAAGAGCACCTTACTTTGGTGGTATGCCCAACTACTATGACACTTATGGGGGTTACCAAGGTATAGAAGAATTTGTTGTTCAACAAAGGCCGACAGACTTTGATTCATGGACAAGTTACCAACAGGCCACCTACGATCAAAATACTCGTGGATTTGAGCATCTACATTGGGATAACATGTTGAACCATAACTGTCAGGACTATTGGAATCGCACTCACGCATGGAATCAAGAACGTGAAGTGAACTTAAGGTGGCAAGATGATCAAAGGAGGAGGATTCACAACTCTTGGAAAGCAGGTGAGTCGGTGATTGAACATCCAGAGATTGTAGACTACACCACTCTTGCACCATATGATGGAACAGTGAACTACCCGGTCCCACCAGTTCATCACTCACCATGGCTCGACCCCATTCAAGATGCGCAGCAACAACAAAGCCAAGGAAGCTCATCGGATGCCTTCAACTTTGGAACGTTCTTAGACACGATGAGGAGCATCTTTGGCGATCCATAGAATCCTTACTATTAAGTACTTGCTGATCTATGATCAGGTCCACGTACTCCTTTTATCTGTTAATGTTTTCTGAATATTAAACTAGCATTAATTGTTTAGGTAATTGGGTGGTCGGGAGGTGTGAGCCAATTTATATTAATGGGTGAAAGGTAAGTTTGTGGTGTTATTAGTAATATGTGTTGGTTATGATTATATTTTTGTCCAGGTTGGTTCGGGTTGAAAAGTGATTTGTGTTGATTAATTGATTAAATTGTTTTGCAAAGAAGAAAAAAAACAACTCACCCACTTAATTTAAATATCATACATTGGGGACAATGTATCCTAAGTGTGGGGATGAGGAAAAAATTTGAAAATTTTTTATTGTTTATAAGCAATCCAATCGAACACGAAAACGACAAGCATACAAATTGATTCTTGCCATGTTTGATGTAAGTGTCCTTAGTCATGGTCTAATTCTAAGATAACAAAAATAATTGTGTTAGCAAGGTTTTTTAAAAAAAATTAAGAATTGCCTAGTTAGGGTTAACAGGCTAAGGGTGTAATAAAAGCATGAGCACACCGGCAACCCTAATTCCTACTTGGTGAGATTTTAAAGCTTACTAGATTGTTAGTTCACATAAAAATTGTTTCAATTATTGAGTGTAGGCCATATGATTCTTTGTGTTAGAACTTGTGTGATTTGATACAAACTGAGACGGTGAATTTGATAAATGCATATAGATGATAGAGGCAATCTAGGATTCTTTTTTCTTTTAATACCATTTTTGTGTTTCACCACTTTACCTAAAATTCCCCCTAGTAGCCACTTTCGAGCCTTAAATCGTTTATTTTGACAGACCCATATCATTCAAATCCAAATCAAATTTTACCCAATTTGACCTAGTTACCACTGTTGATAACATTTGTATTAGTTCCAGTATTTGATTTCTGGTAATAGTTAAAAATAATAATAAAATAAAAAATAGAAAAAAAATAAAAATAAAGAGAAAAGAAAGATGCAAATTGTTGGTTATGGGTTAAATATGCACCCATGCATTTGTTTTGTTTGATTAATAGTTAAGTCAATAAGAATGTCAACAGTTGGTATTGCCTTGATTTATATTTTAACCACATTCACAGCCGAGCATTCCTACCTTAACCTAAGCCCAAACCCCGTAAGTCCTTTTGATGTGTGTATTGTCTATTTGTTACCGTGGACGTTTGATCGTCACCCAAGCATATGATAACAAAGTTTCATATGTGGATCTTTTGAGTGATATATTGGTGCAACTTTCACCAATCCATAAATAAACCAAGAGAAGTGAAAAATGGCGAGGGGTGTGTTGCATGAAAATAAAAGCCAGAAGCTTGTTAGGTTTAATTAGTTAGATTCTATTTTGAATTATATGTAACATCCTTTACTTGCTAACCAAACACGATTATTGTAATTCTGGAATCGGGTATGACATTGGACCATAGCTAAGACATAGCAAGGGATTTTGGTTTATAATGTTGTTAAGTGTTTTGAATTAGATTTGCTTGAGGGCAAGCAAAGTTTAAGTGTGAGGATGTGATACGAGTGTGTTGGAATATTAAGTGTGAGGATGTGATACGAGTGTGTTGGAATATTAAGTGTCTAAACGTTAAATATTACGTATAATTATTCGTTTATATGCATGTGATTAAGTTGAATAGGTTGACTATGAGCTGGAAGTCATTTTATAGGTAAAACAAATAAGTTGGAAGCTTACATAGTGAAACAAGTCATTGGAGGTGTCAAGAAGAAGGATTCAAAGTGCAGCAGAAAGGCTGCCACCGTAGCCTACTATAGACACCGTAGGCTACGCCAGCTCAAGAAAAAAATCGGCAGAATGTACCCCAGCGTAGGCTACGCTGGCTGGCGTAGGCTACGCCAGGGCCACCTTGGAACACCTATAAAATCGTGTTTTTCTTATGTTTCACCCACCACTTGCCCCCCATTCGACCTAGAAAGTTTGGAGACGAATTTTGGAAGTTCTTAGGCCATTATTTCACCATTCCAACTCTCAAAAACAAGATACAATCATCCGGAATGCAAATCAACAACGGTTTTCAAGATCATTCAAGAACGATGAGCGGCTAATCTTCTCATGATCTACTTCGGGTATTAGGTTTTGTGTGATTAGGTTTTTGTTTATGTTTATCTTTGTTGGGATTAAACTTTAGAACCTGTTAAGTTCTTTTATAAGTTTAACTTATGTTTTGGTTATTTAAACAATGATTTTGGTAAACTTTTATTTGAATATCATTTAATCTTTCGGAAATTATATGATTGCAAGTTTTGGTTTCTAATCGAATTGGCATTGTGTATTAAGACCTATTAAGTCTTGATTATCGATATCACTTAATCATCACACGTACAGAATCCCTATTAAGGATTTTCCATGAAATTGAATTAAACAATTACTGAAATCCAAACCTAGATCCGAAGTTGATTACTCTTTTGTACAATCGTTTTCTTAACCAAGTTTGATTATTTCCAATTTGTTTTCTTAGTTAATTTGTTAATTATGCCAAAAATCCAATTTTCACAGCCAATAGGCAATAGTTAAGTAATTTGTTAATTTAATTAATCATTGTTTTTTAAATCAAAGTACAATACACCGACCACTAATTCCACGAGGATCGACAACCCTACATATCCTAACTAGTTTAAGGTGAATAGGAACACACATTTTAACATTTTATTTGATTGATACTTCGACATCGATCACTTTCGCAACAGTTTCAGAAATCCCATTTGCATTAGAACCAAGTCAAGGAACTTCCAATTGACCGTATCATAAGCTTTTTTGAAATCTTCTTTAAATGCCATAGCTTCACCTGTGATAGACTTCAACCATGCCAAAATTTTACTCACGATTAATGGTGCATGGAGAATGTTTCTACCTACAACAAACACTGAGTTTTGTTCGCTTATTACCAAATGAATTACCTTTATGAGCCTTTCGGCCATTACTTTTAAAATCACTTTATTGATGCCGCAAGTAAGACTAATAGGACACTAATCTTGCATCACAAAGGATCAATAACTTTTGGTATTAATGAAATAGAAGTAGAGTTATAACCTGGAATTATAGGAGCCCGTGAAATAAAAACTAATTTGATGGCCTTTAATTTCAACAGGAGTCTTTTATGAGGAGGACCATGCACTTGAGCTTTTTTTGTAAGCGTCTTCAACTGATGGTCTAATCCCTGGTTTGTCTAGCCAGGAGTTGAAGCAACGAAATGTGATGCAACTGAAAACCGAAATCTACTATAGATGTCTTTAAAACTAGAGGGTAATGGTTAGAATATTTCCGTTGCCGAGCAATGAGGAAGAAGGCTAGCAATCCCAAAAAGATGAACATACCAGAACTCTAACTAGTTGACTCAGCTTAAAACTATCAGAGGAATTACTTCTACCACCTATTGACTATTCATGCAGATGAGCCTCATGTATAAAGGTATTGAATCTCATTGCATTCGATGCATTGATGAACGGATAATTTACATGCGTTGATTTTAACTATATTTGTGTTTTTAAGACTTAAGTTATGTTAACTGGTTCATATTTTGAGTTGTAATATTTTAAGAGACCATAGGTTAAAATGATATATTTATCTAAACTTTACATTAATTATTTTAAATATAAACTCAAAATACATAAAACATAAAATATAATAAATGTAATAAATAGAAACATAATATATAGTTCTAAATAAAGTGTTTTGAATACAATTATAAAATATGAATGGGTTTTGCTTGGTTAAAAATTGTGAGAAGAGATGTATATTTGAAATCAAATTTTAAAAGCCCAAGACTTTTATATGCTCATATCTTAACATTTAATGCAAATCTCACGTGAAGTTTTTTTATATTAAAATTTGACTAGTGAGAAGCAGGAAGAGTTTGAAGTTATTCAAATGAAATTCAAAGTTAGCTACAAATCTACAACTTCAATATATTATAAAATGGGCTTAAGGCCCATCAAAATTGAAAGATAGGAACCAAAGTAAAAAGGGGTTTCGAAAGAGTTTTTGAGGAGACACAATCACACGTATGACAAAAGGTATTCGAAGGCAGCAGCCTATGGCTGCTTGGTTGGTTCGCACAAACAAAACAGCTTTAAGGAGGACTTTCAACATAATCAATCATTAATACGTTATAGTTGATACAGATTATCATGGGAGTTTTTCTAGTTATTTTTAATGAAAGTTTGTATAGTGACAGTATATAAACTCTTTATTATGATGATTGGCTAATCTCTTTCGTGATCATCATCTGGTGACGGATTCTTTTAAGATTTATATTTATTTTGTTTTAACCTAGGTTCTTGGATTGTCTTTATAGTGGCAGTACAAATTTAATTTTGGTTTGTTTAATTTAAACGAATTATATATTTTTCAAACATTTGTCTATTATCATTCGATTTTGGTTTTCATGCATCGTGAGCAGTTTGGTAATTAGAGGGGTGCTTGACATTTATGGTTAGGTAATTAGGAGCACGAGTTAGTATTAAAAACTTGTCCTTGATTATCACTTTATCTAAACTGTTACAAGTTCATGTCTATGTGTTCTTCAAGCTAGGTTAACGAGTTTATTTAAATCCAGAAGTGATTGCCTTTATTATTACAAGCTTTCAAAATTGTATTTCCGTGCTTAATTGTTTTCTTATTTAATGGCTTTTTATTCATATTAGTTTATTCCGAACCCATCGGTTCTCAAAATCTGGTTTAGTTAAATTAATTAATTAATTAGGCTTAGTATAGTTAATCAACAAAACGTCTAATAACGACCACACCTCCTTGTGAATTCGATACCTGACTTACCCTAGCTACCAAGGTTAATTAGGTTTTGCATAACCCCAATGACAGGTCATCACCTACCTACCTAGGTTAATTAGATTTTTACATGACCTCAACGACAGGTCATCATGCATTAAAGATCGAATTGACTCTATCAGAAGGATAATTGACTACATTGAAGTCAGCGAAGCAAAATCCACATTCCCTTAATCTCCAATTTAAGAAGATGCAGCTTATCACACAAAACTTACCTAAGATAAAGGTTGTTAGGGACTAAATTATTCAGATGTCAAAACTATATTAGATCATCCCTTATGTTTGTGGCTCTTAGATCCTAGGCTTAGCCTATTTTTTGATTTTGGCACGTGGGATATATTAAGCCCATCTTCAGGCCTAAAAGCATTCCTTATAAAATCATCATTTGGTTCATGTTGTGGACTTTCCCACCCAGCTGAATATGCTCCTAGACTTCCACCAACTTCGAGCACATGCGGAGATAACATTTCCCCTGTAACATTTGACCTGATTCTATTGTAAACCCGAACTCATTGCGTTATTCATGTAATAATAATTTATTATTTAATCATTTTGTTTAATTATAATGTTTAACACTTTAATTATGTCATTTAATTAATTTATAATAATTTTATGATTTATAAAATAAATTTTATTAAATTTAATCACCAGAATATTAGATTTTATTCATTTAATTCAAAGGAAATAATTTATTTATAAAACTTACAATCATTAAATTGATTATTAATAAAATTGTGGTTTTATAAAAATTATATAACTTTAGGTTTAATTTTGTAAATTTTATATATTAATCAAAACAATTTAGCATAAAATAATAACAAATCAAAGTTCAGAGGACAAAGTGTAAATTTAGTTTAAAACCCAATTATTCCCTCGAACCTCGTGTTTCCAGCCACCCTCTCCGGCCAGTCTTTGGTGATAACCAACACACCCAAATTAATCAATTCCAATCTAATTAAATTGTTCCATCCTTTTTGCGAACCTGTCTCGGACATGGGAACTCTTTTAATTTTATTGTAGTTGTTTACTCATATTCAACTCGCAACCGAAGAGCTCATAAAAACTAAACCCGTTTCAACTTGAAATTCAATTGTATGATTCTATTTGTTAATATGAAATGTAATTCCAATCATTAATTGGACCATTATCATCATCATTATCTCAAATTGATCTCAACCTCTATCATATTATTCTTTTTCTGTTTATTATCAAATCAACATCAAAATAGATAAAATACATTTATGTACTCGTTATCATGATAAACGGAATCAAAGCCCCATGATTGATTTCTTTATCGGGTTTGATTTTATGATTAATTTTGTTGAATTCAATATAGGGTTTATACTAATTTGAGAATTCTTTTGTTTAATATAATTAATATTTTTAACCATGTTAAATCAGAATCTAGGCTTTGGCCCAATGGTTAACACACACATACATCGGAGACCCGGGTTCGATAATGGCCACCCCCATTCTTTTTTTAGTTCATTTTTTTTGAATATTTTAAATTCCAAAAAATATTATAATATTATGATGTTAGTATAAAAATTATTTTGTAATTTAGTATCATAACAGAAATTAAAAACTTTCAAAAATTAGAATTACAGATTTAGATATTTTTATAAGTTATGAATTGTAATTAAACCAATAGAAAGTATTATAGATAAATTTAATTAGTTTTAAAGTTTTCTATAAACAAATATGTATTATTTTAAATTGTTTTAAATCATGATTTAATGCAGATATTCTCATTGAAATAATTAATTATTAAATTGATTATTATTTTACCAAATTTCACACTTTATTATTCAATTCTTATTTATAAAACTATTATAAATTAATCAGTTTACTCCTATTATTCATATAAAATTCAATGATTATAACTCATTTATTATTAATCATTATTTAAAATTCAAATCTTACTATTTAATCAATTTATGTTTATTTTATTTTATTTAATAAATGTATACATCAAAGTTAATTATACTATTTAAATCATTAATTAAATCCCAAATCTCTATTTGAAGTTTTAGTTCCCAAATCAACCGTAGCACTTAAACATGTTATTATTATAACATAAGACACCGTTTTTTAGATTCACCCGTGAGGAAATCTTGGTGTCTAGTCTAGCATTCTAGTATTTCAATCACTTGCAATTATCATGTGAATATTCATAACCCTTTTTCTTTTGTTTTATCATTTCGGGAAAGTCATATGAACTATATTTAACCAATTGGTTATTGTTTAATCATTTATTACAATTTTAATTTTATTCATATTATGTTATTACTTGTAATGTGTGTTCAAAGTTAGATAAATATTTATTCTAGCACAATCATTTATCTATTCAAACCACGACAATAATGATAGATCTATTGGCTTGACAAACCATATTTTATAATTTGAGAGTGATTGAAATTGGATTCATACATATAAGTTATTTATTAAAACTTCATCTATGGATCAAGCCAATTTAATCATTAGGTTTGATTATGTGATGTTTGTCTATATGTTTCACAATTGACTTATAAGTTTTGACATGTCATGAGAATTGATTTAATTTAATCATTTTATTCAATATATCTATGTATGCAAACGTATGTTTACTTACTGACTAAGTTTTTAGCTGACTTCGTTATTATTCACATGATTTCAGGAAATGCTTAGTTGGACATCTTGAATAATTACAAACTAGGATTCGAACCTAGATGATAAAGAGACATCCTATATGTTTTATTTGAATTATGTTTAGCTATAAAACAATATTTGAATATTTAATTTTATAAAATTACATTTAATATTATTTCAACACTTGAAATGTCATATGCTATGAACAATTGATTCGCCTTCATCCGCACCAACGTTTCTGCCGTTGGTCATGGTATGACATCCCCCGGTATCATTGAGAACCTATTTCCCATGCAAGACCTTTCCAATTCCCTAGAAAGGTAGTCTAAAGGTTCACTAACGTTTTAGGTACCTTCATTAGAGATTCCTTTACCCCTCTCCTCCCCAATCGCACTGTTGTCGTCAGCCTCTTCACTGACAAGTTCTCCATATTCAAAAATTAAACAAATATTCACTATCTCCCTCCTCATATGGCAACATATCTATGTTTTCATCCTCTATTCATAATATAAGAAGCAAAATTTGGACTCCAATCCTTTTGATATTCAACGATACCCAATAAGAATACTTCATCTTTCCATATTAATGCTTCTAATTGCATAAGCACCTTACCAATCTTTGTCCGATTTTATCAAACATTTCGTCATCCAAAAGATGTATTAGGCCCTCTAATTGATAACCTAGACAGATGATATGTCACTAGAGATCAAAGGGGTCAAGATGTGTTTCTGGCAAAATATACTTAACCTTCCTCTACATGATCTCTATGATATGAGAAGATACTTTGAGAGTCTAAGGAATCCTGACCAACTCATGATGAAAGGAAGGTATTGATTCTGATGAGGACTGTCAATAGATGAAGATCAAGACTTAAAGTTATTCTTCAGTTTTGGTAGCATCAGCCTATGGGAGTTTTAAGAGTATACTTAGAGGCTGATGCAACCAAAGAGCTCTTAGCATGCATATGTGAAGTACAAGGAAAGTCACTTTGAAAGATTTGATACAACTCAATGAAATTTACTAAGTATCAAATCTTTTGAAGCCAAAAGACCATTTCTTCCAAAGCCAAAGATGAAGTCTTTTGAAGCTTCAAGACAAAGTCTTCCGCAAGCCAAGAGAGTGATTTCTTCCAAAGACAGAAAATACATGCTTTCTCTGACTCACTTTTGACAAAATCTGAACCACTTTCCGCTACAAGTCGGTGAAAAGTCCATACTTTTGTCAACTATAGATTATGGTATTAGTCTGTAACTTTCTACTTTTGTACTTTTATCTTTTTTGTATTAGATAAGGATGTGAGCTATGGCATGTTATAGTCACTAGTCAAAAGGCAATCTGGCTTTTGACTTTACATTGATCTTGTTGTCTAGATTAGTATTTTCAGCTGGCCTTCAGAGTATGGCCTGTTATAGGATGTAGTATAAAGTATCTCATGTACCAGTCCTTAGGACTAAGATTTGTAACATTAAAACACTTGAGAGCAACATAGAACATCCTTGAAAACTATCTTATTGTGTAATAGCTTATGTTCTTTACTTGTGTTCATTGTTTCAACATAGCCGGTTCCCTATTTGATCTGTTAAGTGTTCTAAGTCTCTCCAACCTTGTGAAACTGTTGCATTCACCCCCTTCACCGGTCCTGCAATTGGTATCAGAGTTTTTTAGGCTCTTGATTATAATATCTCACCATCTTTAATCCCTTTAGTCTCACAAAACACTTACCAGCTCAAATGGCAACTCTCACAAAAGCTGATATGGAAACTGGTACCATGACAAAATCTCCACTGATCACTTCTGATGACATTGATACCTGGTGCCAATGTATGGAAGGGTTCATCAAGTCTCAAGATAGCAGGATGTGGAGATCTGTTGTCGAAGGACCTCACATCCCAAGCACCTATTCAGCCACTACTGGAGGTGTGATGATTCCAAAGGAAGTGGCTGATTATTGTGAAGAAGATTGGAAGAAGATTGACATAGATCAGAAGGCCATGACCGCTCTCTAAACTACTTTTTCAAACTCTATATACAGAGGTTTCAATAAGTGCAAAACTGCTAAGAAGCTCTGGGATGCATTGAAGCTCATATATGAGGGGTCTGATGAAGCTCAAGAAAACAAGAAAGACCTCATGAAGTAGCAGTTTGAGAACTTCACCTACAAATCAGGTGAAACTATGACTGAACGATACTGTAGTATGTTGATATTGTAGACACTTTCATGAATGTTGGAGTTAAGCTTGAGAATAGGGACATTATGAGAAAGTTCATGTTCTTTCTTCCCAGACAATGGACTCACAATTGTGTAGCCATTAAGAGAACTAAAAACCTCTCCACCCTTACTCTCATAGAGCTGTATGGTATCCTTAGTGGCTACTATATGGAGATGAACATGCAGAATCCAACAAACAGCTCTTCCAGCAATCAACAGAGTTCAGCCCTCCATGTGGTTGAAAATGATAGTAGGGAACCATAACATCATCTTATATGCTATCCTGACAACTCATAAAAGGGCCACTTCAGCACCTTTCCTGAGACACCAAGGGAGAGCTACATTCAAGGAAGTCCATTCCAAGAGACAAGTTCATCTTAAGCCTTTGTGTCTGCTGATGAATGTTGTGGCAACTTTCTCTTCACTCTTGAAGACTTGGATTGTATCCATCCGAATGACTTGGAGTATATAGAGATAGTCCAGCATGGCTCTTCTCACTCATAGAGCCAAGAAATTCTATAAGAGAATGGGAAGAAAGTTTCCCATCAATGTATCCAGTGTAAAGTTTGGACCAGATAAAAGCAAAATGAAGTGTTACAACTGTAACCAGACAGGACACTTTTCTAGGGAGTGTAAGGCACCAAGGACAAATGGCGGCCAAGCACAATCCAGACCAAGCTACACTGATGCAGCTCCCAGATCTAAAAAACCAAGTCAACCAAAACAACAAGTTGTTGTTGCTGTTAAAGAGGGAAGCTTTGACAGAAGCTTTCATGTTGAAGATGTTTCTCCCAACCAAGCACCGATGGCTGACCATGAAGAAGCCAATGTATTAGAACATCTCTGTACACCTGAATGCATTACTAAAGTAAATATGTATAGGTCCTATAATCTGGAAGTGAGATCTGACCTTGAGTCTTTGAATATTTTAAAAGTCGATTTCAAAAGAGCTAAAAATGACTATAAACTTAAAATAGAAGATTTAAAGAAAACAATTTTAACTCTTAAGTATGAGCACACAAATTAAAAGACTCAAATCAAAGATCTCACTACCAAGTTAATTGAATGCCAGGCCGAGCTTGTGATCAGCAAAGCCAGGGAAGAAAAGTGTATTTTCTGATGAGGAAACCTTCAAGAACCTCATATCCTCATCATTGCATGCAAAGATTTTTTTTTATCAGAATAGGCAGGGATTAGTTTCAAGTAAGATACCTCCTCCACACACCATACTATCTGTAAGATCTCCAAGGTGTGAAACTAGTCAAGATGAGCTGCCCCTCATTGACCCTATCAAAGAAAATGATGAAGATGAAGAGGAGATAGTGAAGGATGAATCTGTAGTGAGTGAGAAGGATCATCCTAAGAAGGGTCACTATCCTTCTGGAGAGAAGAAAGAACCAAGGATGACCAAGTCAGCAAGGAAGAACTTGATCAGGGCTGCCAAAAGAAAATCAAAAAAAGCCTAAGAGATCAAGACCACTTTCAACTCCAAGCAAAAACAACTCTTTATTTCTATTAGATTTGAAGTGGTGAAGATTGAAGACTCAAAAATGGACTCTAGTATCAGGAGTCCCAGTTCATGTCCAAATCATCCTAGTCAAGAGAAGATTGATCAAATGTGCACCACTACTGCACAGCCTGAACCATCCAGTTTCAAGAGCAAGCCTCACCCTAAGAATCCTGCTGCATTATCTATGAAGATGAAGAAGGAAGTAGAAAGAGATCAAGCTTAGTCTTTTACTCAAAATAAGACTCTTAGAAGTATGCCAGTTGAATGTATCATGTGTGGTGGTGCCTCTCACTTTGCTAAGGATTGCATCTACAATCACAAGAGTACCATCCATATGACCAAGAAGAAAACTTTTGAGAAGAAGAAGAAAAAGATAGCTTTGGAAGGAAAATCTCATACTTTTAGAAGCTTCAAACTGAAGAAGAAGATAGGTGGAAAATTACCTTCGGAAGAAATTTTGGTCTCGAAAGAAAGGAATGCTTCCGAAGTACTGAAGTCTGCTGTAGTGGATGCAAAAGCTTCTAAAGGTCCAATCTCCAAAACTTTTGAAGTCATCAAAACTTCTGAAGTCTTGAAGGCCAAGTCTAATCTTCCAAGATGGTGTGGAAGATGAAGGAAGGCCATGTGACTGAAAGTTCTTCATCAATAATAGCAAATGATCCTCAGAGCTTGCATATAGGATCAATAACTGTTGAACTATCTTCAGTTCCCTTTGATGAGCCCAAGACCAACAAGGCTTGGGTTTCCAAATGTAACTAACCATTTCTTTCTATGCAGGAACAACTGAATACCAAAGAAAATGTATGGATCATTGATAGTGGTTGTTCTAAGCACATGACAGGCAATGCCTCTATACTTCAGAAACTTTGAAAAAATTGATGGAGGGCCAGTTGTTTTTGGAGGAGAATCAGGTGGTTATATCACTAGAAGGAGCAGAGTCACAAATGGTAAGCTTAACATTAAGAAGGTAAACTATGTTAAGGAGCTTGGGTACTATCTTTTGAGTGTATCCTAATTTTATGACCAGAGACATAACATGCTCTTCACTGAGCATGAGTGCATTGTTCTCAAGCCCAAGGTGGTTATTACTTAAGAGCATATCTTGCTCAGAGCTCCCAGGAAAAGGAACATGTACAAGATGGATTTGCAAGAAACTTCCCCATTTGGAGAAGTTTCTTGCTTTCTATCTAAAGCTAATAGTGATGAGTCTTTTCTTTGGCATAAAAGAATGTGCCATGTAAACTTTAAGAACATGAATAAATTAATTAAAGATGATTTAGTAAATGGAATGCCAAAGAAAGAGTTTACAAGTGATGATCATTGTGTTGCATGTCTGAAAGGAAAGCAACACAAAGTATCTCACAAGCCAAAAGAAAAGAACTCCATCACTACTCCCCTACACTTATTACATATGGATCTTTTTGGCCCCACCAATGTAATGAGTTTAGGAAGAACTTCATATTGCCTGGTGATCATAGATGATTTCACAAAATACACATGGGTCTTCTTTCTTAGAACTAAGGATGAGACCCCTGAGATCTTGAGAAACTTCATTCTGAAAATTAAGAATTAATGTGATCACAAGGTCAAAATCATAAGATGTGAACAAGGAACTGAATTCAAGAACCAAATCCTTGATACATTTTGTAATGAAAAAAGTATTACAAGGCAATATAGTGCTCCCTGGACTCCTCAGCAAAATGGTGTTGCTGAGAGAAGAAACAGGACACTTATTGAGGCTGCAAGGACCATGCTCTCTGACTCTAAATTGCCCATTACCTTCTGGACAGAGGCAGTTAACACTGCCTATTATGTGCAAAACAGAGTTTTAGTAGTCAAGACTCATGGTAAGACTCCTTATGAATTATGGCACAAAAGAAGACCTTTCATTGGTTTTCTCAGGTCATTTGGATGTCCATGCACCATCTTGAATACGAAAGATCAGATAGCCAAATTTGCTGAAAAATCCGATGAAGGACACTTTATTGGATACTCTTCCCAAGCCAAGGCTTATAGAGTTTACAATCTCAGAACTAAAATAGTTGAGGAGTCAGCCAATGTGACCTTCAATGAGCACACTTCAAGTGCGAAAGGTTCAGGTCCAGATTGGCTATTTGATCTTGACTTAGTTACCAACTATTTTTACAAATCTTATGAAGATTTTTCAAGATCTACAGGTAGCTTATCAAAAGGAGATCTTGACCCAAGATTTGAGCTGAGAAGACCAAGTGATAAAGTTTCTTTAGCTCTAGTGGTAACTAGCCCTGTAGTTTGGAATCCTGTCAGCACAACCATGACAAACTCTTCAGCTGATACATCTGAGGTGCCAATAAATTCTAGCATAGAGGCATAGAATTCAAATGATTGGGTTTCTAATGTAGTAGGGGATAGAGATGGTGAAAGTAATCAAGAATTTCATGATGCTAACAACTTCTCCACTTAAGACAACATCAAAGATGTCACACACTCATTGGATCAAGTTTCTCTTGATAAGTGTGCTGATGTGTTGGGTGATACTCAATCACCAGATCTGAATTTCACTAATTTAGATCTGTCAAACAAATTTGTTATGATTCCTCAACTGAGAATCCGCAAGTCCCATCCCACCACAAACATCATTGGAGATGTTGAGACAGGGGTAAGAAAAAGAGGACAAACCCATGACAAAGATGTTTGTCTATACTCTTGCTTCCTGTCCTAGATTGAGCCAAAGAAAGTTGATGAAGCTTTGAAGGATGGAAGTTGGGTTGAAGCAATGCAGGAGGAGCTACTTCAATTCAAGAGACAAAAGGTTTGGAACCTATGCCTTCTTCCTCATGGGAAGACACCAATAGGTGTTAGGTCTAGATGTCTTGTATAGGTTTAGATGATAGATCAAACTCTTGTAATCACTCTTTGTAATTATAATTTTGATGATATAATATAATGCATTGAGTACATAATGAGTTTATGAATTACATGATATATTGTATCTCATAATATATGTGTTGATTTATCTGTGATTGCAGGAAACATTAAATGTAGTCAATTTGGAAAACTTGACTAAGTGTTAGAACAACTGCAGATGAACAAATCATTCTTCCATAGATGTTCTCAGTAATACAACTAAAGTGTACATCCGTAGATCTCCTGCGGAAGAACAACAACAGCTGAACAAGTCCAAAGATCGAACTGCTGAAGGAAAGCTTGCTGCTGAAGAACAAGAACTCCTGCGTAAGCACAATCACTAAAGAATAAGTGTTGCTACGGAAGACAAATTTCCTGCGGAAGAATAAATTCCTACGGAAGACTGTTTAACACTTGAATGATTCCTCATCATCAAGTAGTCAACAAAAGGTCAACAAGTCAACGTGGCAGATCAACAACATTAATGATAGCAGAAGACATTTAATTCAAGCGAAGATATTACATCACATCAACAATATTATTTGTGTTTATTTCATTGTAAATCACGAACTCCTATGCCGATAAATGTGGCAAGGATTCGAATAGCTATAAGAAGTTAGCTTAATTATAGCAACAAGATAGAGAAAGATTAGCAATGTTTTAGGAACATAATAAGATCTCTATATAACAAGAGATCAAGAACATGTAAAAAAAAGAACATACGATCAAGCAACATTAGATATATAACAATCACAACAATAGAATCAATAGCAGCAGAGGCATTACAATCGATTGATTGTAATTATTGAGCAATCGTGGTTTGATTATTATTATATTTTGATTGTTCTTTATACTGTTTGATCGATTTCAAGTGCATTAATCAATTAAACAGCAAGTACTGGTAATTCCGTGATCAATACTTGTTAAAATCAAATCTGATAATTCATATATCGATCCCTGGATTCTCACAAGTGGTATCAGAGCCTGGTGCTCATTGATCCAGATCAATTGATCTATCGGTTTGATTTGTTTAATCGATTTTTGCTAAAACAGAGTTGTTTTTTCAAAATTAATTAACATGAGTAATTCAGTTGTTGGTGCTTATCAACCTCCTAAACTGGAAAACAGATCTGATTTCAAAATAGAAAATCAGGTTCAGGAATCATGTTAATTATATAGATTCTGAATTATGGGTTTCGATTATTAAAGGACCTTATATTCCACCTGCATTAGGAGCGGATTATAAGGATAATAATCAACCCATAAGTCTGAAAAATCTGTCACCTGATAATGCTAAGAAAGTCAAGATTGACATCAAAGCCTATAGTATGCTTACTATGGCTTTACCTGAAGATCTTTTGATCAGGTGTGAATCATACAAAACAGCTCACTCATTATGGAAAATACTGCACACACTTGTGAAGGAAGTGACGAGATTAGGAGCATAAAGAAGGATACTCTTCGCTCACAATATGAAACCTTTCATCATATTGCGGGTGAGTCAGTTCCTCAACAATTGCATAGATTTATGCAACTTGTTATAGAGATGAACACTTTGAACCTAAGTACAGCAATGAAGAGCTGAACAAAAAGATGCTTCATGCCTTACCAGAAAGTTGGACACAGACTGTGTCTATGTTCAAGAACACTATTGATTTGAAGGCAATAGGACTAGACACACTGGTGGCGAAGGTTGACGCTTTGGAGCTAGATGAAAAGACCAGAAACAAGAGTGTGAAAGCACCTATAGCACCTTATCAATTCAAAGAGTTAAAGAATGTTGGAAGTGCATTCATCTCCAATGAAGATGAAGATAACTCTTGTGATGAGAGTGAACATGAAGAAGAAACAAGCTTTTATGCTTCCAAGTCTTCCAAATCAAGTACTCAAAACAATCAGCACAGAAAGTCCAAAGGAAAAGCTGATGACTCCAAGAATAAAAAGAACAACAATCAAACAGAACCAATTACTATGGTTCAGGAATCAAAAGAACAGAAAGCTGCTTTTGCAGCCTTTAGTTCAAGCTTTCAGGCTTATCTGGGAAGCACTTTGACTCCTGCCCACTTCTGTCAACAAGATCTAGAAGAACTTCATCCTGATGAGGTAGAAGAGATGGATCTACAATGGCAAATGGCCATGATCACCTACAAAGCCAAGATGTACATGAAGAGAAACAAAGGACTGTCTATAAGAAGAAGATCAACTAAAATTGGTGTTGACAAGTCCAAAGTAAGATGCTTTAAGTGCAATTTATATGGACACTTCTCAAGGGAGTGTAACAGCAATCAACAACAATCAAATGACTCAAGACAGCCTAGTCAAAGAAGTTTTACACAAGCTCAACTAACCAATTCATCCCCACCAACAACAAGCAATACTACAGGTACTAACAATGTTAAAGAATCTGGTTTAATTATTTTGCAGGATGGTACTTGTGATTGGAGCATGTATGAAAAGGAAGTACCGGAGGAAAATCAAGCTTTGATGGCAAACATGGAAAACAAAGTTCCACCAATGGCCATAGAGGTAAGAGAAAGGTTATGTTCTTCCATTTGTATTGATGAAGTTGAAAGATATAGAACACATGCTCAACAGTTAGCTGATAAAGTAAAGGAAACTCTACTTTTAAATGAATCACATGTAAGAGAACATAAACTTTATCAAGTCAAAATCAATTCTTTACAAAAGGATTTAGATAAACTTTTATCTGAAAATTACAATTTGAAAGCACAAGTTGAGCATTTGACTACCTCTTTAACTTAGTCTATGTCAGATCATGCATCTACTGAAGTGAAACTTCAAAAATTTCAACTGACATCACAGCAGTATGAGAAACTATTAAACTCTCATATTGAGTCAAAGAACAGATCAGGTTTGGGATTTCATGTTGTTGCACCACTAGTAAATGATAATTACACTCCTTTACCTGAGTCCATGACTAACAGCCTATCTAATCACTTTGTGTCTAGTACCAAATCTGAGTCAACAGATAAAAATCATAATGATGTAACTAATGACACCGAATCATATGATTCTGAATCATCAAAATCAGAACTTTCAAAACAAAGTCAATCAGAATTTGATTATGATAACTGTGATAATCTGGATGAGGATAATGATGAGCCTCATAATACCAGTTTGGGTAATGGTAAAACTAATATAAATGAACATCTAATTCCCAAAGTGTTGGATGAAATCAAGCTCCCTTACCCACCAAAACAAAGAAATCTGCTGAAGACCATTTACATAAGGATTAGTAAACTGAATGAAGGCATTCATGCTCTCAACAATCAAAACAAAAGAAAATTAGCAAAAAGAGCTTCGAAAGATAACAAATTCACTTCAGCAGATCTTCTACGAAAGCAGTCTCTAAGAGCTGTAAAATCCAAGAAAATTCATAAACAATCATCCGTAGAAGAAATACGAAATAAGAAAGAATCTACTGAAGCTTCATCCAGCATCAACAACGAGAAGAGTTGAAGAAGCAAAAGAAGTCACTGAGTAAGAAAAAGGCAAAGGTAAAGGCTGCTTCTGATAGTGAAGCTGTAGAGAAGTACTGTAAATGGTATGATATGCATAATCACAGCACAGAAAGTGCTACTTCAACAGCTATTGCTCAATATGTAATATGAACAATCACATGACTTCTGATTGTTACTTCAACAAATATTGTGCAATATGCAATACACAATCACTCAACTCAGGAATACTTCTTCAACAAAAAGAACAAAACAAAGATCCTCAAGAAGAAGCTAGCAGCTACCACTGAATCAGACTCACAATCTTCTAAGGATGATGATTTAAAAGTCTCAAAACAAAAGAAGCAACAACAAAACCAGAAAGCTTCCAAGATAAGGGTAACAGCTGCTGAGATGCAAACAAAGAAAAAGAAGGACAAACAACAATTTCAAAGCAAAACACCTCACAAAAAGGTAGCACTGAAAGAAGATGATGACTTCTTTGATCACTTTGACAAAGGCAATCATGTACCTCAGTTTAAATCAAAGGATGCAGAAACATTTTCTGGGCAATCCTCAACATCAGGATCAAAGAAAAAGTCACTGAAGGAAGGAATGATTGATCAAGTCAATATGAATCAAGATAAAATTACCTCAACATCATCACCAAAATCATCCTCACCCAAAACAAAACATAATGAATCAACTGATTATGATTAATTTAGAAACATCAAGGCTCATTCATGAGAAAGTTACTATATTAGATAACAATAGCAAGCCCAAGACCATCAAGGCTTGGGCTCCTCGATCTAATTAAGTTCATTATGTTTTGCAGGAACATCCAAGGAGGACTGACAACAAGTGGTATGTTGACAGTGGCTGTTCCAGACACATGACAGGAAACTGTTCTCTCCTCCATGACTTCAAACATAAATATGCTTCATATGTAGCATTTGGTGGGGATAAGAAGGGAGGTAAAATCACTGGTGAAGGAATAGTAACCAATGGAGTTCTCAAATTTGAGAAAGTCAATTTTTGTGAAAATTTACAATTTAATTTACTAAGTGTATCTCAAATTTGTGATCAAAACTATACTACTTTCTTTGACAACTCTAATTGTTACATTCTCAAGCCAGGTTACAAAATTCTAGAAGACTGGATCCTTCTCAAAGCACTAAGAAAAGGCAACACTTATGTGTTGGACATAAACAATATAGCAATAACAAGTAAAGAAACATGCCTGATTTCCAGATCATTAGAAGATAACCAAATCATAGAATGGAGATATGACCCAGAATGGGATGTGCCACTATCAAGAGAGCATCCGGGATGGTGCAATACTATCCTTGGATGGAGGTTCTTCTTTCACTACCTGATGTTGATCTGACTGGACTTCAAAGCATTCCCATTACCAACTATCCCATCAATCCAAGAGGAAGGGATTTCTCTGGAATAGTTAGGAGACTCAGGCATAAATTCAAAGGGGATGTGCTGAAAGAAGCAAGAAGAGATGATACGGAACATAAGAAAAGAAAGTTGAAACTTAAAAGATCTCATTCTAGTTATTCTGAACATGTTGATGCTGAATTTTTACATAGGACTGGATATGAAGACATAAATGAAGCATCAGTTAAAGTGATTGAGGGAAACCAGTTCTCGTTCCCTATTACAGAATGGGGTATGTAGAAAAGACTAAAGAATTGGTGTTGCTGAGGAATGACCCACAGAAGAAGGCCTCAAGTATCAGATTATTTGATCCAGTGGAGATCAAACTGCTACACCCAAGCTACACCTCATATATACATGACAAACACTTCCCTAAGCTGCATGATCAAACTGCTCAGAATGACTTGTTCCTATATGTTCACTTAATTCAAGCCATTGACAAGTTGCATGCTAAGGCACACATGAGAAGAAAGTTTGAGGCCGGACAACTGATTGGAACAGTGATAAAGCTCATAACAGAATTAAGAATTTCAAAACAGGATGAATTGGAGGTGATGTCTAACAATAGTGTTGTTGCAACACTCACCACTGAAGAGGATATCCTGGGCTTGAAATACAAGACTTTGAAGAGAATGAGTAGATGGAAGATCAAGTATAAGTATGAAGATCAAAAGAATGTCGTGAACTACTTCAATACCAAGATTTTGGCAAGAGTGCAAGAACTAAAAGACCTAAGCCCATGATTACTAGAGTCTAAACCTAAGGGGGGGTATTGTTAGGTCTAGATGTCTTGTATAGGTTTAGATGATAGATCAAACTCTTGTAATCACTCTTTGTAAATCTCCTGCGAAAGAACAACAACAACTGAACAAGTCCAAAGATCAAGTGGAGCTGCTGAAGAAGAGCTTGCTGCTGAAGAACAAGAACTCCTACGTAAGCACAATCACTGAAGAACAAGCACTGAAGATTAAGTGTTGCTACGGAAGACAAATTTCTTGTGGAAGAATAAATTCCTACGGAAGACATTTAACACTTGAATGATTCCGCATCATCAAGTAGTCAACAGAAAGTCAACAAGTCAATGTGGCAGATCAATAACATTAATAATAGAAGAAGACATTTAATTCAAGCGAAGATATTACATCACATCAACAATATTATTTGTGTTTATTTCATTGTAAATCAGGAACTCCTATGCTGATAAATGTGGCAAGGATTCGGATAGTTATAGGAAGTTAGCTTAATTTTAGCAATAGGATAGTGAAAGATTAGCAATGTTTTAGGAACAGAATAAGATCTCTATATAACAAGAGATCAAGAACATGTAAAAAAAAGAACATACGATCAAGCAACATTAGATCCTATAACAATCACAACAATAGAATCAATAGCAACAGAGGCATTACAATCGATTGATTGTAATTATTGAGCAATCGTAGTTTGATTATTATTATATTTTGATTGTTCTTTATACTGTTTGATCGATTTCAAGTGCATTAATCAATTAAACAGCAAGTACTGGTAATTCTGCGATCAATACTTGTTAAAATCAAATTTGGTAATTCATATCGATCCCTGGATTCTCACAATAGGTATCAAGTGGGTTTTTAGGAATCAGAAGGATGATAGAGGATTTGTCATTAAGAACAAGGCAAGACTAGTTTTCAAGGGTACACTCAAGAAGAAGGGATTGACTACACATATCTTTTTGCTCTTGTAGCAAGACTTGAAGCTGTTATGATATTCCTTACTTTTACTGCATTCAAGGATTTCAAGGTCTACCAACTTGATGTCAAGTGTGAATTTCTATATGGAGTGATAGTTGAGGAAGTGTATGTCAAACAACCACATGGCTTGTAGACCCAGATCATCCTGATTATGTTTGCAAGCTTAACAAAGCTCTTTATGGGCTGCATCAAGCTCTAAGGAAGTAGTATGAGACATTATCATAGTATCTTGTCCAACATGGTTACAACAGATATACTATTGACAGCACACTCTTTATTAAATGAACAGGGAATGACTTGATACTGGTTCAAGTTTATATAGATGACAACATCTTTGAGTCAACTAATCCAAAGCTCTATAAAGACTTTGAGAAGCTGATGAAGAATAAATTTGAAATGAGTGTCATGGGGGAACTCAATTTCTTTCTAGGAATTCAAGTGAAGCAGGTTGACAATGGCTTCTTTATAAACCAGTCAAAGTATGTACAAGACATACTAACCAAATTTCATTTGACAAAGTGCAAGGTTTCTAAGACACCATATCTAGAAACCACTCCCTAAGACCTGATCTTAAGGGGGAGTGTGTGTTGATAAAACCTCTATAGGGCTATCATTGGGTCTCTTATATACCTCACAGCTAGTAGATCTGATATTATGTTTGCCACATGCATATGTGCAAGATATCAAGCCAACCCCAAGATGTCACATCTAGTTGCTGTTAAGAGGATTCTTAGATATCTCAAAGGTGCCCCAAACTGTGCCTTTGGTATCCAAAGAATTTTAACTTCAATATGTATGCTTATACAGATAGTGACTATGGTGGCTGCAACATGACTGCAAATTCTACATCAGGGGGTTGTCAATTCCTTGGTGGAAGGATAGACTCATAGCAGTGTAAGAAATAATCTTATGTGTCTGCATCAACTGCTAAAGCTGAATACATTGCTGCTGCAAGCTGCTGTGCTCAAGTACTTGGATTTAGAATCAGATGTTAGACTATGGATTCTACTTCAAGGAGACTCCCATCCACATAGAAAACAATAGTGCTATCTCTATCACAGAGAATCTCTACAGCACTCAAGACAAAGCATATCAATATCAAGTATCATTTGATAAGAGATAATTTTGAAAAGGGATTGATAAACTAGTCAAAGTTAACACAAATGAAAAATATGATGATCTGTTCATAAAAGCTTTTGATGAACAGAGATTTAGTATCTTGTTTAGTTATTGGGATGATTAACCTTGAGTAGATTTTCTTAAATTAACTTCAAGATTATTTTTTAAATATGTGTGTCATAAGTTGTCTATATCATCACTCATATAACCCTGTTTACCTTGTGAGAAAATTTTTCTAAAATGATATTCCTTAGAATTTTGAGAATTGAAATATATTTTCTTTTGGAAGACTTAAGTTGACTTCGAAAAAAGTTATGTCTTCAAAACTAGTAACTACTTACTAAGAAATTTACCTTCAAAAGAAATTCTGATATATCTTTTGAAGCGTAAAATATGCTTCTAAGTACTTATATGTTTTGATGACAATTTTCTTTCGAAAGCAATTAAGTCTCGGAAGCTTTATTTGTTCTTTGAATAATTTTTGAAGTTTAAATATCTCCAAAACCAAATATATCTCAGAAGCAAAACACTCTAAGTATTTTTTCTTCCGAAGCAATTCTTGTAAAACTAAGGAATATCTTCCAAGTGAAATTGGCTTTAAGTTTTCACAAACTTTCGAAGACAAAAAAACCTTCGGAAGCTTTTCTACTTTCAAGATAACTACCTTTTTTACACTTTTTTCAGACGTGGAACCGACATTCGGATTTCAAAGTTTATCCTTTTGCATTACTTTGTCTCAAATCTACCATATAAATATTCTTACAACGGTTCCCCCTCTTTTCTTCTTTATATTCTCTGACAAAAGTTCTAACCCTAAATTCACCCACAAACCTCTTGTTCTTAGATTTCTTCATACCAAGCTTTCCTCAATGGCCAACCCTGACCCGAAACAACCTGGTTTTTCCATGCATCTTCACAGGCCACATAATCAAGTAGCTCTGTTATTATATGAGAAAGATCCTGGTTTCTCAAATGTCTGCCATATCCTTGTTCAATCCTACCTCACCTCACCGCTTTAACCATCGACCCCTCTATTATGAAGAACATTTGCTGGAGTTTTGGCGAACCTACTAAGAGGTGATCTTGGACGGTGAGAAGGCACAGGGGAAGACATTTTTCATCACCTAGCCATAATCAACACTCATCTCAAGCTGGATGATGAAGAAGACGAGCTGTCCTTTCCAAGTCTGTTGTAAATGAGTCATT